>JALMGF010000048.1:1387500-1987500 GCA_023333645.1 Sceloporus occidentalis
ATAAGGTAAACCACATTAGAAGATTTGCAGGAGAAGGCACCATTGATCTTATGATGTGTATTTGAATTTGGTATAGGCACCATGTCCACAGTGTGGATGTGTGTGCATGTTTTACACCTTCCTTGTAGGCAGGGGAAAGTGCCATTTTTTGTGGACTTGTTCAGGGCACTCCTGGTGTGTAGTGTTGTTTGAAGTTTTTAAAGGGGAGACTTTATGAACCAGGGCTACAAAGCCAGGATAATTGACAACCAGATACAGAAAGCCACCAACATTCCCAGAAAAAAATTACTAAAGTACAAAAAACATCATACTGGAACCCGTGTGCCTGGTTGTCACTTACCACCCCCAGGTAGAAGCTCTACGCAAAATATCTAAACAACTCCACTTGTCTCCCATGACGTGTCTGGCATGTCAATTGTTGTCAAGGGGTTAATGTAGTATATTAACTAGTGATATGCTGGGATTTAATGCTCTTGTAATGTGCAAGGATTTTTGTAATAGTTAGTCATTTGTGAATCCAGATTGAGCAAATTTTATCAGAAATGCTTGGGACCATAAGCATTTGCGATAAGGGATAATTACCTGTGTCTGCTCCTTTTTTCAGGCTTCTCCCCACAGTGCTAGAGTGCTTGCTGTCCATTATTCACGCTTCCGGAAGCTCTGGGACTGGGAGAAGCCTGAACAATGGAGCGGACAGCAGGGATAAGCTGAAAAGGAGGCAGGGAAAGTATCTACTGACTACATGAGAGGTCAGACACTTCTTTCCTGTCCCAAGTATCCCTTATCTGAATTTCCTTTATCTGGGGGAAAAAATTAATTTCAGATTATTTTTGATAAGGGATTTTCCGATAAGGTTCCTGTGGGCGCTATAGCAAGTCCTGTGGGCATCCAGGTCACTGGGTGTAAGGGCAACTCCTGCGGGTGCAATGGCAAGTCAGTTTGTGGGTGGAGCTAAATTATGCTAATTACATGGGCAGAGCTTTAGAGCAGTGGGTGTGGTAGATTTTTTTAGTATTTGATAGCTGTGCTGCAAAGTGTGCCTGGAATTATTATTGCAAATATGAATCATGATGACTATAGAAATAAAGAAAAGAATGATGATATAGTGCAATAAAATTGTGTATTCTGTGTACAGCAAAGGTGATTATTTTGCATAATATTATTGTGTTATGATCCTTATCTGTAAGTTTAATTAGATAGCCATGTGATTGTAAAAATGCTTCATTGCTTACCCATACAAATTTTATTATTATTAACTTTTCTTTTGGCTCATCATCTAGCAGGAATATAGAAGAACGTTTGTTTCAGTCACCTCAATGCATTTTTTTTTGTCGCTTGTATAAATTTTACCTAATTTCATTTCGTAATCATTCTCTTTCCCATCTGTAATGAGTCATAACATTGCAGATTTATGGTGCAAAACATGTCTTACACTGCAGATAGACTCAAGAGTGCTTCTGTTTCAGTGCTTTGTGCAATGGGTGCAAAAGAGGTGACAGGCTTAGAAGGAAAATTGCTAGATGGAGCACGATGTTTTGGGCTGTGTCATCCTACACATTTCAAATATATTCCTGGAAGCATATAATGAATATAAAGGTGTTGTTATGTTGGAAAACCCATTAACCTGTCTAACTTGTAAACCAAGTGCATTAAACAGATCATGTAATTAGTTAACTAAGACCAAACACCCTTCACAGTGTGTCTATGAACACCATTAGAAGTACAGTATACCATCTACCCTCAGAGCACCACCTCAACAAAAAAGATTGGTTATAATCAATCTAAACAATTACATTATTCTTCTCAATACCAATAAATGCTGTAAATGGAATTACAAGTTGTGGTGTCATGTCATGCTACTCCCACATTATGTTACAGAATTGTGGTATATCATACTCCATCCACAACACAAAATGCCATCAGTCGTTGAAATACTATATTCATGTATCATCAGGGCCGGCCCTACAATGGAGCCGACTGGGGCAATTGCCCCAGGCGGCACTTCAGAAGGGGCGGCACTTTGCCGCCCCAAGCGGGTTTTTTTTTGTTTTTTTTGAAGCGGAGGAGAGAGAGAGGGGCACCGAGTGGTTTTCGCTTACCCGCTCGGCGCCCCTCTCTCTCTCTCCTCTGCGGCGAGTTTCCCTGTTCGGTCTCGGTGCCGGCTTGTAATGCAGAGCGCCGGAAGTGACGTGAATTTCCGGCGCTCAGCATTACAAGCCGGCACCGTGGCAGCACAGGGAGACTCGCCGCAGGACTGTTTAAGGGTAAGTACCGGTGGGTGGGGGTAGATAATGCCGCCCCCCCCGGCGTCGGCGGGGGGCGGCATTTTAAACTTCGCCCCAGGCGGCGTTAAGTCTTCGGCCGGCCCTGTGTATCATATTGGAAGTCACCGGAAGTCTAACATCCTGGGGCACCACCATCATTTGGGTACGCCCAGTACTGGTGAAAGAGGCATGGCTGGGAAGGGGGGGGGTGACCTCCCTGTTCTCTCACCTGGAAGAGCCTCTGCTTGGCAATAGGGTTGCACCGAGTGTACGTATTCCTTGTTCTTTATTATGTGCTTCACGATAGAATAGCTTACATGCTAGCTTCGCCCTGGATCCTACCAAGTCACCAGCACATGACCTCTCTGTAAGTCCTTCGTAAATAAAATCCCCCTTAATTATTATTATTTATTGTTTTATATAGTGCCATCATATTCCATAGCGCTGTACAATGGGTGGACAGGACATAAGTAGTATGTAGCATAACAATTTGACTTAGAGACTTAGAATCTAGAGGGGCTTTACTTTGGTAGGTGGGGTAGACACAATTTTAGCACTACTGGAGCGAGGACATCCAGCACATGAGCTCACCCTGCTATACTTTGCAGGCATACAGACTGACCAGCCTAAACTCCCACCATTAATACCTCTCTGCCAAACCCAGCTAAGCTAGGCTCCTTTGGCCCAGGGAGCACTGAGGAACTTCCTCCCCCTCCAACAGTCTCACCGATTGTCAGACTCCTGGGGGTTTTAGTGTCCAGCAGCTGCACCTGATGCAGGCTTCATTAAAGTCCTAGACTGGATCCTGCAAACCCATGAGGGGCATCCAGTCTGCTGCAATATTGAGGTTGAACACAGTCCTGCCTTGCTCTTTAAATGCTTCTTACATATATATATATATATAGTTTACATCTGCCTGGGGCTGTACACTGTCACATTAGTAACAGTATTTCAAGAACTGAAAAACAGTCACACTGGGCACAAACACAGTCAAATGCCCAATTTTGTCACCAATATTTATCAATGACTATAATTTGGATTGTTTTGTGTTGTCCACAAACTAGAAGTTTTGTTTGGTAACGTAAATGGACAAAGTCTTAAGTCTCTACTAAGGAACAGTATTTCAACAACTAACACAAACCGTGTGCAGTCAAATGCCTAGTTTTACACACAGAATCTTCATGGCCAGCATCACCGCATGTGTCATTTACACTGCGACACATCTGACCTTTACAGAAGGTAATAGGGTGACTGTACATGTTGAAATGTCACTGATCAGATACTTTGTGAAATCTCCCCAAAAAGCAATTCCTGCACTACTTCTGCAGACATTGGCACATGAATAACTGTAAAAAAAGGGGGAAAAAAACACAAACATGTATTCACAGTTGTTACAACAGGAAGAAAATGTAATCTATAGCTCAAAAGTTTGATATTATTGAAGTAGGTTAAAAAGTATCAGATGTATTAATACTTACTGTCCCTTTTCACTGTGAGAAAGCAGTGGAAAGAAAAGAGAAAATCAATGTCAGATATATCATGCTCTAGTTATCAAAATACTGGTACTAAAAAAAAACATGTTATTCATAAACAAAGTAAAGCACTTTTACAAAAAAATTTAAATATTGGGAACCATTGTTTGGGATGCGAGTGAGTGTGATGATGTCAAGGTCTCTTATATTCTATAAACTAATAGTGTTTTCGCTTTGTCTGTGCCACAATGAAAGTGGCATCATTGGCTGCATTAGGAGAAAGCATAGCAAAGTGGAAAATAAGGTCAGAATTAGGAGTTTGAGGAAAGCAAAGTTAAGTGATATGTGGAAGAACATAGCAGTAGACCAGTAGAAACCAAATACATAAACTGGTTACTGTTTAATTTGATAATAATTTGATACTGTAATAATTTGAACTGTTTGAATTATAATTAAATTATTATTTCATATAAATCTGGGTTTAGAAGATTTGAACCACTCACTGTTTAACATAAACAGGTATTCCACATCTTACACTAAAACATATATATATATATATATTACACCTATATAAACCATCAGTAAATAAAACACAACACACCGTATTTGGATGAATCAGGCCATGGACTTTTATTTAGTTTACCATTTAAACAAATAACTTTCAACTGTAACTTATATAACTTTGTAACCAATGTAACAAACAAAACACAAGCCCTTGGCACAAGCCCAGAGCACCAGACTAAATCACCTAAATTTGCCTAAGCCAGCCGGCATAATTTAAATTTTAAGTTACCCTATAGCAGTTAGCTGTGGATCAGAACTGCACAATGTTCAATAGGAATTCCAGACCATTGTTCTTAACAAAACTACTTACATTCCATATTCTACCATATACTACCATATTCCTAGGATGTCTGGTGTGAATGTCTTTTTTTAATGTCATTTAAAAAATTCCGTAGTGCTGTACAATGGGTGTTAAATCCAAGGGTTCACTTACCTTTTTTTCACCAGCACTGTGAACGTTTAATAGTTGTGTTCAATAATGTTTGTGTGTTATTAGTTTAAGCACATTATGTTTGTCTATGCTTGTGACTTAGATGTAGATCAGATCACATTTAATGATCAATTCACGCCAGGAAACCAGGTAATTCCCAAGGGTTCATTTACTTTTTCTTGCTACTGTATACAAACTTCTATTTAGGTCTCAAGTTCAAAACAATTTGCACATTTTCTTCAGCAAATCAGAACTTTTTAAATTTGTAGAAAAGCAGAAAACGTACCTTGGAAATGGATATCTACCATGTAGCATAATTCCCATTATTAATTGCTTACAGCTTTTAATGAAATCAATGCATTAATTACGCTAAAAGCATCTCCAGTAACAAAACATTTCCTCAAACAAAAGTGATCTGTCAGAAACCTTAATGAAGGAATAATTGTTAATTCATATTTGACATTGATTTTTTTGAATAATAATCCTATTTTCATTTAATCCACTTCAGTGCTATGGTGTTTGTACACCCGTATGGTCTCCTGAAAAATCAAATACATCAAATACCCACAACCGCCAGTGACATCTTTCTTATGCGCAGTGTTATAATCTAGAACATGGTCATTTACTAACAAGGGTAATTATTACTAGACTTGCGCATTCGTCTTCGGGCGAACATGAAAACGAGCACGAAGAGGCCGTTTTTTGTTCGTTCCGAAGACACGCCGAAGAGAATACAGTGCCGGCAAAACGTAGGAGAAGACGAAGACTCACAACCACGAAGAATCGAAGATTCTTCGTGATCGTCTTCGTTTTTGCCGCGCAGCCGCCAAAATTTCAAACAGGAGTGAGCTGATCTCGTCTGTCCAATCAGCTCACTCTTGTGACGTCACGCTAAGGGTCTCGTCCAATGCCTGTGCTGCTGTTTTTTGAATTCTGAAGGCGCCTTTATAAGACCAGAGCTTGCCTGAGAGATCCATTCATTTTTCGCTGTGACTGCTTTGGCAACACTGCTGTGCTGCATCCGAGCGTTACAGAGAGAGATTGTTCTGTTCTGTGTGAGACTGGTAAGCCTGCCATTTCTCACAGTGTACTTCATCCTCACTTCAGTGCTACTTAATATAATTAATAATAATAATTTGATTAATTTAATTTTTTTTATTTAATTTGTCATCAACTGTAGTGTAAGTGCTGTTGAGTTGACAGTGCACCCAGTGCCTCAGTGGCACTGGGGTGCCCTTGCCCTGGGCTGGCACTAGTGCCTATTGCCTGTCCTGCTTAAATAAATTAAATAGAATTTATAAATAATAATTTAATAGAATCTATAATTTAATAGTTCATTATTATATATATATATATATATATATTTGTCAGTCATATATATATATATATTCTATAGTATACTAGTGTAGAGTGTACTGTAGACATTCATCTACTAGTGTCTAATTTAAAATCAGTAATATTAATTAATATAATTAATAATTGAATTCATTATAAAATTATATATATATTTGTCAGTTATAGTTAGTAATAGTATACTAGTGTAGAGTGTACTGTAGACATTCAAGACATCTACTAGTGTCTAATCTAAAATCAGTAATATCAATAATTCTATAATTCTTTCTTGTCTTAATAGTTAATTAAATTAGCTATAAATAAAAGTAATAATATTAAATAATTACTACTAGCGTATAGTTCAGCTAATCTTATTAGTACTGGTGCTGCAGCTCTATAGTTTGTGCTTTGTTTTAGCAACAGCAAGAGACCAAGTCAATTTTTCTTAATTAATCTTTCATTTTATTTCATTTGTTTTGCTCACCTCAGTCCATCAGTGAAGTGAACTTGTTGGGCTAGTGAGTGCAGCCGCATAAGTGCTGTGTTTTTTTTTGATCAGCAAGCAGTGACGTTAACTGTTTTGCAAAGATTTTCTCATTTATTTTACATTTTATTTCAATTTTATTAAAAGTACCCTTAGTGTTTTGCTCACCTCAGTCCATCAGTGAAGTGAACTTGTTGGGCTAGTGAGTGCAGCCAGCAGTGAAGCTAACTGTTTTGCTGTGACATTTTATTTTATTTCTAATTCTTTTCAAGAAAAATTGACTGTGACGAGCTGTACTAAGCAAAGCTTCAAGCTACTAGCTGTAGTACTAAAATAATTCTAATCTTCTTTAATATTAATCTATAATATATTATAAATAATATATAACAATATAAATTCTAATTCATAATCTATAATATAAGTAATTCTAATTCTAAATTCTAATTCATAATCTATATTCTTCTATCTATAATACATAATATATAAGTAAATTATTTCTAATCTATTAATATTATATAACTTAATATTAATTAATAAATCATATACTGAATCTGATTTAACCTCACTTTAGCTTAGTGGGTTTGAGAGCGTCTGCCTAGAGGTAGACTTATAGTAAGGAAATATAGCTTTAGGCTAGCATAGTAGTAGGCTAAGCTCTTAGGCCCGTGTAAATTCAAATTAAAAATAAAATACTGCTAGTTATTAAATAGTTAATCTTGAGTTAATAATTTAAATAACTTTAGCACTTTGGCAGATTGCACACAGCACAGTGCAGTAGTGCATAGTTTTACTTTTTAAGCAGTAGCACTGAAGAGAACTTCCTCTAATTTTTTGTCTTTAATTCGTTTTTCCTTTTTTTTATTTTTATTTTTTTTTATTTTTTTTATATTTTTTAAACACTACACTACACTACACACACAACACAAAATTTGAAATGGATCCTCCTTTTGGGACTAAGGAGGGACAAGCTCCATCTACCACCGCCACCACCAGCACCACCACCAGTTCTAAGATGCAGCCTTTGCGTCAGTCTAGTCGGCCAAGTAGGCCAAGCTCTCGCTTATCATTTGGGGAAGCATTGCTTGAAGGATCATCAAGTAAAGGAAAGGCACCAAAAGCAGGCAGTAGTAGTGCGGCTAGGCCCACAAGCTCTATGTTTTTTTTACGGAAAGCCTAAAGCACCAGAAGCACGTTCAAAGTTAAAGGGTAGCACAAGTAGTACCAGCCCAGTGACTAAAAAGAAGTGCCTTTTGCCCCAAGCAGCATCTTCCCCATCCACCAGCAGCATGCAAGGTACCAAGCAGAGCCAAATTAGCAGCAAGACTCAGAGGGGTCCCAAACCAAAGCGATCTCATTCCTTTGTAGGGAAAACCACCACCACCACCACCCCCACCTCTACCGCCTCTAGCACCACTAGTGCTGCGCCTAGTGTTCCCACTGGTACCGCCACGCCATGTCCTCCTAGTACCTCTAGCAAGCCACCAAGTCCTTACAAAATTTTTGTAAAGACAGTTAGAGAGAGGGCTACACATAGTGGAACTCCACCTAGCGAGGTAGCAGAGGAGCCTGAGACTGAGAGGCCAAGTGCAGAGTCTATTCTTCCTGCTCGCACTACTACTAGTCACGAGTCTCACGACGATATCAGTCTTAGCTCCAGCCTAGCAGGAATTCCATTCGATCTGGCTAATGAAGAGCTAGACTATGAGCCAGAGGAAGTAGAGGAGATGAGTGGTCAGGAATCAGATTCCTCAGGGAGCAGTGTCCAAATGACTAGTGCACAATTTTCCCCTGAGCCTCCACCTTCTCCGCTACGATCATCACCACCGCCACCACCACCACCAGCAGCAGCAGCAAAACCTAGCAAATCTAAAGCAATTAGCAGTCCCACTATGGCCAGTACTGTTACCACCAGTCCCACCACCACTAGTTCTGCCTCTGTTCATCCACCCCGAGCAGTAGGAGCAGCACCCAAGGCACACTCCAAGGCTATGCGCGCCCCAATTTGGGAGCACTTTGAAAATGTTGAAGAAGGGCGCTATGGAAAGTGCAAACATTGTGGGAAGCTAATAAGCAGAGGGAAAGTGTCTGGCCATTTTACCAGTGCTAGCATGAAGCATCACCTCAGCACTCAACACAACGCTGTGCTATTGGGGAAAGATGCAGAGGGAAAACTTAGTGCAGGCAGCATAGCTGGTGGCCGTGGAAAAACCCCAACAGCTTCTTCTTCTGAGCCAATAGCAGCAGCAGCAGCAGCAGCAACTAGTGCTGGCAGCCAGAGACCAAGGCAGGTTGGAGCACTGCATGTCCAGCCCACCCTGGAACAATTTGTGGCATTCCAATCCAAAAGGTCAATGCCCAAACAGCAGGCCAATAAAGTAACGCGACTGATTGGTCAGTTCATTGCTGTTGGAGGGGCATCCTTCTCTATGATCGAAGGGGAGCCTTTCAAACAATTGATGGCGGCTGTGGCTCCACAATATACAGTTCCGTCACGTTCCACTTTCAGCAGGAACATTGTCCCCTCATTGTATCGGTCCTGTGTTGCAGCAGTGAAAGAGGAGCTTTCCAAGGCTGCTGGTCAGTCTGTTCATTTCACTACAGATTTGTGGAGTGCACCTAGCGGCCAGCATGCCTTTCTTTGACAGCACACTGGTGGCAGCCCGGTGTGTCTAAGGAAGCTGCTGCAGCAGGCTACCGATCTTTCCTTCTCCATGCAGAAGTGATGGATGAAAAGCACACTTCCCAAAACATTCTGCATGCGATGAGGAAAATGTTTAGCCTTTGGGTGGGAGCAGAGGCGGGCACCAATGTTGAAGTTGGTTTTGTGGTAACTGACGGAGGTGCCAATATGGTGAAAGCGCTGCGAGATGGTCATATTGTTGGTGTGCGCTGTGCAGCCCACATCATCCATCTTGTAGTGAAGGCAGCAATGTCAGAAGGAACTAATGTGGCAGCAGTAGTTCTGTCCCGCTGCAGAAAGATCGCTGGGCACTTTCACCATAGTGTTAAGGCTAGCCAACTTTTGAGGGAAGAGCAAGAGAGGTCAGGTCTTCCCGTACACTGCCTACGTCAGGATGTCAGTACACGGTGGAATTCCACGTTAGACATGCTCGAGAGGATTTTGGAGCAGCAGAGGGCAATCCATAATCTTGCCTCAGAGCACAATATTGGGATTACCTCTCCATTGAATAGGGAGGATTGGACAGTGATCGCCCAGCTAGTGGCAGTCCTTAAACCATTCAGGGATGCCACAGAAAATTTAAGCTCAAACACTGCCAGTCTGGCCCAGGTAATCCCAGTGTTCTCCCATCTAGGCAGCAAGATGGATGTGTTCCTTGGAAACCGTGAGGCTGTTCAAGGTGGCACTCTACATCCTGACATAGCAGCCATAGTCAGGAAGCTGAAGGATCTGCTAAAAGTACACCTTCGCAAACGAATGGAAGAGAGTCCCGAAATGATGCTAGCGTGCCTTTGCGATCCAAGAATTAAGGGAAAGCTAGCTTTGAAATTTAATGTTCTCAGTAGCTACCGGGAGCAATTGGTCAACAAGGTGCGTGACTGGCAGCGTAAAATGGGAATGCTGTCCGAGGAGGGAGAGGTGCAGGAGGAGGAAGAGATGATGTGGTCTGCTACTCCTAGCAGCAGCATCAGCAGCAGTGCCACAAGCAGCACAACACAGCTGAGTGGAGCAGCTGCGTTTTGGGAAGAGGCACTTGGGAGTATAGTTGGACCATCTGACAGAGCTAGCAGCAGAAAGGAGAGTAGTGCTGCTGAAATGGTCAAACTTTACCTCTGTGAAGTTCCTTCTGCGCCTAATGTTGATCCTCTTAGCTACTGGGATGAAAAGAAGAGTGTGTGGCCTGCACTCTCATGGGTTGCGCAGCAGCTACTATCATGTCCGCCAACCACTGTTCAAAGTGAGCGCGTGTTTTCTATCACTGGAAACATACTGAGTCCACAGCGCTCACGCATGGCACCTCATCTGATGGAGCAGATTGCCTTCCTTAAATTCAATCTGCCCAAGTTGGGTTACCCAGCTCTTAGCTTGGAAAGTTAATTTTTTTTATCTGTAATGTTTAAGGTAGTTTCTCCCCCTGGTTGCACGTGTTTGCGGTGTGGCAACGTCTGCTACCTCCGCCGGTGTAGCCAATTTACGCTAGGGCCTAGTGTCTGAGTTCTGGAAGTCCGCTCCCAAACGCCATGGACTGACAGACTTTCATGCTTTGCCCTGGGGTGAAACAGGTGAGCGGGTCGTCAATTGCCCACTCATTCACCTTTTTCCTTTTCCAACGGTGCTGCTGGTGGTGGTGCCAGCATCTTTTGCCAGTTCGCTTCCTGGCTGAAATCATGCCTCAAATGTCCCTAATGGAGAGGGTAGTTTCTCCCCCTGGTTGCACTTGCTGCGGTGTGGCAATGCCTGCTACCTCCGCCGGTGTAGCCAATTTACGCTAGGGCCTAGTGTCTGAGTTCTGGAAGTCTGCTCCCAAACGCCAAGGACTGACAGTCTTTGGATGCTTTGCCCTGGGGTGAAACAGGTGAGCGGGTCGTCAATTGCCCACTCATTCGCCTTTTCCAATGCTGCTGCTGCTGCTGCTGCTGCTGGTGGTGCCAGCGTCTCTTCTCTGCCAGTTCGCTTTCTGGCTAGTGTCATGCCTTAAATGTCCCTAATGGAAAGGGTAGTTTCTCCCCCCCTGGTTGCACTTGCTGCGGTGTGGCAACGCCTGCTACCTCCGCCAATGTAGCCAGCTTACGCTAGGGCGTTGTGTCTGAGTTCTGGAAGTCCGCTCCCAAACGCCAAGGACTGACAGTTTTTGGATGCTTTGCCCTGGGGTGAAACAGGTGAGCGGGTCGTCAATTGCCCACTCATTCGCCTTTTCCAATGCTGCTGCTGCTGCTGGTGGTGGTGCCAGCGTCTCTTCTCTGCCAGTTCGCTTCCTGGCTAGTGTCATGCCTTAAATGTCCCTAATGGAGAGGGTAGTTTCTCCCCCCCTGGTTGCACTTGCTGCGGTGTGGCAACGCCTGCTACCTCCGCCAATGTAGCCATCTTACGCTAGGGCCTAGTGTCTGAGCTCTGGAAGTCTGCTGCCAAACGTCTAGGACTGACAGTGTTTGGATGCTTTGCTCTGGGGTGGAACAGGTGAGCGGGTCGCCAATTGCCCACTCATTCGCCTTACCCAATTCTGCTGCTGCTGCTGCTGCTGCTGCTGGTGGTGGTGCCAGCGTCTCTTCTCTGCCAGTTCGCTTCCTGGCTAGTGTCATGCCTTAAATGTCCCTAATGGTAAGGGCAGTTTCTCCCCCCTGGCTGCGTCTGTTTGTGGTGTGGCAACGCCTGCTACCTCCGCCGGAGTGGCCAGCTTACGCTAGGGCCTAGTGTCTGAGCTCTGGAAGTCTGCTGCCAAACGTCTAGGACTGACAGTGTTTGGGTGCTTTGCCCTGGGGTGAAACAGGTGAGTGGGTCGCCAATTGCCCACTCATTCGCCTTTCCCAATTCTGCTGCTGCTGCTGCTGCTGGTGGTGGTGCCAGCGTCTCTTCGATGCCAGTTCGCTTCCTGGCTAGTGTCATGCCTCAAATGTCCCTAATGGTAAGGGCAGTTTCTCCCCCCTGGCTGCCTCTGTCTGCGGTGTGGCAACGCCTGCTACCTCCGCCGGAGTGGCCAGCTTACGCTAGGGCCTTGTGTCTGAGCTCTGGAAGTCCGCTGCCAAACGTCTAGGACTGACAGTGTTTGGGTGCTTTGCCCTGGGGTGAAACAGGTGAGTGGGTCGCCAATTGCCCACTCATTCGCCTTTCCCATTTTTCAATGCTGCTGCTGGTGGTGGTGGTGCCAGCATCTCTTCTCTGCCAGTTCGCTTCCTGGCTAGAGTCATGCCCAAAATGTCCCTAATGGTAAGGGCAGTTTCTCCCCCCTGGCTGCGTCTGTTTGCGGTGTGGCAACGCCTGCTACCTCCGCCGGAGTGGCCAGCTTACGCTAGGGCCTTGTGTCTGAGCTCTGGAAGTCCGCTGCCAAACGTCTAGGACTGACAGTGTTTGGATGCTTTGCTCTGGGGTGAAACAGGTGAGTGGGTCGCCAATTGCCCACTCATTCGCCTTTCCCATTTCCTTTTCCATTTCCATTTCATTATTTTCCTTCTGATACACAACCAACCAAACATAACACACACAATAACACAAATAACACAGTGACATAACACATAACACACATAACACATATAACACAGTGACAAGTGACAACACACATAACACACATAACACATACACGTACAATGCAAAAATCACAAGGACCTTTCCTCTTGTTATTTGTCCTGGCCTTCATTTCTACACTCACTAGCATTAACGCTATAACTCACACTTCATACTATAACATTTTTCCATCCACATACCTGCCAACAGACCCAACTTTTTCAGGGACAGTCCTGCTTTTTTCCAGTCCTGTCCCATCTAATTTAGCTAAACTAGGTATGCAAATACACGTTGGTAGTTATAGCTCGGTAGGTAGCACTAGTATAAACATTAAATAAATATAATAAAGTACTAAATAATAAATCTAACTTTAAAATACATTTAAATAAACCCCTAATTTTTTTTTAAAACCCATTAAAATTAAATTATTATTTAGACATAATACATCTTTAACCAAAGCAGTGCACTGCTACTAATCTTAAACATAACCGTACATTAACCCTAAGCTATTTTTTAGTTCTTGTCCAACATTTTTCCATCCGCATACCTGCCAACACACCCAAGATTTTGGTGGACAGTCCTGCTTTTTTCCAGTCCTGTCCAGTAAAAGTTGGGTTGTTGCAAAGTATGCCATTGTAAATAGGTAGCAAATGTTAGGCATGTATTACAAGTGGTCCAAAATCAATTTAAAAATGTAAAATAATCCCTATTCTTTTATTAAACATCTATGGATGTGTGATTGTGTATGATAAACGGAGGCCAAGTTCCTTGGAGCATTTGTCTCTAGGTCATTTTGTGTACAGTACACCTCAGTACGTGTGTGCAACTCTATTGGTCGTTTCGGCAGGGGGCTGGCCTGCCATCAACGAATGAAGTGCGTTCTGCAATTCACTAGTTGATGCCAGACCAGCCCCCTGCCGAAACGACCAATAGAGTTGCACACACGTTCCTTCACGGCAGCTGCTGCTGCTCCGATGTGTTGTTAACCCCGTATTAACCCCTGCAAGGCAACCGGGAAGGAAACGAAGATTAAACGAGCACGAAGAATGTCCGCGAATATTCGCCCGAAGAGAAGACAGGAACGGGCGAATATTCGCGGAATACGAAGGTTTTTTCCCCCCCGAAGACGAGCACGAAGACGAACACGAAGAGCCCCCTGGTGCCCAAGTCTAATTATTACTAGGGGTTGTTTGTGAACCGTTAAATGCTAATAATTTAACAGATTAGGGCATTCATAAGAATATTTATAGAAAAAAAAAATGAAAAGAAAAATGTAGACATTTTAATTTAAAAATCCTGTTTTTAAATTTATTATTGTGACTTTATTAGCTATAGAATGCTCATGTTCCTACAAACTAAACATTCTGAGCTTCTTGGGGAAAAAAAGCATCAGGGAAGTAAAGGCATTAGATTTAAGCCACGAAGGGGAACTTTGGGGAGGTATGGTTTTAATCATACTTGGTTTCACTTGAGACAATAAAGCAGCTCTAAAGGAGAATGTAATATTCAGAAGTAAATTTGGATTGAGATTTTGCAGTGTTTCGGTTCAATTTTGCGAGAGCCACTCTTTTTTTTATCCTTCAATCAATCACAATTAAATTAGGGAGGATTTAGCAGGTCCATGTACTGTGCAAATGGTGAATTGGGGTAACTATTATGTATTTTTATGTTCTATATTTAGCAAACACCTCTGTTCTGAAAAGCTACTGTTTTATATAGCCAGGCTGTGTATCCTACCTCTTCAAACATACGAGAACATTCTGTTCCCAAGCAGTGATATAAAATTCTGGAAATTGCTTGCAATTTGTACATGAAAACAGTGTGGCCTGCACTGTATACATAAATACTTTTTTACTTAATTAAAGTTTTATGCTCAATCGTCTAACATTATTTTGTATTGTTTGTCACTTCAGTATCTTGTCCAAAATGTATTTCTACAATGATGGATAATCAATAATTTAAATATCACTCTGCATAACCTTTTAGCAGTGTATATCTTTCAAGTCTATTCTAATACTTAATATATTAAATATATGAATTGGGAAAATGTGACATCCATTGTAAATCATCTAGGCTTTGTAGGGATTTGATGTTAACTACCTTTGGGTCATAATTTACTTACATAATGGGTTTAATCTGGCTTTATATTACCAAACATCACACAAGGTCTGGGTGGCTTACTACAGGAGCATAACTATTTATTAGCGGTATGACTATTTAGGGGTTTTCTGTACGTTAAAACACTTTGCATGGATGGGAAACAAGGTAAGTAAAATATGTCAAAACAAAACGTGTTCGGTCATCTTTCAAAGTATTGCCATTTAAATCATGCATATTATCAGGCTTACCAGGTGAATGCCCACTGGGCTGGTGGCCAAGCACTGCACATCTACATTTACCACCACTCACGCAGCAGATAAAGTTCTCCAGTGTGTAGCCGCCAGCTGGATACAAGCAGCCCTTCGCTGGAGGTGTATAAAAGCGTAGCATACAGCATCCAGTCGGCCATTGGTCTTAAATTGCCAGGGCCACTTTTTTTATATATATATATAGAAAGCACCTTGTGCTTTTTACACAACAGAATTTTAATTAATTTGACAAAAAACGATTTAATTAATGTTACATAGTAAGCAGGTATTTCTTTCCAAATATGTATGACTCTTTTATATACACTGACAAATACTGCTGTTTGAAAGTATTTGCCTCCTGTCTAATTTTCTGCATTCTTAAATATTTTTCAATTGAGTTTGGTCAGATCATACGTATCATAGTAAAGCAGGCAGTTTTAAAGTAATGCTAATGCTTGGTTTCTAGTGTTGTTTGATGCTAGGTAACTAAATATGCAGACCGTAGATAAACACAACTTACCCCATCCAGGTGTTTCAAGATTTTAGTAAATTATTTGACCTGATGTGGCACAGCTTATGTCTGTTGAAAGGCAAATACTGCATTCCATATTAAGGATTAAATTATCTAAAGGACAATGATGGTGACTGTAGTGTTAAATTATGGGATGCTTTGCTACATAAAGGACCTGCAAAACTTGCCACCATTGAAGGAACCATAAATTCTGCTTATTAAAGAATTCTTCAGAAGAAAGTCAGATTATCTGTCCTTAAACCAAAGGGCAACTTGTCATGCAGTAAGGCAAGGTAATGATCCATTGCACACAATCAAGTCTACATTAGAATGATTTAAGATGGACAAATTAAGTTTTGGAATGGCCCATATGGAAACCCCACTGAGATTATGTGGCTGGATCTAAAATTAACAACTCATGCTGAAAACGCACAAATGTCACTAAAGCAGTTGTCCATGGATGAGGGGGGCAATGTTTCTCCACAGCTCTGCGAGAGACTCTTAAACAACTAAAGTAAGCATTATATTGCAGTGTCTACTACTAAAGGCGTAAGTAACACACTAGATAAGATGTTATGACTGTGTGTAGGAACAAATATCTCCAAAACACAGACTTTGTGTAACAAAAAACAAAAAAAACAAAAAAAAAGAGAAAAACAAAACAAACTTGGCTCGAGCATTCCAATAAATCTAAAAAAAACCCATGTGTTTTACCCTGGGCAGCATAACCCCAGCAAGTAACAAAAGTACTTAAAAACCAACTTCAAATGATGATGATGCTGGGGTCTCAAAAGTTTGAAAATGATGCTCACTGCTGTATTCACTACCGCAGAAAAAATATCTTACATTAGTAGATGGAACAAAATGTATGATACTATTTGTTCAAGATATTGATGATCAATGAAAAGTAAAATATGTTTTATAAGGTATAGGGTTTTCTTCCCTGTGAGTAAATGATCGGATGAAATGTGTGCTGTGTGGTTTCAGAGCTCGCTGAGCAAATGTAGACTGCCAGTTTTGTTAGATGAATTGATACTGCAAAGCAACACCATGTCCCTGGGCAACACTTCACTATAAACATGAAGGCTCTGGCAGTGCTGTGTGTTAGAAAAAAAGCAGAAGCAGGCTTTATCAGAAGCATATATACAGACTTTGAAGCCGTGGTACACATTGGTCATATGCCCTTAATTTTTGGGAGAAAAAGTAAAAATTGAATCAATGCAGCTGTTTTTAGGGATGCTGACACCTTTGGCAGCAGGTCCAGGCGGCATGAGTTTTCCCTCCCACAGAAAAGGTGCATATGTCCCTCTTGGCTGATCATGCCCCCAAATGTGACACTGCACATTAAGGGGTTACAATGGATACCTCTGACCTCCCTAACTGGAGCATTACACTATGGAACAGTGTTCCAAGTGAACACAGTCTTAATAGGATCCACTAAAAGACACAAAGAGGTGGGAAATTACATTATATCCCTGTGCTCTTCAGTAAGGATGGCAGCTGGGGCAGTAGGGTGGTCTGGTCTAGGCTGAATAGGCCTATGGAGACAGGTCCATGAGGGGAAGCAGCCCCTCTGCTGCAAAACAGGAAGCCTATCACCTTCTTAGCCAATCAGGCTTCCTGTAGCTACAGTTCAGCTGGCCGGTAAAAGGGAGATCACTGATCTCTCCAACCGATTCCCCATGTTCCTAAGATGCTCATGGAATCTAGAATATAGAATTTTACGGCAGATAACTTTCTTTTTCAAAAGCATGGGCTTAATATGTTTTGTCTACTGGTTTGCAAGAAACAAAATTTGTTGTCTGAAAATGAGTGGACCAAAAACTAAACAAAAAATTTGCCCCAATTGTTTTTAGTCCATGTGCACAAGTCTAGAGCTGGCTAAAACACTTGATCCCTGCTACCATGCCCTTAGTACCATTCTCACCTCATACCAAGATAGACGTTGTAAAATAAACACTAAGAAAAAAGAAAGCTTTATAATGTCAATGAAAAAAGCACTCAAACAAAACAGATGGAGCTGTAAAACATACATAAACATATAAAGGCAAATTGGAAAATAAGGTCTCGTTAGTAAATAAGAGTTGAAGAGCAATATGCAATACAGAACCAGAACATTGGCACAAAATGGTCGATATCTCATACTGCATAATTCAAGAAGAAGTCTACTTACTTAGATCTCATAGCCATTTGACGGTCATTTGGACACATCCAGCGGTTGGAAGAGTTTCCGATGACGGTGTCCGTCATTGTTGATTCTTCAGTATCTGGTAGGGCAAAAATACAAAACCAAGGTTCAAAACATACACTGTAAATTTACTCAAATAATACAAGCCTAGAAGGCATATTATATTGCATAATCAGATACACAAAGCAGAAAGTCCCTATTTCAATGTCATTATATAAAATATTAGCACCCCAGCCCTCCATTTTCCTGTATCCAAACAGTTGCAGGCATCCTTTTGTTATTGAAGATTTATAGTCTCATTTAACATCATACAATCTCATGAATGCTATCTGAACACTGATGTTTTGCTAACATACGTGTGATTGGCTTCTGCTTCTTTGACTTCAATGGAAGTGCTACCGAGCATAAGCATTAATGTTTCATAAATAACAATTATATTTCTGAATCCTTTGACTAGAGTCTATTGTCTTTGCAAAATGCATATCCGTGAATGTACAGATAAAACCTGTGATTAATTTTCAACATAGCAAAGTCCAGCTAAAGCAGAATTACAAGACCAAGATACACTATACGGACAAAAGTATTGGGATACCTGACCATTACACCAACAGGGACTTTTATGACATTGAATTCTCTTTGCATAGACATTAATATGTAGTTGGTCCCCTCTTTGGAGCTATAACAGCTTCCACTCTTCTGGGAAGGCTTTCCACAAGATGTCTTTATGGACCTTGCTTTGTGCACCACTATATAGACAAAAATATTGTGACACAACGCTAAATTACTTAAATCAGGAATTGATTAAGGCCCCTTACTTCCAGTGAAGGAAAATCTTAATGCTTCAGTATACCAAGACATATTGGACAATGCTATGCTTACAACTTTGTGGGAACAGTTCAGGGAAGGCCCTTCACTATTCTGGGATGACTGTGCCTGCCCCTCCCCGGACACGCACAAAGCAAGGTCCACTTGAATGGCCCGCACAAAGCCCTGACCTCAACCACACTGAGCACCCTTGGGAAACAACTGGAACGGAGATTGTGAGCCAGGCCTTCTCACCCAACAGAAAAATTCTCACAGAAACACTTCAAAATCTTGTGGAAAGCCTTCCCATAAGAGTGGAAGCTGTTATAGCTGCAAAGGGGGGACCAACTACATATTAATGTCTATGTATTTAGAATGCAATGTCATAAAAGTCCCTGTTAGTGTAAACGTATGGTGTCCATGTCCAAATACCTTTGTCCATATAGTGTATGTACAGCACATACACAGAATTTCAACCCCCTAAACCTTTTTTTTATGGCCTGTGGACCTAAGACTCCTTTACATCAACTCATTAAAGCATAAAACAGCTTCTTCTAATTGGCTGAATATATGTTTGACGCTTTTTATGTTATATATTATGTTACGTATGAGGCGAGGTAAGATCTATGCGTTTTTCAAGCCTTTGCATAAGAAACTTTTTAAAAATGTTCTTCCAACATATAATGATAGTTTCTGCTGTATTGATTTGTGAAGACATCCTTTAAGTGACAGGGTCCATTTAAATAGCTGGCACAGAAACATTCTGTTTCATAGCAACAACTACTGAAATGTGCAGGTGTGGACAATAGGCCCATAAATATGAGGGTAAGATTCTAAGAAATGTCAGTAGAACAATAATGTTCCTAGAGCACAGTGCTTTTCTAAGATCACTATCGGGTTTATGTATATGACCTATGTTTTCAGTATTTAAAAAGATGAAGTAGAAAACTCCATTAAATTACTAACACGAGAAATCAGATTCAGGATTAGTGCAAAAGAGGAAATTTTTTTTTTTACTTAGCAGTTTAGTACTTTCTCTTTGAACCTTAATTTCGCTCTGCCTCACACAAAACAACAATGTTTATATTATTTTGAAACCATAAGCACATAAATTTACTATATTTTTTTAAATTTGGGAACATTTTAAATAAACTGAAAAAATGATAAAGAAAACTTTCAAAATATATACATTACCTGTCTTGATTTTTTTTTTTTTTTTTACTTTATATACCCTTTTAACTTTTTATTAAACAAAAAAAGAATGCTTGGTTAAATAACACCATTGGCACACAAAGTGTGTTTCTGTATCTGTTTCCCACTAACAAAAGACTAAGCAAGTGACATACACCAAGTAGAGAGAAATACATGGGTATTTATAGATACAGAAACAGACGGACAGGTAGTTTCCAGTCCAGTGCGATAGGATTCGGCTGTTGGAGACCCTTACCCTAAAAAAATAATAATATTGTGTCAAACTGCAGTCTCAGAAAGGATTCAGTGGCCTGCCATGCAAAAAAAGTTTGAGTAATTTACCAAATGAACAAGAATTATATCACCTTGAGAATCTGTCCATTAACCCCAAACTAGAATAAATTGGTGTTAGTATGTGTGTGTAGGTGTCAGCGTATAATGTTATTCTGAGTTTGTGTGTCAGTGTATGGTGTTAGAGTGTTAGGGATGAGCCTAGCTTAGTGGCTCCTGGTAGGGGCGGAGAGGAGGAGCAGGAGAAAGAATGTGTGAGTATGTAGGTCTACGGTAATAGAGTGAGTGGGTATTAAAGCAAGTTTATGGGAGGATCTGATGGCAAAGTTACAGGTGAAGCAATGACAGCAGTGTGTTAAGCATGCACGAGGCCCCAAGATTCCATGCAAATGAGTACTCATAATGTATTACTTCTTATTTTTTTACCTACATTGACATGAACTCCATTTAAACCTGCTGTGTGAAGCATACTGAAGAAACCAAGCAAGTTGTTGCATAGATGTCTGTTCCTATTGGTTGAGAATAATTTGTGGTTACTGTCAGTAATACTAAAAATATTAATATAGTATAGTAATAATAATATCATTATTATGATTTTATAAATGCACAGTGTTTTTTTATTAGCAGCAATGGTGTATTCTGGTCCAGGGTGTGGGCGAGAAGGTCATCACAGTTTTGGCACACCTGGGAACTCTCCAGGTATCTAGCGCTTTGCTAACACTGCCTGCAACCTCATAGGCCCTGCCCATAAGCATCAATGGGTCCATCCACTGCTGTCAACAGACCTGCATCCCGAATTGGGAGGGCTCTAGGTAGCCGGAGCCCAGAAGTTCCCAGGTATGTGTACTGGTGTACAGCTACTCAATGGGTGGGTTAGGGGAAGATCCCCATAGAAAGTGAAGAGGCATCACTTATGTTGCCTTGCCGAGGGCAGTGATATGAAATCCTATCCATACCTGGAAACTTTCAACATGAATCACCCTAAGGCTCTTTAAATATTAAAACTGTAATGGCCAATCATGCACAGGCCTCTCATCCGGAAACCTTGTAATTGGAGTAAATACCCGAAGACTTAAGGTCAAACCCAGATATGATCATATCTCAGCAGTGAGTGCCACAGGTGGCAGGGGACATTTTACACAGCATGGCTTTTTATGCGGCAGTGTTTAGTTGAAGTAAGGTGGGAGCACTCTGTTGTTTGTTGCTCAGTCACACCTCATTGAATATGCAGACATGTTCCCATATGAGTGTGTAATTAAATACGTTGGTCTTTTTAAGATGACAACCATTCAGAAAGAGAATACTATAGCTTTCTGTTTTGTATAACAAGTACTAACACGTTTTTTGTTATTAGAACATAATGCAGGTAATCTACCACATCAGCTTGTTAATTATTTCAAATGTTATAGAAATTAAGGTGCTATACAAGGATAAGAGAAAAGATAGTAGGCTGGAATCCCAAATAAATTGTACATACATAAATGCATTTATACAGAGCTAATACTAACTCTTTGGCAAAGAAATGCACCATAGCCTCCCTAGCAAAAGAAATTGGAAGGTAAAAGTTTCTTTTTCTGCATCATAATCACATATAAACAAGGTTACAGCCTGAAGACTGTCACTAATTGAGAGAAATCTATACTATGAGTCATAGCACATAGAAGGTTATTTAATATACATAATCCACCTTTAGGCAAAAAATCATTAAATGAAATAAAAAGCCTATTGTACTAATTAACTACTATGCATAACAAACAGGAGTAGCATGTCTTTGCTGAATAATCCAGTTAAAGTACCGGGTCTCTGCAAAGTCTTTAATTCCCAGGAGCAAATGGGATGTGTCTTCAGTCTTTTTGCCAAAGATTTGGTGCATCGGTTGATAAAACTTAGAAAGAAGAAGGAATAGTGTTTTCTTTCCCAGAAGAATAAGATTTTTTATTAAAAGTTAGTTCCCTAGAAAGTTAAATCACTTTAAATCAAGTTAAATCATTTTTGAAATTTGTGGTGTGGTCTCTCTTTCGTTTCTATATGATGGCCGGATGGATGTACCCAGTTATATTTTGCATGTAACTTGTGTGCCATGAAGTGGGAAAACTACTTTTGTTGTTAAAGGGGCACTCCAGCTATCGTATGCACTTTAATGCATAAGATAGTTGTGTGGTGGCTTTAAATTTCTGTGTGTGCATTTTGCAGATGCATTTGCCCCTTTCCCCAAATGCACTTGCCCCTTTCCCCACACCCTATAGGATATGTGGCTGGCCGAACATATCTCCCTGGATTTGATGTACTCACCTACAGCGCTGGCTCTGCTGTGTGCAGAATTCACCACGGACCCTTCAAAGCCTATGTAATTTTTGTTTATCCCTCATTGAAATATGCACTGGCCTATTGCTATTGGTGCAGATAATTTCTTTCTATAATAATAGACATAGTCTGGGGCCGGATACGGCACGCTGATCACACATTTAACTAGCTCTTTTTTTGTTGTTAGTGCGCATGTGGATTTCATTTTTGACAGTTTATTGGTCAGATCCCACCCTACCTTGACTTCTGTCTAGGAATGAAAGAAAGGGGCTGCATATCCCCTTATGAGAAGAAGGAAATTGGGGACCTGGTTTCCATGTGGCCACTTGGAACACCAACACCTTTTTTTTCTCTCTACGGAATGTTTACCCCAGGCTTCAGAGAAGAAAAAGGGTAGAAGCATAATGCAACCATTTCTATAATTGCAAAGTTAGAATAAATACATATAACATTACCTTATTTTTGGTATTTGTTTACACCTTTTTATTTAAATGACAATCGTGGCTGATATCAACAATTTTGCTTTAGAATTATCATCTTTCTGAACTCAAACACTCTCCATTGTGACATTTCTTTAATAAGGGTTTTCCTCACCCTTGGATTTTGTAATTCCAATCCGTACTACTTGTTATGTCCACTACTTCTTATGTTTCCCTATTGTAGAGAGCTGTGGAATTTGATGGTGATATATAAAATAATCTAGTTAATTCATAGCAAGCTATGGAGTGAAATATTTCCATGTGCTATTTGCTCCCAAAGCCATCATAAACTATTATATTATATTTTTAAGGACTGGACGCAGGTGTTGTTTCATAACTGCTATCATCACCTGGGTAATTCAGCACCAGCTGGGAATTTCAAAGAATAGAAATGTTTGACTCAAAACAATACATATGTAGAAGTAGAAAGTGCAGTGTTGACATAATTGAACCTTTATTCAACTAATTTACTAAATGGACAGTGTGGGCAGTTCACGATTTATATACAGGAACAAGTACTCAGCCTGGTTTCTTCAATAGGGCTGTAAATTTCTGTCCCCATGTATCCAATTGCAGCATCAGCAGCAAAGAAATACATTAAAGTGGACACTGAGCACCCATCGGATATAAGGGATATGTTGACTACATCTCCACCTGTGCTGAATTTATGAGGCATCTTAAGAACCAGTTGTTGTTTTTCCCCATAAAAAGAAGTCTCATTAATACTTCAACACGGAGTATACAACACAGTGGCCAATGCCTCACATGCTTTCAATTGTTGCTGAAGGGGAAAAAAACTCCAATCTTCTCCTCTCGTCAAATTAACTAAGACACTGGTAATTAGTGGTTATGGTTATTCCTATTAAGAAACGAATAGTAACCTGTCAACATGACTAGGAACTCTCCACGTTTGGCCATGCATCTTTGGATGAAGCGCTGCTTCCCAAGGTCCCTTTATTCTCTCCAGGAAGGAACATCTAGTCATGCCCACTCCTTGCCCACTTTCCCTCCTATTCAAGACTGTCTTGGATAGCCCCTTTGTGAAGAAAACCCTTCCTACCTACACATCTGGATATAGTGTTAGCAACCAGTGAGAAATCTGCAGATGAGGGGAGGGAGTGAGGGATGGAGTGAGTCAGTGAGAGGGTAAAGGAGGGAGTATGCATGTATGTATGAATGGTTGCATGTTAGAGTGACAGTGTTTGTGTGTGAGCTTGAATGTGTAGGTGTAAGGGTTTGTGTGTGATAGCATGAGTGTGTTACCGTATGTATGTGTATAAGTATTGTAAGCATAGATAGTGGGGAGGGAGAGGGGGGTAGATAGTGGGGAGGGAGAGGGGGGTAGATAGTGGGGAGGGAGAGGGGGGGTAGATAGTGGGGAGGGAGAGGGGGGGTAGATAGTGGGGAGGGAGAGGGGGGGGTAGATAGTGGGGAGGGAGAGGGGGGTAGATAGTGGGGAGGGAGAGGGGGGTAGATAGTGGGGAGGGAGAGGGGGGTAGATAGTGGGGAGGGAGAGGGGGGGTAGATAGTGGGGAGGGAGAGGGGGGGTAGATAGTGGGGAGGGAGAGGGGGGTAGATAGTGGGGAGGGAGAGGGGGGTAGATAGTGGGGAGGGAGAGGGGGGTAGATAGTGGGGAGGGAGGGGGGGTAGATAGTGGGGAGGGAGGGGGGGGGTAGATAGTGGGGAGGGAGGGGGGGGTAGATAGTGGGGAGGGAGAGGGGGGGTAGATAGTGGGGAGGGAGAGGGGGGGTAGATAGTGGGGAGGGAGAGGGGGGGTAGATAGTGGGCAGGGAGAGGGGGGGTAGATAGTGAGGAGGTAGGGGGGAGGGGGGGTAGAAAAGGGGGAAAGGTAGATAGTGAGAATGAGTGAGAATGAATGAATGTGTGGATGAATTGTCTGAATGAGGGAGATAATTAATGAGGTGGTGAGAATGCGTTAATGAATGTGTACATTTGTGTGAATGAGAGAGAATAAATGATTGTGTGAATTAATTATGTGAATGAAAGTGTGAATTAGTGAGTGACTGTTAAAGTGTTTGTGTGTATGATAGATGCAAAATTGATTTGTGGAAAGGCAAAGATGGCACAAGTAGGATGTTTGAGCCTTGGGGACCAAGATGACACAGGCAGGGTGTTTATGGGACAAAGATGGCACAGGCCGGGCTGTTTGGGGACGAAGTTAACTCATGCTGGGCTGGACAAAGATGGTAAATCCTATGTTTGTAATCTGGGTGCTGGTCAGGTTCTATGTGGGCAGTGTGGACGCCAGAGCTGGCTTTGCGTTGTGCAACCTGTAATCTATGCCTGTAGTTTTATCTCTTGCTATGTTTCCATACGTTATTATTGTGTACCTGCAAATACGGGATTTGTATGTCTAATTCTATGCCTCCAGTGCTGAGTTCACATGTGAACAATAATAATAACAATATTTATATACCGTATTTGCTCGATTATAAGACAACCCCCAAAATCTAAATATTAATTTAGGAAAAAACAAAAAGCCTGAATATAAGACTACCCTATAGGAAAAAAAGTTTTACTAGTAACTATTAATTCATGTAAACAATTTTTTCATATTTAATAAAAGCTATGATTGAGAAAAATATATATATTTTTATTTCCTTTTATTTGCCAACCTGCCCCCCCAGTTATGCACATCTGCCCCCAGGGTTGCCACTCTGCCCCAAGAAATGCCTTATACCCCCTATTTGCTACTCTGCCCCATGATGTGCCTTTTAACCCTCTATATGCCACTCTGCCTCCAGAAATGTCTTATACCCTCCTATATGCCACTCTGCCCCATGATATGCCTTTTAACCCCCTATATGCCAGAGTGGCATATAGGGGGTTAAAAGGCATATCATGGGGCAGAGTGGCATATAGGGGGTTAAAAGGCATTTCTGGAGGGAGGTATATATATATATATATATATATATATATAGGAGTTATGCTGCACTATTATCAGTGTCTGGCTCAATGTATAGTGATAGGGATTACGCCGTACCACCGTCAATGTCTGCCTCAGTATATAGTGTTAGGTGTTATGCTGTACCCCCATCAATGTCTGCCTCAGTATATAGTGATAGGTGTAATGCTGTACCACCGTCAATGTCTGCCTCAGTATATAGTGGTAGGTGTTATGCTGTACCACCGTCAATGTCTGCCTCAGTATATAATGATAACAGTAATGTTGTACCACCTTCAATGTCTGCGCCAGTATATAACGATAGAAGCTATGCAGTTTTAAAGTGTTGGGGGGTGCCACATACAGGATCCGCCCCAGGTGCCAAATACTCTAGGTACGCCCCTGCTATATGCTCCTTGTTTGATTCAGTGATCTTTTACTCCACAACACTGCTAAGACTATTGAGCTTCTTATGCAAATTTTTTTTTTTTTTATCATTTTGGGTCAGTGATATGCACTTTGACTTTTGTTTAGCACTACAATTTCATGGATTTAAAATGCCAACATCTAAAAAGGTCATAATAAAGCATAGCTATTCCTTGAAGGTCATGTATGATTCATTATGGGGGAAAACTATTTCTTAGATTCCTGCAAATGTAATAATTTAATTCCTTGGAGATGCTTCACCCATTCATATTCCTTTACAGAAATGTGTTTTGAGTCTCCTGTGCGTCATAACATCTGGTTATGATAAAGTGTGTGTGTGTTAACGTTAAAATAGGTTTATTCAAATCCATTAAAACAGGACCACAAACAAATACTGAGGCTACCAAAATAAATAGAAAAGCAATAATAACAACTCTCACAACAGGGGGCTTTAGTTTCACCACCTTCAACCATCATGTAATGATACCAAATTCCTAGGCTCAAGCGTATTTTTATAAAATCTTACAAAGTTGTTGCGCATCTTTTCTATATTTAGCTTTGCCTGGTCTCAACTGTCTCATTTAATAGTTGATGACCCATAGTTCTCAATTAGGAGCTTCAAAAACAGCAGTTTGAGCAGCATATGTCTTTGCCACCTACTGATTTAACATATCCGTCATTAAAATATTAGTAGTATTATCATTCCTTTTTTTCGAAATAGGTTGATAAAAAAAAAACATAAAACATGTATATTGTCAGATATTGATGATGATGTCCCTTTGCGTATGAGAATAAAATGTGCCATGTATGTTATCTGTATTCCCCTTATTGCAGTGAAACTATACAGCTGTACATATAGCTGGAGCACAAACCTAAATAATCACAATAATAAAATTGTCATAATTGCTAGATATAACCAACCTCCAGCATCAAGGCTGTCAGGGGCCACAGGTCCCAGTATTGGGGAGTATTGATTTATCTTTATTATTTACCACTACGGGTGTGAATACCGTTTGTATATTATTCTTGCACAAAACCTGTAAGCAGCTTTTTTGGGCATAGCTTCTTTCTCTTATGCAGCTCCTGGGGTATCCAAATGTTATCAACCTTCACCAGCTAAAGTGGGTTTTTTATTTGCCTCTTCTCTACTATGGCTTCTTTCCTCCTCTTTCACATTTATCTCCCATCCTTTTCTCTTCTCTATCCTTTCTCACTCATCTCCTGTGTCCTCTTTTTTATGCCCCTCTTTCCTCTCTCTGCTCCGTTCTCATGTCTCCCCCTCATTTCTATTATTTCTTATCTCAAACTAATTTCTACTCATTTCTATTTTAGTTGGCATCAGTAGAACTGTGCCCTTGATCACACCATTAACTGTATACCATCCCAGGGCCGGACTGGATTTGACAAGAAAGCCTTGCTGCTTTAAGTCGCATGGCCACCTAATGACACATCTGGTGGCTGGATATGCACAGCTGGATAGGCACAGCTTCACTTTTTTGAGTTTGGGCCTCTGTCGGTAATCAGCCCACCTGCCATGTGATTGGTTTGCCTTTCTTATCCACACCTCCTGTGCAACATCTCAATGAGTGTTCAGGAAGTGGCTTGGTTAAGGGGAAAAACGCTATAGACATACCTGGAAACTTTCTGGGGTATGCTACCCAGAGCTCTACCGCTTCTCTAGGAGTGACTTCATTAGGAGTCACAGCTAGCTGCACATAGGGGTAGGGCTAGCTCCAGACAGCCTTTAGTGGAATGGAGTGAGTGGGTAGTGGGTCTCATCCAATCATCGCACCCTAGTCTGGAGAAAGAATACACTGAGTTAGAGTCTCCAGGTGCTGGGTCTTTGTGCCCAACCCAGAGAGTCCACAGGTCTGCTGGTATACTCCATTTTGTTGCTCTCACACATTTTGTGTTCTTATCTTACAATGTATGGGTTGTCTTTAAACAGAAAAAAAAAAGATTTACTAACTGAAAATGAAATATTCACACCAATAGGAAACATATGTAAGAAAACCAGCCATCTGTCATCAATGTCTTAGAATACTAAATATAATATTAATTGTGAAGCAGATTTCCCATCTTATTCTGGGGGAAATCTTTCTTTCTAGTCATTTATTAGACTTCACATTTAAATTGTTCCCAAACCATTAGTTTCCAAATAATTTCTGCCCTTCCCTCTTACTACCCCCCTTCAACCCTTTCTTGTTTATTTTCCCACCCATTATCTCCCCTTTTATTCATTGTGATTCTTTCTACATTTATTCCCATGTCTTTCTTTCCATCTAATTATTTTTATACCATTACTTGTGCTTTCTAAATGATCTGTCTTCATCCCTCTACAACTTGCCTAACTTTTAAATGACTACATGGCTGGTGGTCTAGCAGAACAAGAAAGAACCCTTCCTCCTGTTGACACATGCCTCTATATTCCTGCTCCTTGCACAGTGTCCAGTTATAATGTAAAAAACACACAAAATATACCACAATATCTAAATGTGGAAAATGAGGACTTAAACCCCGGCCAGGATTACTAAATAACTAATCAGAGAATGGAAACTTCCTTGGAACGTCTAAGTCTTCAAAGGGGCTGCTAGCATTTATCATGGATATCAGACACTTATACTGTGTAATTGTATAGCCTATCCTGTGCTAATCTGTGAGACGTTAGTTGATCAGAAGAACATATTTACACACACAAATAAGAATTTACAGAGTTTACCTGGATTTAGACAACAAATGGCCAATTTAAACATACATATTTATAATGACAGACAGTAGTGACTGTCATTCAATGAGGAAATAAATTGAATTTAATGTGCTAAATCCCAGGGGTGACCTAGCAGTAAATGTATACTGGAATAGCTCTCCCTTCATTGCAAGACAAATGGCTGATAACCTAACAATGTGGCATTACCCAGCTCTGCAGTACACTATTGCTGCATCTTAACTTTAATGACACTCAGCCAGGCAGAACAAAAGTCCTAATTCTAATCATACAGAGGTTACCATTCACTACAGTTTGACTATTGACCGAGGATGTAAGGAGATAAGAATCTATCACTCTTTAACAGGTATGCATCCAGTTAAGAGGCAGGAGTGTTGCTCGGCATTGCAGGGGAAGAATAGAGTAGCCCTTCGCGAGAGTACTCATTCCAAATGATAAAAGGCAATAAGCTATATACAAGCCTAATTCTGTTGGTCCAATTGTATAAATTCCTTGGCAATAATAAAATCTGTCAACAATATCAGGTACTGTATCTTTCAATATTTCAGGTAAGCATCAAAACCTTTAGTGGGACTTGTAGATATTATTGGGTTGCCCATCCTTACCCACGGTAATCAGTGCCTTGTTATTATCGATTTGTGGTTCTTGCTTCAAGTATTTTATTAAGGTCTTTCCATCAGGTAAAAAAGCACTTAAAAATAAAAATAAATAAAAAGACTGGGGATGTGTGATGTTTTTCTGAAACATAATACAACAGCAACAATTTAGCATCTACATATATAATGTTGTCAATCTAGATATTAATAATTATATATATCAGCATTTAAAGAGCTATAATTACATGCTTCTTAATTCCCGGTGTTATCAATATTAGGTGTGCGGGGGGAAAAAATATGCATATGGTATTAACCCATTTCTTGGCAAGAACAAGAGAAAACAGGTGTTTTCTCTCCAGTACGTAATCTGTAGATCCACTGGAATGGTTATTACTATGTATAATAAATTGTTACTGTGTTTGAGAACACCGATTTGTTAGGTATGCCAATTCACTAAAGCTAGGCCAATATATCACGTATGGCAGCAAAGGTTCTGGACCACAGAGGGTTATATCATGATTGTATTGTATGAAAATTAAAAAACACACCAAACATATCTAAGAAATGTTTGCCAAAAAGAATGAAAATATTCCAGACCGAAAAGGAAAAATATATCAGAATGATGTGTTTTTGTTTGTTTTTGGTATCTTCTCTTGCTTCATTGCACTTCACTGTTTTTAAGCATTAGCGTCTCCAGAGCCGTCCTCCAAGTGTAGATACGCTATAACTCTCATACTGAAATCAAGCCAGCAGTGGCTCCAAAATACTCTAATATGAAACGATCTAAAAATGTTTATCATTGTGGAAGAGCTCTTCAATATTTTTTATGAGAAGTAGATGGCCAAATAAAATAAATCACATGCATAATGTCAAGAGGGGTGTTAATATACCACACTTTATATACAGTCTCATCATTCACTATTCAGAATTATTATTGTACAGTTTTACAGCACACACAATTAGGGTTTATGTGCAATGTGCCAGGGTTCTGACAAACGGATCACATACATAAGTGACAACAGGCAATAGAAGTGTGGTTGCTCCACACATTCCTAAAGTTGCCACAAACAAAACTGCTAGAGCAAATACACTAACACAACCAAAATATATACATACAATTGTTTTTATATTATAGACCAACAATGTGGTCTTTGAAATGTTGGACATTTGTAATAAATTATAAAAAATATTTATTTTTTATATATTAATTGGTAGAAAATTCTGTGGTAATAATAATTTACTCATATTAACACAAGGTTTATCCTTTAGTCCTACTTTAGTTTCAACTCAAAATGATCGCTTAGTTATACTTTTATATCCCTTCAAAACAGCTTGAATCATAAGGCTCTTTAAAATAAGGGTATCTCTGATGAAGGTAATGCAAGCCATTAAGTATGTTCCCAACAGTAGGAGCAAATTCTAACATGTTTCTTTTGCATACTTGAGTAAAGCAGGTTAAAAGCCAGTTGAGTAACAAAACCGGAAATGACTGACCTACTTCTAACGTTTTATGAAGTGAAAATTAATATTTTCAGGCAGGATAAAGCTGTTTCCAAATTATTAGGTGCTGAATAAAGATTATTACTATAATGTTCCAATGCATTATAAAATAAAATGTTACTGCAGTCTTAAAAGAAGAGCAGAGTGTGACAATAAGCCTGGGTTAAAACATAACCTCTGGCAAAGATTGGACTCAACACACACACAATGTAAATATCCGAGTTGTTGTAGTTTATGTCATACAAAACACAGGCAGCTCACTTGTCCAGGATCTGGCTCTGCATTGCAGCTTTCTTAAATATTGAATAAGACTGCTGCCTCATCAGTGTCTCTGCCAAAACTAATAATGAGGTTATTTTCACAGATACTAAAAGCCCAATGCAATCACTCTACAATCTATACAGTCTAAGCCAGAGCATTTTATATAATCTCTGCAAGCGTTGGCTATTTGCAGCCTATGTCACTTGCCTCTTGGTAATCCTCCTCAGTGGCGTCGGCAGGGGGGGGCCAGAGGGGGCCATGGCCCCCCCTAAATCATGCTGTGCCCCCCGGTGTGCCCCCCAATTGAAACGCCGTCTTTTTTTTTTTTTTTTTAATAGATCCGGAGGAGAGAGAGAGAGGCGCCGAGCGGTCGCTGAGGAATAAGTTCTCAGCGACCGTTCGGCGCCTCTCACTCTTTTCCGCGACCGCGAGGCCTCTGCCTTGGTCGCAGTGGCGGCATTTCAAGCCGAGCGCCGGTATATGATGTCATATCCGGCGCTCAGCAATGAAGCCGCGCACACTGCGGCAGAACCAGGAAGACAGAGACCTCGCGATCCCGCCGCTGGACTTCTACAAGCCCAAGGTAAGTGAACTTCAAAGGGGGGGGAGGAGGGTAGAAAGTTAGGAGGGGGTTAGAGAGTGAAAAGAGGTAGATAGGAAGTGAGAAGAGGTAGATAGGGATACATTGGGAGGGAGAGAGGGGGTAGATAGGATAGATTGGGAGGGAGAGGGGGTAGTTAGGATAGATTGGGAGGGAGAGGGGGTAGTTAGGATAGATTGGGAGGGAGAGGGGGTAGTTAGGATAGATTGGGAGGGAGAGGGGGTAGTTAGGATAGTTTGGGAGGGAGAGGGAGATATTAACATATATTGGCAGCAGGGGCTAATATTAATATTAATTGGCAGCAGGGTCTAGTATTTATATTCATATTGGCAGCAGGGTCTAGTATTTATATATATATCGGCAGCAGGGGCTAATATTAATATATATTGGCTGCAGGGGCTAAGTTTATATATATATATTGGCTGCAGGGAATAATAATATATATTGGCAGTAGGGGCTAATATTAATATATACTGGTAGCAGGGTCAAATATTAATATATATCGGCAGCAGGGTATAATTTTTATGTATATCGGCAGCAGGGTATAATATAAGTATATATCCGCAGCAGGGGCTAATATCAATATATATCCGCAGCAGGGGTTAATATTAATATATATCAGAAGCAGGGTGTAATATTTCTATATATTGTCATCAGCAGGGGCTAATATTAAAGAATGAGAAATAACTGCCTAACGTGTGTGTGTATATATGTGTGTATATATATATATATATATATATATATATATATATAGTGTATATGTACCGTTTTATAATTGGCCCCCATACTTTGGTTCCTGGCCCCCCATGTGCCCCCCCTAAATATGAAAGCTGGAGACGCCACTGATCCTCCTTTAGTAAAGGGGTAGCCCCACAAACCAGGCCAGCCTAATTAAATGTAAGGCAGCATGACAGACAGCTCGCAGTATGAATTAAGACATTCTCATCCCTTATGTACAGCTCACTCAACATTAATCAACATCACTCATTATGCAACAGTCTGATTCAATTTAAACAAGCTGCACTCAATCAAGGACAGTCTTACTCCTTTCACAATGGCATTAGGCTATATATGGACATTTTATTCTATGCTGGAGAGCCATATAGATGGTAAAATACCAACTTTTATGTCAAAACTGACCCAATAAATATTATATTTAAAGTATTTCCAAATTCAGAATTAAAGTAAACAGAACTGGTGTGCAAATCTTAACAAGTTGCCAGTCACATGGCACCATAAGATGGACTGCACACTGACGGCAAACATTCAACATCGGTATGCACTACATAAGTAACTAAAATGTGCATTGTGTTTGCAAAGAGAGCTCTAGCTTGTTAATATGCAGATAAGAATGTGTAGTAGAAGCATTATTAAACACTCATCCACAGAAACCAGACAAGCCAGAAGGCTTGTTTTTCCCTAAGAAATCTCATGGTGCTGCCACAACCACAAGGGATTCTGGGTAGGTGCATGCAAATAAGGTCAACAATAATCACCTTTCGCCTCTATATCCACTTTATACATGGATCCCTTGAAAGTAATTGCTCATTGTATAAGACAGCCTTTAGACAAAAGGTGATTATTGTTGACCTTATTGCCCCCCTGTAGCGACGCCACTGCTTATTTGCATCTGCTTACCCAGAATCCCTGCAATGACTTTTGAACTCGATCAAATGGAACTATATTTTTTTATCACTTTTATCACTATATAAGCAAGATGCATAATCTGTAACAACATTGCAGACCTGAACACGTCATACAAATGGTGCTCTTATACACAACAGGGGGCCTCCTACGCAGTTGCCCAAGGACTATTTACAGTACAGTAGTATTTAAGTGACAGTTTTGGAGCACACATTTCATCAGGAAATTCTGAATATTTTAGGATTTAATACCACATATTATTTTACAATATCCGTTGCATTTTGTGCATGTAATGAACAGAGGGTGTTGTGTTTGCCACAACATTGGTGATAGTGTATACAGATTAAAAGGGGCGAAGGTCTTCATTTTGTGTTTATGGAATGGTCAGTGAGAATGGGAATTTTAAATTAATCCATATCACTTTGGAATCCAAATCTCGTTGTGCCTATAAATATTTTTTTTCAGATTCATAAAACTATATAAACAGCTCATAAGATCAAGACACATTCCTAACATTTACCATGCAGATAAAACATAACCAAGACCATTTTGGCAAGTCTAAACAACTTGTTAAATATTAAGCTGTTATGACCTAGAACCCATAGTCTTAGAACTATTTGATATTCTGAATAGTGGTCTTATATAGAAATGAGTTTTGTAACAAGTTTAGGGTCTGCCATCCCCAGTACTGTAGGTATATAATGAGGATCAAGTATATTTGGTTAGCTAATGAACATGCCTGCTTACATAAACATGCTGTGCAATTTTCTACTCAATCTGATGTGTTTTGTGTCATCTGTTTACCTTACACAAAATCATGCTTACCAATAGCCCAATTATGGTCAGCATGGTACTAATGGTGTCCCTCTGACCAAAATAGTCGAGAGTAGCAATACATCCAACATATTTAATTGTATCTCTGTGGGCGGGACAGGACCTGTAAAGACTCCCTATGGAGCGCAAGATATTCAGTAATGGAATAATCTGCTATGTTATATCACAACACTGCCACATAATGTGGGCTGAACATGACATGATCTCATGCCACAGCGCACTCAAGATATACCGTATTTGCTCGATTATAAGACAAGGTTTTTTTCAGAGCAAATGCTCTGAAAAATACCCCTCGTCTTATAATCGGGGTTGTCTTATAATCAGACCTCAAATAGGTCTGACTATGAGACGACTAAGATCCAGATCCCCCGCAGCTGCAGGGGACCTGGATCCTCCTGTCGTCCCCCCCCCACTTACGGGTACTTCTGAGTCCCCGGAGTGTAGCTGGGGCGGCGTGTAGATGTCTATGTGATTCGCAAAGACAACTTCCGCTGCAGCAGGAAGGAGGTGTGGCTAGCAGCGGGGGTTGTCTGCATCCATCGCGCAGACCTTCCCCCGCTGCTAGCCACGCCTACTTCCGGCTGCAGCGTAAGTGCGTGGGATCTACACGCTGCCCCGGCTACATGACAGGGAAGTCAGAAGCACCGGTAAGTTTGGGGGGGGGCGGGGGAGTGTTAAACGGGGGGCATAAGGCATTTCTGGAGGCAGAGTGCTCTGTGAAATGCCTTTTAACCCCCTTAATGCCACTCTGCCTCCAGAAATACCCTTTTAACCCTCTATACGCCACTCTGCCTCCTGAATGCCTTAAACCTCCCTATATGCCACTCTTCCCCATAATATGCCTTTTAACCCTCTAAATGCCAGAGTGGCATATAGGGGTATAAGGCATTCCTGGAGGCAGAGTGGCACATAGGTGGTCAAAAGGCATATCATGGGGCACAGTGGCATATAGGGTTAAAAGGCATATCATGGGGCACAGTGGCATTTAGAGGGTTAAAAGGCATATCATGGGGCACAGTGGCATATAGGGGGTATAAGGCATTTCTGTGGCAGATGTGCATAACTGGGGGGCAGGTTGGAAAATAGAAGGAAATAAAACCAAAATATTTTTCTCAATCATAGCTTTTATAAAAAAAAAATAGTTTAGATGAATTAACATTTACTGGTAAAACTTTTTTCCTATAGGGTCGTCTTATATTCAGGCTTTTTCTTTTTTTCCTAAATTAATATTCAGATTTGGGGGGTCGTCTTATAATCGAGCAAATACGGTAATTAAATTGCTGGCAATTATGCAACAAATATGGAATTATTAAACCATACATCCAAAGAGTCTCTTTTTAGCAAGGAATGTCCATCGTGCATCAGAGAGTGTACTGCAGACAGCTTGCAAGCTTTATTTTAAAATAGTATTAGCAGTACTTTGCACATTGTTTTATATAGTCCCAGTGAAGAATGCTGGCAGCTGCATGGAACTCAAACTATCTAGTAGGATTCATTAGGTCAGCAGGAGCTGAGGTATTAGTGCTCCAGTAAGGTTGCCTTATCTGTCTAATTTTTATTATGATTCGATTTTCTCAGACTTATCCCATTTTAGTGTATACCAATAAAAGTTATTTTTTAATTTTCGTTTACTTTGGTTTAGTGTTTGGATAGGATTCAATTCCTTTACTCTCAACTAAGTGGCGCTATCTAAAAAACTGTTAAATTTCGCTAGAGTATACAACGCCACCACACATATCTAAGATACAAAGCAAAATGTTGCAGAGTTTACTTTTAGAATGGCACCTCAAAACTGTGGACTCGTGTCAGACCAGATTCATAGGTTTTTTTTGTTTTTTAATCCCGTTGTTGTAGGTTTAAGTAGGGTCCTCCCCTCCTACACAAAAGCACCCCTTTTTACTTATTTTGTAAATCATGGTTAGTCACAGTGTACACATACAGCTCTGCTCAGATTACACTGACAATGCACAGCGCACTGCGATACAAGACAAGATACTAGCAAACAAACAGCAGCTAGTGGATGGATTACCCAAGGGGAGTGTAACTTTAATGTTGTATTATTTTGGTGGTGTTATTGAAAAAATATCCCAAGGTAGTTAATTGGTGAAAACTATTTTTTCTTTCAGTAAGAAAATACAAGTTAAGATTTTTGCCCCAAAGGTCAATAGGCAAACACACAACTTCTACAACTCTAAGTAATCCTGAATTGAAACCACTATATCATTCAAGGGTAAATGCACAGTGCTCATTTATGGGACCTGCATTGCAGTGGTTAGCTTTACAATAGTTCATTCAACATACCCCTATCTTTAGTGTGTACCTGGTTCTGCAAAGTCAGGTCCATCCCTCACTAACAGAAAACTTATCTCATGGACAAACATAGTTCGAGCTTTAGTAAGTTACTTGGGCCTCCAAACGATACCTGGGGCTCCCATCATATACTTATTTAATAGCAGCTTACAATAGTCATTAACGAGCTGTGACCAAAACAAAAACCCCCATCTCTCTCTGTTGTTAATCCATCCCAATATATAACACTAACAATGCACCATTCAAGGTACAAACACAGCACACTCCCCCACTAAAATATTACTGAACAGTGCACATCAATGCAGTCCATTTCAGTCCAACACAACCACCCAACATACACCTTCAACTCCTCCGTGATATACCTGTCGCCCGCTAGACATCACATTGTGATGCACGATGCAGGAGGCAAAATGGGCTGATGCTCACCCTAGTATATTGTCACGTGACATCACTCCTACTTACCCTACCACATTACAGATATACAATAAAGGCTTTCAGCCAACAACAAAAGGCATATCACCCTAGGGACTAGAACACTGTCCACTCATAGTGAATCATCAGGCCCAGCATAACCAATAGTTCCCACAGTGACATATGCCTTTATATGTAACAAAATTCCTCTTTAGTACACAAATTGGAAAAAGGGATTTTAAAGTTTTTGGTTTCTAGCCTAGAACTTTAGCGTTCTGTTGTGAATCAATATTCTTTCTCAGTAATCCTGTGCCTGCATTTTGTCTCTAGACATTCAAGATCATAGGCTGATATAAAAGGCAATATTACTTGTGTTCACCCCCTTGGCAATTCCCATCTTGCTATCTGACAGCATTTCAAGCGCTCTGGCTGGACTGGCAATTACATTTTCAATTTATTGTCAATTAGGATTCTCTGGTTACTTTTCCTTCTGTTATATGTTTCAGTGATTTCTCCTCCTGTCTCGGTTTAAAAAGCCTATCAACCTGAATTACTCAGAGCAAACAAGTTTGGTGTGTTCTTGTCCATTCAACAAGAGTAAGCAAAATGACCTAAAATATTGAAGTATTGAAATATTCTGCAAAATCCACAATGGTTAATGTACTTTTTAATTCTATATTTTAAATAAATTATAAATATAGCCCTGACATTGCAGTAAAGAAAGTTTGTATGAATATCTGCAAGTTTTACTATTACATTGTTTTATTAAATCTTGATTTTTGTAATAAAAAGTCAAACAATTCAATAATTGCATGTTAATAATCATGAATAAAGCGAACATTGTCCAAAAAAGACTGGCATACAGACCCAATTACATTTATTTGAGACCATGCATAATGATGATCAGCAAGGCCAGATATAAATAATTGCCCACAATGAGTATTTACAAATGAGTGTTACTTGACACAGTACAAGCCGATAATTCTGGGGCAGTTTTGAAAGTGGTCTTTTCACTATACTTACACATGTGTGAGTATAAGAAATCACATGTACACATGTATACACTGTATATTAGTGAACCCTTTGGGATTAATTGTTCATCTAAGTCACAAGTATAGACAAACACAATGTGCTTAAAATAATAATATACAAACAATGATAATCTGTCATGTCTTTATTGAACATACTCATTAAACATTCACAGTGCTGGTGAAAAAGTAGGTAAACCCTTGGATTTGATAACTGGTCGAACCTCCTTTGGCAGCAATAGCCTCAAAGGAGCACTTCCAGAAGCTGTGGATTAGACCTGCAGAAAGGTCAGGAGGAATTTTAGACCATTCTTCTTTACAGAGCTTCTTAAGGTCAGTCATATTCCTAGATGTATGGTGTGAACAGCTGTCGAGGTCATTCCACAGCCTCTCTTATGGGGCAATGTCTGGGCTCTTACCAGGCAACTCCAAAAAGCATTATTTTATTTATTTATTTTTTTAAACCATTCTGTAGTAGATTTACTTTGATGTTAAGGTTGCCCTGCTGCTTTACTGATCTGCAGCTAATGGACAGCCACCTTGAAATTATCCTGTATACCTTGATAAACTTGGGGATTCATTGTCCAGCAAAGCAGCCCTAAATCATGAAGCTCCCTCAACCATACTTCACCATTGGGATAATGTTTTCATGTTGGTATGCAGTGCACTTTTTTACTTTATACATAATGCTGTGTTCTTCCTGAACAATTCAACCTTAAGTGCCATCAGTACACAAAACATTTCCCCAGTAGTATTGTGGAGTGTCAAGGTGCTCTTTGGCAAACGGCCAGTTTTCTATGTGGTGTCCTGCCATGGACTCCATGCCAGTTCAATGTTTTGCATATGGTAGACTCAGGAACATGATGTCAACCAGTTCCAATTATTTCTTGAAGATTTTAGATATTACTCCTCAGCTAGCATTGAGCATTGTGCCCTTGGAATCATCTTGGCTGGGTGCCCACTTCTAGGTAGAGTAGCCACAATTCTAAGTTGTCTCAGTTTATAAACAATTTGTCTAACTGTGGAATAATGAATATGTAAACGCTTTGACATGACTTCATAACCCTTTCCAGCTTTATGTAAATCAACAATTCTTGATTGTAGGTCTTCTGAGATATCTTTTTTGGGAGGCATGGCTCATATAAGCAGATGTTTCTTGGGAATAGCAAACTCAAAATGTTGAGTGTTTATGTCAAAGTAGCTCTAAAACACACCTCCAATCCAGTTTCATTGATTAGACCTCCATTTGCTAACCCCTGACTCCAATTAGCTTTTGTTGAAGTGATTAGCCTAGAGGTTCATATAGCTTTTTCAACCCACACTGTGAATGTTTGAATGATGCAGTCAACATGGACAAGAACAATACAATATGTTGTGTGTTATTAGTTAAACCAGATTGTGTTTGTTCATTATTGTAACCTAAATGAAGATCATATTTTAAAATAAATGTATACACAAATTCTGGTAATTCCAAAGGATTCACTTCCTTTTTCTTGCTACTGTATACATAAATCCCTGAGACTTAGTCCTTGTCCTGTAATGATATTGTTACAGGGGATATAGCTACATTCACATAAAGAAATATTACGACTTAGGCATAGTACATATGCTCCTTTATCAGATGTTGGCCCAGTTATAAATTGCTCATCTTTTAAAAAAATACTGCAATTTACATAAATCAAATAGTAAAAATTACAACACTGTGATATATACAAGTTGTTTTATGTAGTTAATGCATATCATTGCCAAGTGTCCCCTTTAAATAATCATTTTTGTACCTTTGCAAATGTATTGAGGGGTTCAACACCCACAGCTGCATAAGAGTTGTTAAATATCCATTGCAAACTCAATGTGTGTCAATGCTATAATGTTCTTCAGCATTCTGTACAGAAGCACTCCGGACCAGGACACAGCAGAAAACAATACAGCAGTAAATTGAAGGGTGTAAAGAATAATTTTCCCTGGTTGTGGAGGAAAAAAACAAATACAATTTATATATATATATAAATTAAAGTATATAAACCTTTCAATTTCTTAATGTCACCAGATGACATACATACAAGTAATCTAATTTTCCTCCAAGGGGATTATTTGCTAAAAAAAAGTGGGTTTTAATGGTACAGATGGCAAAACCACTGCTTTTTAGTTTGCCCTTGTAAACGTATTTACTCAAGTTCTTGTACACATTTCATACCTGTAGCAGCTAGGGTGACCACGTAGGCCATGTGTTCCAGGACACACATATTTCTCATTATTGCAAATATTCAATGCAAAGTTCCCATTTGTAATATCTGGGAAGCTTCAACTCATAAATGGGAACTAGTTACTCAGCTATACATTATTATTGTTTTATATGGATCCATAGTACCTTATAATGGGTAAACAGGCCATAACAAGTAGTGTACAACATTACAGTTTGGACTTGTACCCTACATACGGCAAGGAAGCAGCATATGGGGTGCAACATATTCTATGGCAACAGTACCTGTGCAATGGGGCCAGATTTCCCTATTGGGCTCACAGGTGCACCAGTATTCACTGGCCTGGCTGATGAGATCAGAGATCTTAATTTCAAATTACCCATTTATATTACGGAGGTATCTTTTACTCCAGGTATCCTTCTGCTGCTGGTGTATGACATCACTTTTAAATGCACCAACTTTTAATAATTGCCTGCAAAAGTATGATTTGCGCTTAGATTTTATTTGCTAACACAGTAAAATGCAGTCCTGGCATGTGATGCATTACAAAATCAAAGCTTAATAGATAAGACTTATAACCATATTTTATATAACAAAATGCATTAGAATGCATCACACATAAACTACATCATGCATTTTATCCCTTCGGCCTTCCCTCTGATTATGGAGTTTATTAAACCAGTAGGGATTTTCTGATCTTGGTGGCTGCATCAGCCTTGATTTAAAACCCATGATAAAAAAAATGGCTGAACAATGTATCGCAAATTTACTGATGCATAAGATATGCTTGGCTAAAAGTCATAATGATAACAGGTGTTTCATGCTCTTTCATGTTATAAAACAGTTGCTGTCAATATTGTTTAATTGATAAATAATGTGTATTTTCTGTTTGGTTTTCTATATACCATCTTCTGGAGTAGATAGAACAGTTGTAATGAACAGTTGTAATGAATGCAATTAGCACTTACTTCCTAAAAAGTGCCACTTGGAAATATGAAGCTGCACACAAATAAAAAATAATCCAAATAGGACCATGTAATGGTCTTTGCAGCTCTTTCAGTCTCCATCTTAGTAAAATCTCACCTCCTAAAAAGCATCTTCTAGAACAGGGGTTTGTTTTCTTCTCCAGGGTCAGTTTACATTGCAGGGATATTACATCAAGTTTAAACTTCATATCCAGTTTGTTTTACGTTGCCTACCTTCTTTAGAGACATTATTTTACTGTGACTGCTCGCTCTCTCTGAACACAAATCCTTTAAGTCGGACCAACAAAGAGACAGTTACACTTATCCATGCCTTTAAGTCTCTGGCTATATTAGAGCATGCAGTGATTTGACACATTTGTCAATAGGTTTACACATATTAACTGCTGGCACCAGAAAGTAGACTTGAGCATTTGTTTTTGTACAAACTTTATTTATGAACTAAAACAAACTGCAACAGTGACAAATATTAGTTTACATTTGTTGCCACGTGTAGTCGCCATTACAAGCTGTTTTGGCACTGCTTGATGAGGTAAAGTGGAAGAGTACATATCAATAACGGATAGGTAGAAGTAGCCAAAAAATGAGAAGTGGGCTCATTGATGGTTATGGCTGTGACTGACAGCTCCAACAGCCTGTGGGAGTTTTTCCTTACTTTTTTCACTCTGGCCAATCAGCATTTACAAAGGAAAGGGACAAGCATTAGTTATATAAATGTGCTGGCGCCATTTTAACTTGTCAGTGGCAGCAGTTACAGATTGATGGGAGTTGAAGTGTGAGACAGTGACCTTTGCAGAGGCTGAGATTAATGCTCATTACTCATATATAATACTGCAAATTAATTATTTTAGTGCAAAAATATTTAATGTTGTGAGGTGGCTTGGAGAAGCTGTAGTGACTACTGTAGTGTATTACAGGGACTGCAGCAGACTTTTTTCCCTGTTCCTGAGTGGAGTTTAGTTGATTAAGACAGTTTCCCATTTATGCTACTAGCCAAACATCTAATTTGTGGACAATTCAATTTTTTATCATTCTATCATATCATCTATTGTTCGTCATTGATAAATAAATATTGGTGACAAAACCAGGCATTATAATATATAATATTAGGAAAATGCAGTCCTGCTCCACGGGGCTGTATTTGCCTGTTATGTACCAGTGTCTGCCTGCCCAGGCCTAGTGCTCTACTACTACTGTTGCATCTCTTTGACGGTCCTAACTCTGGGGGAACCTTTTTTTTTATTTCTATAATATTGGGGAAATCCAGTCCTGCTCTAAGGGGCTGCATGTGCCTATGGCGTGCCAGTGTCTGGCTGCCCAGGCCCAGTGCTCTACTACTACTGTTGCATCTCTTGGACTGTCCTTCCTAGGGGGTACCTATTTCTATAATGATAGGGGAGTCCTTTTAGGAACACCCCCATGAATGCTGTTCCGAATAAAAAAAAAGACCTCTGAATTTCAACCAAACCAAATGGTCATGAAACACATTAAAAAGGAAACAAAAATGTTGTCTGAAGCAATTTGGCTTGCGGTGCACAAGTCTACCAGAAAGCTTTTTTTGTTGGCTTTTAGCATTTCCCTATTCTTTTAACTATTAGCCTTTTAAAAAACAATAACCTCGTTTTCATATTACATAAATTTTAGAAAGCCCCAAGTACCATAACGACAAAGGGTCATCCTTTGGAAAGAACAAATTTCTATAATCAAGAAAAAAAGGTGCCGTGCCACAGTCAATATGCTCTTCCAAGCCAATCTATCAGAAATACAATGTGGTCACTTTAAAAAGATCCATTTGAATGCTGCAATTAGTTAGATCTCTCTCAAATAGAGAGTGATTTCACTACCCGAATGAAATTACTTTGCTCTTCTTAATCTGTAGTCAATACAGAAATCTGCAATTCAATTAATGGCACACTAAAACATGTTATACCTTAAAGGATGGCATTTTCTTGCATCTACTGACAAACAGTGCATTTTTATTATATTTATAGAATATAACATTCAAGTAATTATAACAGGATGCACACTAGAGCCAATGATAACCGGCTTTTTGGGAGCAGAAGTCAGCGGGTATTAATGTTATCTGCTAATTTAGTTTTCATTTGGAGCAGACATATTCCCAAAAGGTTTATACAAACAATAGTGTTGTGTGGATGCTCATAATATCATTAGAGGTTTTAATTGATGGGTAACACTCGTAGACATCTAGCCATTGCAAAGGCGAAGCTAATTGAAGTATAGGATCCTGGTTATTAACGCATGGTGCATGTCACAGTGATATAAATTCAAGTGTGGAAACATTCTGTGCACCCATCTGTTTTCTAATCTCAGCCATGTACACAAAACAAATATCTAGTGCTGCATTCCAAAATGCTGCTAAAAGAAAAAAAAAATGCTGACTAAAATCACAGGCGTACGATTATATGAACCTAACTTTCTCCAGTTTAATTAACCACTGGAAGCGTGGGAAGAATAAAACCCCGTGGGATTCAAAGGTTAGATTCATTTTTATAGCAAATACAATCCTGGTAATCTTAACCTTGCTAATTTATATTTCAAAACTAGCACAAGGTTAACAGATTGTCTAAGACTGGAGTTTTTCGCTGAACCTCATTAGGCATAGACGGTGGACCACGTACTGGTTAAAACCAGAGAATTCTAAACGTGGGTATTCATAAGAATTTTTCCAGACTCAGCTTCATTACTAAATTTGGAGTCCCTTCACAGCTAAATCCATCATTATGTGAATAAAAAGAAAAGCACCCTTAAAGAACTTGAATCCGGGCTCCATTTTAGCTTTAAATTCCCTAAACATAGCTCCCAATTCCCATGGCTCAGGAGAACTCTGGGAAGACCAAAGATGCTTGGCATATACTGCATTCACTTACACAGCCTAATCCTCATGAGTTGCAGAGAAGATACACCATACTAGGGGGACCTGCATCCTACTCCCCGATACGCTTAGCCAGCACTTTCCACGGGGGGGGGGGGGTGCCGGCACGGGAGGTTGTCTAAGCGCACCGTCCGCACGATGCGTTTTACCTCTGCCCCCAAGACTTACCAGAGGAGACTCCCGGGTGTCTTGCGGGGCCGGCGGGGGACATCAGCTTAGTGCCGGCACCGGAAGTTGTGTACGCGTATTGCGTACAAGCTTCAAAAAAGTAGAGCAAGGCCCTCTACCTAATGCATCGGGTTGTCTTAGACACATTCAAAATGTATGACAAAACTAGAACTGACAGATTGTTATAAGAAGTGCAGAGTATATAATCAAAAGATAATAAGAAAGGGTAACACTTTACAGTATATACTGAATAGTAACCCATTATGCAATACTTTTTTGCCCCACGCTACACACATATACATACACACAGACATAAATGCACATAATTTTATATCAGCATAAATGTATATATTTTTCTCAATAGATACTGACATATGAGTTAAGTCACATCTGACAGCAAAATGTTTATCTGAAGAAGCAAAGCAGTAAAAATAATCTTCCTCACAGCCAGCGCCTGGATTCTCGAGACTGATTTAATATTTAACAACTCATGCTGACCCAGAATAGTATAACACAAAATATGTCAATATGTAATAAATTGGCGTGCCCTTCTACACTGGTTGCACAATCCACCTGTGATGCTATCCTGGCAACTTTCCTTGTCATTAGCTTAAACTATAATATGATGGACAATTTAAGTGTCCACAGGAAATAAAATGACTAGCTAAAAGGCAGACATGTATCTCTGGAAACTACTTCCACCAAACCTTCAGCTTTCACCCTCCCTCCCAACATTCAAGAAACATCTCAAAACCCACTTCTTCAGATAAGCCGCACCATCTTAGATACTAGAACATCCTTGTCATTGATACAACCACCACACTACCTCTCACCCTTTCTCTGCGCCTTATGTTTGTCCTCACCCTATTCCCTCAAGATTGTAAGCTTGTAAGATTGTTATTGATTTTTTTGTCTAATTTTGGTGTTACTTTTAATAAAGTATTTTAAAGTTTTTTTGGTTTTTTTTCGGTTTTGGCCAAGTGAATGCTGAATTTTCAGTTTCAGTCCAGAATTTTCATTTCGGTGCATCCCTACTATATACTAAGCCAGTCACTAAAGTCAATGTTTGGCTTAGTATATAGTGATATGGGTTGTACTGCAGTATTGTCAGTGTCTGGCTCAATGTATAGGCACACATTGACGGTGGTACCGCATAATCCCTAAGTATATAATGATAACAATTTTGCTGTACCCCTGTCAATGTTTGCCTAACCATAGAAACTATGCAATTTTAAAGTGTGTGTGTGGGGGTGCCACATACAGGATCTGCCACAGGTGCCAAATACTCTAGGTACACCCCTGCATCGTGCGGCAGTCTGACCCAATGGCCATGCCTCAGCTCTTCGTCCCACATTTAAAAGGGGTGGGATGAAGAGCTGAGGCACGGCCATTGGGCGGCGCGTTAATTTCATTAGGCGCTGGTGGAGTGACTGCCGCATGACAGCCGCTTTCCAATGATGGCGTAATGGGCCAGTTGAATAGACTTGCCCCCCAGGCCTTAGGCTGCCAGCCCTCCCCTGGATGCGGAGGAGAGAGAGGCAACCGTTCGTCGCCTCTCACTGTTCTGCCTTGGTCGCGGTGCCGGCATTTCAAGCTGAGCTCCAGAATATGATGTCATATCCAGCGCTCAGCAGTGAAGCCGCGCACTCCGCGGCAGAACAGGGAGACGGAGGCCTCGCAATCCCACCGCTGGACTTTTACAAGGTAAGTGAACTTCAAAGGGGGGAGAGGGTAGAAAATTAGGAGGGGGTAGATAGGGAGTGAGAAGAGGTAGATAGGTTGTTGCTAACCCATTTTCCATTTGCGACGCTTCCAGACAGGCATGCACGACTGAATCCTTTCTGTGCCCCATTGTGGGGGACTTTCTATGTACTGGTATTCATTTTCTGTAAATGTGTTCTGGAGAGGGTTGGATGGTGTACATTGAACATGTCGGTCATACTTGTCCTCTGTGCTGTAATGACCCTCCAGTGCTAGTTATTGACCTTCTTTATCTAGTGTTTGTGTAGTTGCTTTCTTGGATTACAACAACTGCATTTAAATATTGGTTTACTCCACTCCATTTTTGCTGAAGCAAGTACAATATTTGTATCACTAGAGCAGAAGCTGATATTAGTGCCCCTTAGTGCAGGTCATACAAACTCTAAATTCTAAGAAGTAAACTCTAAATTCCCTAGATGGGAGGGAGGGAGAGGGGGTAGATAGGGAGAAGGGAGGGTGGCAAGAATATTGAAATAAAGAGTCAGAATGAGAGAGAGAGAATGAATGGATTAATGTGTGGATGCGTTAATGAATATGTGTAAATAATTTGTGTGAAAGAATAAATGATTGAATGAAAGTGAATTAGTGAGTGACTGTAAAAGTGTTTGTGTGATCTATACCTGCAATGCTGGGTTTGTGTGTTCTGTTGGTTTATACCTGCAATGCTATGTTTCCATACATTATTTATGTATACCTGCAAATACAAGTTTTTTTTTATCTTATTCAGTTGCATGTGCTGTTTCCATGTGTTGTTTATTTTATCTATACCTGAACTACGGGGTGTAAGTAAAAGAGCGGTATGGTTTAGTGAATGAGGGGACAAAGGGACTCTGGGGATGATTACAGGGGAGAGGACCTCTCGGTGCAGGACAGACTGTCACAGTCTTCCCCTGATCTGCAGTCAGTGTGGCAAATATTTTTTTTTTGGTGTGGTAGCGGAGGGAGTGATTGCATGCAAGGTAGCGTTGAGCGGGGCCCAAGGAAATGCTTGGGTAGGGTCCAATTTTTTCACTCTAAAATATATTGGCAACAGGAGCTAAAATTAATATATATTGGCAGCAGGGTCAAATATTTATATATGTTTTGGCAGCAGGGGCTAATATTTTATATATTGGCAGCAGGGTCTAATATTAATATATATCAGCAGGTGATAATATTAATAGATATCGGCAGCAGGGGGATAATTATATATATATATATATATATATTATATATTGGCAGCAGGGGCTAATAATATTTATTGGCAGCAGGGTCTAGTATTTATATTTATATTGGCAGCAGGGGCTAATATTAATATATATTGGCTGCAGGGGCTAATATTTGAATATATTGGCTGCAGGGAATAATAATATATATCGGCAGTAGGAGCTAATATTAATATATATTGGCAGCAGGGTCAAATATTAATATATATCGGAAACAGGATATAATTTTTATGTATATCAGCAGCAGGGTATAATATAAGTATATATCCGCAGCAGGGGCTAATATCAATATATATCCGCAGCAGGGGTTAATATTAATATATATCGGCAGCAGGGTGTAATATATATATATATATAAATATATATATTGTCAGCACGGGCTAATATTAAAGATTGAAAAATAACTAAGTACATATTATGTAGTTAAAAATGCTGGTCTAACGTGTGTGTATATATGAATATAAATATATATATATATAGTGTATATGTACCGTTTTATAATCGGTCCCCTACTTTGGTCCCTGGCCCCCCATGTGCCCCCCCCTAAATATGAAAGCTGGAGACGCCACTGCAGCCAGACAAGTGTTCACAACAACCTTTGCCACAGGAGCATTGAAGGAACAATACCGTGCCCACAACAATTTAAGTACTTTGTAAGTATGTTTATAAGCATTCTTTAGCTGAAAAGGGAAACAAAAATCACTTACATTTAGGAAAAGCTACAGCTCCAACCCAAAACCCCCTTTATGCAGTTTTGGCTCCTGGAAGCAGCCAATCATGGGCAAGAAATGGCTCCTATTGAAACCATTTTCCATGTGGGCCGGGGTCTCAATAATCTCCCTTGAACTCTAGCGCGAGCCAGAGCTGGCCAGCAGTTAGTATAGCGCGGGTGCGAGCACATCTCCTACAAACAGGGAGGAGATGCATAGTGAGGATTCTAAATAATCCCTCTGTATTGTAAAGGGAATATTCAGCTATCATACGCATTAAGCTATACATAATGGCAGTAGTGTCCCTTTAACTACAAGCAGAGTTACCACATCAGCCATTTGCCTCAGAATGTATACATTAAATACATTGGCAAGCAGCACATGTAAAGTGCTGCCTTGCAGTATGAGGATATGTAACTGAATGATTAATTCCCTTAATTCATACATTCAACATACTTCAGGACTCTGCTGACGTGGTCATCAACTACAAAGCAAACAAGGTAATCACCTATTATACTCTCTATAGAGTACAGTGCCATGCATACCCACTGTGACTCCAAAAACAGCCTTTCATGTTTTAATGCTATGATGTCACAAATTATTTTTACAAAAGCCATTGCACCCCTAGCTCAAAATGTTACAGAGAAACGCTGTGCACTGTGGGTAGCCAGCCAAATAAGCGTTTTTGCATTTTAAAATATCACATATTCCCTTAAGTGTTTAAGTGGCTAGTTTATCTACACCCATTAAAGTCATTAAATGTTTTCCCAGAGGGAGCTCCCAAATTAAAACCACACTTTCCCCTGAACAGCAGGTGTTTCCAAAGCAAATGGCGTGATAAATGACCAAAGACAACCACAGGATGTGTCATTCGCTTGCCACGGTAGTAAATGCTTGAAGGAGTGTAGCACAGTTTTCCGTAGCTTAATTGATATAAATTGCATTAGTATTCTTATTAATCCATGTTACATTATTGATGGCAAAACATTCTTGGCTGTTATCTCCCTTTCTCTTATTTCAGCTAAATTATAATAATAAAAAAAGCCATATAAAATATTTAATATGGAAACAATGACATCTATTTTTGATTGTTGATTGTGATTGTTTTAAGTACAATATCTGTAACTGTTATATCTGTGTAAGTTTAATGATTGTAGGACTGCTGCCTTAAACAAATACTTTTTATAATTGGGTAAGGGGGCTAAAACTGGGTACTTGTCAAAATAAAGACATGGATGAATGAGCTAGATGGAGAGATGTGCTTGGTCTTTAGCTTTCAGACCAATTTATCTAAAATGGCAAATAAACAAGATTTTTTATATATATATATATATATATATTACTATGTTGTAGGGCGGTGCTTTCCGGCTGCAATCCTCAGTTACCATCATATTGTCAGGAAAATCATTAGTCTAATGCTTAGGGAGACGCTGACATGATTATATTTCAACCAGGGGAAAGCTACAACCTATGGCAGGTCAATGTCCCTAGTAGAAGTAGTCTAGGGTTGGGAAACCTCTGTTGGTTCCACCACTCCCAAAATCCGCAGCTACCAACATTACTAATACATAATGTGGTGAGGGTCGCCCATCCAGTCCTTGGAACGACCACCATAGTCCTGATGAAGTCAAGTGGTACAACCACTCCCAACTAACTCATCTTATTTAAGGATGGAGCTTGTTAAGTTATGGTGTCCGGTTCATTTTTACTGGAGACATTGTAAGAAAATGCATGCCAGAGAATTGTCATAATAGGGACTGATATGGAGAGAACATAATGTATTAAAAGTTGTTTAACTAGTGAATTTTTTTGTTTGATATGCAGAATACAATCTACCACTTGTTCGAAAAGTGCAGGTAAAAAAAAATTATTATTAGAACCATTCACCACCTTAAATGGTTACATGTTCATCTTCATAATATAGTTTTTACTGCTGTAATTAGTCGACGACAATAAGCCAAGGGGAAAAAAACTCATTCTAAGGGTTCATTTTCATTATTATTTTTCTTTACATTGAAATCAACCAACATTGTAGTAACTGGTACCATGGTGCATATAAAATTGAATCTGTCTTCCAGAAGTGGCGCAAGCACTTTTCAAATCTGAATCTATAGAAATCATAACCTAGCATGGTAGTAGTTAAATAATTGCATAATAGAGAAATCCGACCAAAAGAAATTACCAATCTAATTAGAATGGTAGGACAGAGCGATTTGATTTCTAGGGGAATAAAAGCATAAAAGTGTAATTCCATTCAGTACTGCAGGTGCATTACTCTGGCAATGAAATGGTTAAAACAGATTTATCACCATGGCAATGCTCTCATGATGTTGTTGAACTTAACCCTTTGTCTCCAGATAAATGCTTGTATTCAGGAGTCAACTGCTTCAGGTTCAAAGACAAAGGAATGAACAGATCCCATAACAATGCTATGCAGCAGAGATCCGCAAACTTGCTGCCGCATACTGACAGACCCCATTTTGCAGCCAGTAAAGGTTCCTGGTGCAGTGTCTACAAGATACAAAGTACCATCGCACCACTCACTCAAGGCATCCCGGGGTACTGACACTTGACTTCCCTCCCTCTGTAGTGAATTAGTGCAAGCCACAAGGCTAGCAATTTCCCTTTAACAGCCCAGGGAGAGCGGAGCTTACCTGTGCTGTACAAACAGGACAAGTTTAAGTAACATACTGGGGCAAAACACAGCAATCTGCATAATTATTATATAAAGATCTCAAAAAAACATTGTGGCAAGAAAATATTATTACACTGAATTCAGATAGAAACTCCTAACCGGTATTTAATGCTTAACATCTAAAAATCATGCATTCTCTCTTTACTGTGAAAATGCAGTGCCTACACACACATATATATATATATATATATATATATATATATATATATATATATATATATATACACACACACATATGTGTGATTATTTATATATAATCTGTGTGTATATATATCTTTTGGCACTTGATGAATCTTACACATTGAGGGCTTTTTTCTTTTTTTGGGCTGCAAAGACAGTAACATGTTAGCAGAATGCCTGTATAAAAGCACATGAAGAACACAGGCTGTACTTACCTTGCGGAGCTTTGAGCAGTGAATGGAATGGCAGCACCAACCCCTTTCTCTGGTCGGTGTGTAGCAGTCGTTAGCAGGAGCCTCGGAGACGTTGCTTGGGATATATTATAAAGGCATTTCCATCCGGGTAGTGTGACAGGTCTATGGGAAAGACAACAAATGCTTGTGTTGGATCCCTTGCTGAGCTCGTAGAGTGTGCGCACTCTCCTGGGCTGAGAGCACTGGAAGAATCAATACACCTCATCAGCTCCTGGCTTGCAAAGCATTACTGACCATTCTATGGCTGAGCTGCACACAGCACAGGACACGTCTGCACTCATTCATTCATTTGCTCTGCTCTCCAGAATAATTGCATGAAAGCAGCTAAAAATAAATAAAATATGTCAGCTGCATTTAAAAAAAAAAAAAAAAAAAAAGGATTTTTAAAAAAGATTTAAGTCCTCCCTCCCCCTGATCCCTCTGAGACAGCAGCTAATTAATTTATGATCATTATGAAATAGTAATAATCTGAAGATGATGCCTTTCTTTAAAAGTAAAAAGAAAAACATCTTCATGAGAGGGGGAGAAACTGTATCTTTTGCTTTTTAAATGACTTTAATTGAGCCCTTATTTAAATGGTGATAATTGTTACACTAGTTAATTACAGCTGCATTTAAACCCTTGTTATGCCAGTTGTTAGCTTAATAAGTGATTCAAGGCTGATATAAGGTTATTTAATGTTAAATGTGATATAGCAAAGGTTTTATTGTAATGTATTATTTAATATTTAAAAAATCTTAACACATTGTAACAGTAGACAGAATATTCTATATAGTAATAATAATCAGAATGCAGTGCCTGCTGCCTGATTTATTCTTATGTTGTCCTTATATATGGCTATTACTAGGCAGCTGATTGCTGCCATATAATATATATATTATACATTATAAATGCATAGTGAAATATGTTGTATGATACATATAGTAACATTGGCAGACAATAAAGATTGTTTTCTTTTTTTTTTTTGTATTCCTTTATTCATTCTGGATGTTGTGTTCATATTAATTGTTCACATGATTAATTTCAGTCACGAGTTACAATTAATCTTTGACACGTCGCGAAATCAGAGAACTAAAGAATGAATAGTTTGTATGTGGGACACGAAAATATATTCCTAAAATATTTCTTCTTTAATAATATATTGCATATCCACTCCAGTAACTCAGAGGAAAAAAATAAGCTTTAATGTAGACTAGCAAAATGTAAATATCCTACTCTAGCGTGTAATTTACAGTGGTCTTTATAGATATGGGTGTTTTTTCCACTTTCAGATTTCAACAATTGCAGTTTTATGTAGTATGTGCAAAATGGTCTCCTGCAGAGAAACAGTACTGACTGAGTGTGTGGAGGAGGCTGGGGCAAAAAGCAGCAAAGCGTGGCAGTTCTTGCTTTCTGTGATTATTCAGAAAATGACAGATATTCAGCCTCTACAGCTGATAGCTACAACTCCCTTTTAATTCTCATCCAGCCATCTACAAGCTTGATCTCATGTAAATCCTAGTCCACAGTGACTAAAAATGTCAGTGGTTTCCAGCCCCTGTCCAAAAAGATATATGAATAAAATGATGGAGCTGTAAAGAAAGATCATGCTAGACCAATATGAGCAACTGTGAATCTATTGGGTCTATTCACTAAAAAGAGAGAGGGCAGGAGAGTTTGCATCAGAGCTGTGGTTTTAAGATCTTGCTTCACCTTCATCATGAAGGGCCAACATGGCCAAGTGTTTTAGTTTTTTTCCCCAGCAAGAAGGGCTGCGCTGCCCCTGTATAATTGAATGTGTAAGGGGATTTTGATACACGGCCTTTCTTCAGCAGAAGTATCACTAGGGTTGGAATGTCAAAGTATACATTCTCCGTTTATTGGCAATGCAAAATACAATAACATCCAAGTACAATGTGAGTATACAATAATTAAGTATGAGTAATCAGGTATACAGTCAATGGATGTCAATGGATGTACAGTACATATGGGCACCGCCGTTAGTACACATTTATAGTCATAGATAGACAATACAGATAACAGGTAACCTTACAGTGCAACAGTATACATAATCAAAATAAACAGTTTACCATACAGTGGAAGTCAGAGCGGCATAGCAGTACCCACCGACAATCGTACAACAATACTGGATTTGTTTTGTACACGAAAGTGCAAATAAACATATAACCTAAAATAATAATGAAATCAACCAATGGACATAAAGATGCATGCCGCATCGCCGCCAAACAAGCATATAGTAAAAATGTGTGTTGTAAAGGTGATGTAGTATGCATAAGATATCCCAGAATGGTATATCAGAGGACTACATAGAGCCCCAGGGCCTCACAATACGCAGCTGCAGAGGCAAGTCAGTGGGTAAGACCTAACAAATGAGAAAATCCCGGAGAGGCTATGAGCTCCCTCAACCAAAACCACCTCTTGTCATTCAGGTGAGCTTTGCCTCTGGAGGCCCACACCAGCTCCTCCATAGAAGAGATAAACTGCATTCTGCTGAGCCAGGCCTGAATCGGTGGGGTACCCTCTTTTTCAACAGCAGGGAATGACCGCCTTTGCAGCATACACGTAACCGAATTCTTATATTCGCTAAGCGGAATAGCACTGTAATGTAAAATAGCAGCCTCCGGGGTCAGTACTCGCTATAGCCCCTTTGTGTACAGATCGGATAATTCTATCCCAATCCTCTGCAGATGAAATGCTGGGAAAGTCTGCCTCCCACATAGCGAGAAAATATGGTTTTGGAACAGTGCGAAAAGATAATAAGATGGCATATCATTTAGACATAAGATGTGCAGTTTCCCCCTCTGGCTGAGCACAATAGTTCAAACTCCGTCAAGGGCCTACGATACCTTTCATTCTGTGGCAAAGAAGTCACAAAATGAGTTAGTTGTGTGTAGAAAAAAGATCTTGGACCAGAGAAGCAGTTGTATTAACCAACGCCCTCAAAGGCTTCATGGCATCTGAAGTAGTAACATGGCGCATTTGTAAGATGCCTGAGGGCAAAGGAGATAACCAGCCCTACGTGAGAGGTAGCCTGGTTGAAACGCAGGATTATCCGATAGTAGAAAGAGAGGGTTAGGAAAAGAGGTCAAGTGGCCCTGGGACATATATATTTTTTGAGTATCTTAATTGTTGAAGATATAGTGGGATGTTTCACAGAAGAATTGTGTCTATGTATGTCCAGTAGCCAAGGAAACGAGTGGGCAGGGTGAGGCAAAACAGCCTCCTCCAACATCAACCATGGTTTAGGAGCACGGACTGACCACTCTACAATCCTGCGCAAATGCGCATGATAATAGAGCTCCAAATCTTGCACCCCCAAACCTCCCTTTGGTTTAGGACGAATAAGTTGAGAAAATGCCAAACGGAAGGAACCCAAGGATATGTCTAGTATACTGAAGGCAAGGAGCTGAAATAATGCCTTTCATCTTTTCCTCCAGCCCTCTAACTGGGCTTCAGGAGCAGGGATAGGCATTCTATATATGACATATGGCCATATGTGTTATATGTCTGCCATATGGTCATATGCTACATTCTTATACTTTTGTAGCATACATACGTGCATGTCCTTGTATATAAAGTTGCTTATGAAATCATTTGCTGTTTCATACACAGCCACAATACAGCAGTGCATTGGAGATGCTATCGGGCATCAGCTAACTGGCCATTTGCCTAATGCTCCACAAATACAGTCCAGGCCAGTTACAGGGATCATTTTTTGCCTGCATCAGTGAGTCATTACAATATAATCCTTGTGAATGGCTATTAATGAGTAAATATTTGAAGAATATTAGGGTCCAGTTCAGCTCATACTGAAAAAGAGCCTTTTTATATTATTTTTTGTACTATTGCGCCTAACAGTAGGGTTTGCTTTGTAAGATCTGTAGAATAATAGAAATATTTTCATCAGTATTCCACATTGAACATGGAGATAACAATATGCAACAAAGATTCCTATCTTGCTTTCTCCTATAAACCTGTCCTTGCAATAGATTAGCTGTTTGCAGCTGTGACCTGTGTCCATGCTGATAAACCAAAGCTACCCCCCCCATGATTACTAAAAGAATCACTCTCCTCCCTACACATCTAAAATTCTATTACACAGGGAAAGCAATATAGATGTATGTATTAAGAAGCCTATTATAAATAAGCAAATGGTGCTAATTTAACTTTTTGCTTTTGTATGTCTGGTCTACGACTGTAGTAGAGAAATCCATATCTAAACACATATGGGAAAAAACAACATAATTTAAGTGCATTTATGGTGGTTAAAATATTTTAAGGATGCTTACGTAAAGATGCATTATGCAGTACACCAGGAATTTTAATGCACATTGACAAAACATGTCCCCGGGAAAAGGTGGCATTTGGTCACAGCTCAGTACATTCTGAGTTTTCATTGGAAATCAAATAACCTCTCATCAAGCTGGTTTTGAGAAACAGTAATGAAAAATATTGCGATTATGACTTATTTTTCATTCACACTGCATTTAACAAACATACATCTGTCATTGGGATATCTTTTACATACTACTAAGATTTGTTATATCTGTATATATAACTAAGATGAATGCTGGCTTCGCAAAGTCTTTTGGCAACATCAAACTGCATCAGTCAATGCTGCAAGTGCAGCTGACAGCGCTATTAAATAACTGGCCGAGTGTTAAACAGTTGGTGTCCTGGTCTATTACTGTTGGAAACCTAGCTCAAATGTAAGGGTTTACATAAATACATAAACAAAATATGTGCTTAGTGTTTCATGAAATGTTATTATGGGTAGTTGCAATCATTTCTTTTTTTTTTTGTGAAATCGGTGAAGTGTTTTTGCTTCACTGATCCCTGTTTATCAGTAAACCAAACAGCTTGCTCCTTAGACATCCTCCCTTAGAAGCTAGATTTAAGCCTAAACACAGATGTAACCTCTCCAAGCCACTGGCACGCTGTCTTAAAATTACAGTGCTCGGAACATTGTGTAGCCACTCTGACCTTCCAGAAGTGAAATTACTTAATGCCCTGCATGTGTCCCTGCTATCTCTTCAGAATTATATGGCTTGTGAGATGCTTACAGGCTCTTTTTACAGCTGTTTTTCCACTAAGTGATTTTAATATTATTCATGGTGACACATAAATGCAATGTTGGCACAAGTGCTACCTTTTAGACCTGGGGGGGGGTAGATCATAGTAGCCCTGGACACAGCGGTTTACCCCTTACTCTATATGAGCAAGATGCACACCCTGCCCATTGTGCACTTCTGCCAAGCACTCGCCAAACATGGAGAGTTGGTCCAGTATGGTCAAGCTAGGGTGGCTTTGCTTGAACAACTTCCCTGTCCATAAACCTTATCTACTGACTCCAGTGCTTGCTCCTGCAATGCAACGATGTGTTCTAATTGTATGCAAAACAACATAAATTTGCTGGAAATACAGGCAGGGCTGCCATCAGGCAGTTGAAAGGAGCCCGGCTGTCCTGGGGGCCCGCTCGTCCCTCCTTTAAAAAAAAAACTCTACACTGGACCACTAATTAGATTGGGCTGGAGGAGGAGCCAAAAATTACTTGCACATTACACATTTGCGCCTAACGTAGCTTTTCTGCTTCACCTTTGCACTGTAAAGGCTTGTCTATGTCATCTTTGCCACCAAAGAAAATGTGCAGTAGAAAACAATCCTAGTGGTGTGAAGGGGAGTCATCTTCAGAGGGGGACACCAACCCATTGTTCTGTAAGCGGCCTCAAAATTCTGATGGCAGCCCTGTATACAAGACAAGAAATTAACAAAATTTATTTTTCAAATGGATTCAGGACATTCACAAAACCCTGAAAACCAAATGCCAACAAGCAGGAACTGATTATAAACCTCCACTTTAAATTAAAATTGGTTACTTCAAAAACAATTCTTGAAAAGATGAATCATGTAAAGCTCAAGTTCAAGTAACTGTTGTTAAGAGTGGTTGCATATGTAAAAGCAGCTGACATTATACTGAGTGCGATCAATGGAGGCAACAACCTTCTTTTTATAATGTCTTGTAGTATATTAATCTATGAGAAAACCCTAAAATTCAAAGAGACACCTGCTACAGAATAGCTTATCGCAGGACAATCAGGATAATAATGAAGGAGTTGTAGAAGGATAAAGCAGCTTAAATAAAAAGTATTCAGCAGTATAACTCAGTTGCTTAGTCTTTTGTATGACTCACTGTATGAAGAAAAAAGATCTTTGTGGTTAAAACGTAATGAACTTACTTTTACTACTTATTTTGAGCTGGGCCAGTGTGGGCTTAAATCTAAGTTGCCCCAGCTCTTCGAGAAGGGAGAAGCGCAAGCCACAGCGGAACCAATAAAACACCTCCTCACCTTCCAGTTTTGTCAGAGCAGAAAGTTGTCATGCAAAGTCATCCTATTCTTCCTAATGACATATAATGCAAACCAACCAAGGCCAGATAAGAACAAAAAGTAGTCCCTCTGTTGCAAAACTGTTTGGTAGTTTGCTATCTTAGGCGATCAGGCCAATGGGCCACTTACACGGGAGATCTCTGACCTCAAATAAAGAAACGAGTCTGGCACTCACATAAGGTCATGATTAAGCACCTAGTAGTAAAGTTTTTTTAAGGCTGAGATACACCTTCCACAACACAATGTTGCAGTGCTTTTTATCATCAACTGATAGATTATTTGATTGAATAAAGAAAAGCATGAGTGCCAGACCCATTTCTTTATTTGGATTCACTAACAGAGCACAGCACAGAGCAAAGACCAGCTTCCTATTGAGGGGATAGTCTTTCACTTTTGCTTTCCAGCTAAAGCGGTAGCCCAGGACTTTATCTTGTTGATTTCCCCAAACAGCCAATTTACACTATGGAGTAGTGTGCCAAGCTGGCAGAGCCTCCAATGATTGCAGTAAAAGGCACTGTGTGCCTTTAAGACACAAAACAGGCTATGCCAATCATAGCACTCCGCAGTGAGGATGGCTGCTGCGGGGTCTGGCATAGGGCAGTGCCAAAAGTAAATACATACATCACAGTTGACAATACAAAGTTTCAACTCTGCCTCTTTTGATCAAACCCAAACATTTTTACACATACCACATAGAAACATAGAAAGAAACCGTTTCTGGAGTACAAGTATACAGCCATACTCATAGTGGAATGCAGCACCTACAAGATCTCTCTTTTCTTCATTTTAATTTTATGTACATTCTCTTTGTGTGGTTTCATGGTGAACCCCTTGCAATGAAATATTACTATTATTTTAATATCTTTTATAAAGCACCAACAATGTATGTCGTGGTTCTTACAATACATACATTCAAAGGGTATTACTAATATTGACAGACTAAGATGAACTGACACATTGGGTAAAGAGGGACCTACGCGCATTCTAGAGGCAATGGGGTGTAGAGAAACATAAGGTATAGATAAAGAGGGAGTTATGGTGTATTTGATGGATGTGGGAGTTGTCTTAGTGGCAGGTTCTAGCTGAAAAGATTGTATGCTTTTCTGAAGTGGATTTTGAGGTTTTTCTTAAATATTGAGAGGGAGGGTGAGAGCTGGAGGTTAGGTGGAAGTGCCGTTATTTTATGACGCAGTATGAGTAAAGTCTTGTAAGTAGGAAAAGGAAGAGGAAAGACTTAAGAGTCAACTAGGGGAGTATTGTGTTACATGTTACAGTAGTAGAAGGATTTTAAATGTACTTTTTCTGGGATTCAGCGGAAGGCTTCAGAAGTGCACAAACAGAAGAAGATAATCACGTAAGGGAGATAAGCCTAGCAGCAACAGCATTTTGAATAGAAGTCAAGACAGAGGAATACCAGCCTGAAGAGTGTTACAATAGTCTAGACAGCAAGCAGCAGGATCTTGCAAGGTATTGAATGGGGGGGGGGTGAAGGAGAGGGTTGAGTCAAAGATGACCCCAAAGCATCAGGCCTGGATAGTAGTAGAGAGTTGTGTTGTTAATGGAGATTGAGATACCGGGGTGGAGATGGTAGCAGGGAATATAATGAGTTCAGCTTTTGATAAATGAAGTTTCACGTACCGTTCTGACATCCAGGAAAAAATTGCAGACAAGCAGTTGGTAATACAGGATGTGAGAAAAAAAGAGATCAGGTGAAAGATGGGCAGATTTGAGGTTTCATCTGTGTATAGAGGGAAGGTGGTGAGCATTTGGTTTCCTAACATTGCCTGTACATTACCAACTAGATGGTCAACTGGTTTACTCTAACATGAATTTGTGTGCCACTAGAAAAATACTGAGCTAAATAATTTGTTGAAAGCTTACTTTTTCTATCTGGAGGATATTTTCTTGTTCACTAGTAACCAAAACTGCTGGATCCACTCCACCAATTTAAAAAGATGCTGATATAATTTCATGCGCCTCAGCAGCAGAAATCATTGCTAACTGTGATGAAATTATAGCCCAAGCAAGGAACAAAATGAATGATAATGAAGGACATGCTACATTTAATTCACAGAGAAACAACTTTAACAAACATAGACAGGCCCCTGGCTTAAAACGGAGAAGCAGAAGAAGAGAAATGCATCCCAGGGGTATGTCTGTTCCCTAATAGACAAAAGCTCTTGGTCCTAGTTTGTAAAAGGGAAATTGCAGTAACATCCTCTAAAAACATATATCGGTCTGGGAACTGTTCATTGAATGCTTAATGCAATAAGTTTTCATGTCTAAGCAGACACATAAAAGCCAGAGAGCACCACACACACTACCGGCAGTTAGCGGCAGTGGTGTTCCCCCAGGCTGAAGGTCAAATAACCCAAATAAAAGTAGACTGCAAGCTTACAAGAGCAGGACCTTCTTCTTCTTTTGTACCAGTTTGTTATTATGTGTGATTTTAAATTATTTTACTGACTCTGTTGTAACAACGTTATGGAATCTGCTGGGGCTATATAAATAAATGTGATGTAAAACAAGCAAGGTAACCAAAAGGACAACAGAAGGTTGTAGTTCAAAACCAAGGGTCAAACTGGAGGACAAACCATGCAGACAAGCATTGGAACAATAATAAGGCCAGGAAATAATGTTCTGTAGTGCTTGAAAGCAGCGCTCATATCTATAGGCCCTTGATTAGCAGACAAGCCACAAATGCGTCAGAAACCAGAACCAGGATAGGCAGAGGAAATGTGGAAGCAGGAATTCTAGCAACCACATAGCCTCCTGGTGGTGACATTGGGCAGGTGATCATCCTCCTATGCTGAGGGTTGCTTGATCTAATGCCAAGATTCCTGACAGTAGCCCTCAAAAAGACGGTCTCTAGACATCCTACCAGGATCAAAACGTCCTCTTTTTCTGTCTTTGAAAACAGGCACGGGGGGCCTAATCAGAGATGTCTTGGTCCTCCCACCATACACTGGCCCAACTAAAATCCCTTTTTACTATATGTGAACCCCAGTGCTCATCAATAGGCAGGGCCGGCCCTACCATGGAGCAGAGTGGGGCAATTGCCCCAGGCGGCACTTTTGTAAAGGCAGCACTTTGCCCCAAGTGCCTTTTTTTTTTAAAGCGGAGGAGAGAGGGGGACGCCAAGTGGTTTTCACTTACCAAGTTGTCAGTACCCGCACGGCGCCCCTCTCTCTCCTCTGCGAGCCCTCTAGCTCGGTCTCAGTGCCGGCTTGTAATGCTGAGCGCCGGAATATGACGCCATTTCCGGTGCTCAGCAGTAAAGTAGTGCGCACCGTGGTAGAGCATGGAGACTCGCCGTAGGACTGCTGAAAGGTAAGTGAAGTACAAAGGGGGAGGGATAGGGTAGATAATAGGGAGGGAGAGGAAGGGTAGATAATAGGGAGGGAGAGGAAGGGTAGATAATAGGGAGGGAGAGGAAGGGTAGATAATTACCCCTGGCGTCGGCAAGGGGGCGGGGGCGGCATTTTAAACTTTGCCCCAGGCGGCATTATGTCTTGGGCCGGCCCTGTCAATTGGGTCCTCTTCAGAGTCTAAGTTATCCCAGGAGTCCTCCCCTTCTGAAACAGTCTCGATATAGGATCAATTCATTCATAAAACACATTTCAAGCTAGAGGTTGGTGGCTTGTTAGTCACACTATGTGACCTAAGGGCTTCCTCTGTTCTCCCTTTGAGCTCTAGTTCCTGCTTCTGGCCAATTCCTTATCAAAGAGAGGGCTTTGGTCCTGTTTATGCATGGCTTCACTGCATAGAATGGCTGTAAGGCAGCTAGGGTTATGCAAAGTTCTTGGCAATCCTGACCATGGATTTCATGGCTGCTGGTATTTTACAACCTGTGAGGCACCTGGGTCTGGGGATAACAGAGATTTTAGATTTTTCACCCCTTCACCAATGATATAAAGTTAAAGCTAATATAGAGAACAACCTGTTGCAGAAGCAGGACTGAGTTGTCACCACATACTGTCTATGCAATCAGTAAAAACCACCTACTTGAATTAAACTTGTGTTTGGGAAAGGGTTAAGGCATTTTAAAGAATCAGTGTAGCTTTCTGTATTCTTCTTTGTATGCAATCTGAGCTGTAATATGGTAGGAAACAGCACTGCCTCTTGGAATTAGAAAATGGTGCTCCTAATGCATTCTCTACTTGCTGCTGGTGTTTGAAAAAAGGACAACATTTGTGCTATTGGCCCAGTAGCGAGAAAAGCAGCCTAGGATGACAGCACCAGCACAGAGAAGAGATTGACACAGCGCAATTGTATTCATCATAGGAACACTGTATTTTATATATAAAATTATAGGGGGATTCAATAAATGAATAATGCATGTGTCTGTTCCTTTAAAAAGTCGTATGCTCTACTCGGAATACCTTGTCCTGATTTATCACAGCTATTATCCTCCTGTGAACCATGCAACACAGAAACTTTTCTTCCAGTTCCCGAAGGTATGGCAAGTTATATATCGCCAAGGACAGACATTGTCAATTAATTATTCAATCCAATTTATCAACCATGACAATGTTTTAATAAATATTTTTGGGGATTTCACGTTATGTTGGAATATAAACAATATGAACAATCAAGTGTTAAAATCTTGTAGCCAATGGGTAATCTTTGGGAATTCAATACTGTTATGAAGTTCCCATAGTGGGGTAAACTCACTAGTCATCGCCGATCCAATAGTAAAAAATAAATGTGCATTTTAAGGTAATGTAGAATTGCTTAGAAACCATCCCAGGGCGTATTACATAGTTTTTGTCTGTTGATCAAGTCTTGCTCTTTTTGATGTGGAATACCATTCAATTTAATATATTCAACCCTTTTTCTTTACCTGAATGGACCAAATGACTACAGTCATCTCTAATTCTCATGGGTCCCCAAGCAAACCTCTGTTGTTGAGCCCTATGCATATATTTTTTGTAGGCGGATGATATAAGCCAATGTCATCAAACAAAACTCTGCTGTTTTATAGGGCAATACACGTTCTCTTTAAGCAGACACTGCAGTAAATATTTCACAAATATATATTATACGCTGGTACCAGAATTCCTCCCCACTCTCTCTGGGCTTCTGCCCCCTCCCATTACCTAACACATACAATACTAACATGCAAATTCACCACAAAACACACACATCCACCTACACATGCACTTTAACACCATATGCTAACACACACACCCAGGCCCGGACTAGGACAAAAAATAGGCCAGGGCATTTCAGAGTGAGCAGCCCATTTTTATGAAAAAACATATATGTACATACATATACATAATACTTGGTCATTCAACATGGGAAGCCTGAAGTCACAATTTAGTACAACTAATCCTTTAAAAAAATATTAGAGTAAATAACACAATACCTTATCTTTTCCACTAAATGATTTCAGGGCCTTGAATGTTTTGTCCCTTGAAGTCACTACAAATTCAGTAGGGCATTTTATCTCTGGATAAGTAAAAATGAAATAGTTCCTACTGTAAATTAAGGAAACAGATAAGCAAACACACACACCAGGACAGGCTTTTCCACACCGACACCCAGACACACACACCAGGACAGGCTCTGCCACACCGACACCCAAACACACACCAGGACAGGCTCTGCCACACCGACATCAAAACACACACACCAGGACAGGCTCTGTCACACCGACATCAAAACACACACACCAGGACAGTTAAAAAAAGAAGAAATGGTTCAGCACTCAACTCCCAGGAAGCTGGGAGCTAGCAGGAAAAAAGGGCAAAACAAAAACAGAAAGCATAACAAAAATAGCAACGTTTGGCCCAAACATTGCTTTTTAGTTTTGCTTTCTTTGAATAAAGTAACCTGAGAATTGGAAGCTGATTGGAGTGCTGGGGTTCTTTTCTGTGTTCAAACACCCCAGGACAGGCTCTGCCACACTGACACCCGAACACACACACTAGGACAGGCTCTGTCACACTGACACCCAGACACACACATCAGGACATGCTCTGCCACACTGACACCCAGACACACGCACCAGGACAGGCTCTGGACAGGCACACCGACACCCAAACACACCAGGACAGGCTCTGTCACACCGACACCCAAACACACACACACCAGGGCAGGCTCTGTCACACCAACACCTATACACAAACACACACCAGGACAGGCTCTGCTACACTGACACCCACACACACACACCAGGACAGGCTCTGCAACACCGACACCCAAACACACACACAACAGGACAGGCTCTGCCACACTGACACCCGCATCCGGAGGGTTTCCACGGACGGTTTCACTCAGCCTGCCTGTGGCATCTTTGCCCCCAAAACAGCTTGCCTGTGGCAACTTTGCCACCAAAACAGCCTGCCTGTGGCATCTTTGCCACCAAAACAGCCTGCCTGTGGCATCTTTGCCCCCCCTTACACATCCATGCTATCACACACACATATTCATTCACTCTTTCACAAATATTTATTCACTTATTCACAGATAATCATTCACTCATTCAGATATTCATTCATACATTGATACTCATTAATTCCCTCATTCAGATACTCATTAATTCCCTCATTCAGATACTCATTTACATATACTCATTCACAAACATTCATTCACTCACTCCTTCACATATACTCATTAATTCATTCTTTCATTCAATCTCACATACTCCATACAGCCTCCCTCACCCCCTTACAAGAACTAATGATGTACGCGCCGCTCGCAGACTTCTGCAGATCTGCACAGGGGAAGCAGACGCGCAGCAGGGTCATGTGACGTACGTGACATACGTCACACGGTTCCGCTGGATTCCTGCGTCCCCCTGGCGGTAGAAGAGACGCTGCTCATGCGTGTCTGCCAGGTAAGTAGCGGGCCCGCTGCTAGAGTTGCGGGCCCGGTCGCAGTTGCTGCGGGCTTAAGGGGCAGGTGCCCCTTTTTCCCTGCATTAAGGACGGCCGCATAGGCCCAGTCAGTCCGGTCCTGACTGGGCCTATTTTAAGGTAGGGGCCTGGAGCTGCAGCTCCATTAGCCCCTAAGTCAATCCGGCCCGGCCGCGGCCCTGCCCCTGCCCAGCCCACCGGGAAAATGTCCGGGCCTGCACACACCCAAACACACACACACACCTATTAACATACACTCTAATATCATACGCTAACACACACAAGCTTACTCTAACACAACACACTCAAGCACATACCAGAGGGGGGTCACATAATATGAAAGTAACAGGGCAGCCGGGTGCATTGTACCTGCCAACTCTCTAGTGAATAAACCCAAAAGGGTTAGCTTCTATAGGACAGAACAGGCTAGACACATGCACTAAATATTACCTGCCTCTGCATATTAAAAATACAGTTGCTTCTAAAATAGATTAGGCTGGTTTCAAAACTATTAATACAGCAAATGGTTGAAGATAACGTCTTGTCTCAGACTGTAGGTCTGAATCTAACTGCAATGAACAGATACTGCAGTTCAGTCAGACATATAAGTATTAGATTAGCTCGATTACTAATTCTATAAACCAGATATTAGGGACTTTGAAATCACTCCTCTAGTCAGTCTAAATTGATCATATTTCAGACTACACTTCCCATGCGTATACAGGCAATCAGTCTCTGTCTCTCTCTAGAAAGGCAGGACCCAACATTTTGTGTTACGCCTTTGTGCTCATGTGCGCAAAAAAAGAAACGAAAGTAAGCACAGAATAACGCCTACCATAGCTTACGATATCATTTTAAGTGATGCTGTAATTTGTCCATCAATACATTTAGGTAGCTTCTGAGCAAGGGTGCAATTGACATTTCTGGGTTCCGGTTTACATGAATGGGAGCACATATTGCCATACCAAAACACCTCAAGCTAAATAAATGTATCATTTTGTATATGATAGAGTAACATTAATACAGGTACAAGAACTGGCAAAACATGTACCGTATGTGTATATGTCATTATGTGATAAGATTAAGAGGTTTTACCCCACACCTAAGACTATGATATAAAGTCTGCTTCAAATTTACAACACTAGGTTTTGTATTTTAACTTAATGACTCTGCTTCCCCTACTCTTCTGAATTTAACACTTATAGCTAAATTGCCATTTGACACAAAAAAACAATACTGAAAAGATGTGCCACAGAAGTCAAGAGAGCTTCTAAAAAGTTCTTCTTCGGGAAGTCTCACGGGAAAATACAGTGCTGTATACAGTCATGTAGGTTATCATTGACAAAAAACTATTTTTTTCTTTTTTTTCAAAAAGCGTACTTTATCACCAGACCAGGAGATTGCCAATCCTGTCATTTGTGATATTTTGGGTGCCTTTCCCAGCTTAAACACTACACTGAGCTGAGTATTTATGGCAATGCTAATTATGCCCATTCCTCTGCAGACTTTAATTAGAAAATTGTCCAGGCGGGTGAGTTATTCTACTGTTTACTGCAGGCAATATGAAAAGGAGTCAGGGTGTCTAAGATAACACAGCTAGCTCATATACATATGACTGATGCTTCCTGAAAATAATATACAAAAATGAAAACTGTTTTAGTTTCCAGTCACACAACTGCAGTTTCAGCTAAGGACCGCTTGGCCTTTGAGGCATGGCATACTCACCTCTAGACCTGGAAAGGAGGGTTTGTAACCTTTTTTAAAATTGATATACATTTTTCTCTGCTTACCTATGCTAGAAAGATTACAATCAACTAGATAATGAATATGTGCGATATTGTCTTAGCTTCAAAGCCACCTTATCAGAGAGACAAATCAAATCAAGAGAACACCTATGGATTAGCTCACGATCATTTATTAAGCACATTGCAACTTAAGTACCCATCTTATTGTAGAATCATATAAAAAAAACTAGGCCATCTTGATGTCTTTTAACACATTGTAGAAATAAATTTTAACTTGGTGGGTACAATGGCTTTAATGATAAATTCCACATCATTTCATCTATATCACAGGCACTCAAATAAAAACAACTACAGAAAATTGCACATTTTGCAAGAAACGCATAACACAGATAAAAAAGTACATTAACAAGATCTAAGACATTTCAATTTTATTAAGTGGATATTGAGGTCACCCTTTGAGTCTAAGACAGAAGTACTATTATGCATCAAGGACACATAAGTACAAAAAAAGATGAATTACTCTAACAACATAAGAAATTCTTACTTAAAAAAAGTATTTGTTCGGGACTAGTGATAGATGAGCAACTCATAGTATATTGTAATGTCGGCAAAGGAGATTTTATACAGTGCTTTGTTAAACTGATAATCACATTGCAACAATTGCCTTGCACTGAGCTCATAGGGGTATGACTTGAATGTGTAGTTTATCTCTTAAAGAAAATAGAATGTTTTATTTATGCTAGAATAAACCTTGGAATAGAGAACTAATATTGACCAGCCAATAATTAAAAGAAATAGGAGTCTCAAAACAGAAGGCCCACCATTATTTTTCCTACTACTATTCCATTAGAATGAGTTTTTAAAAATACAGTGTTTTCTGTTTATAAACAATATTAGTTCTTATATGATAAAATGATGCATATTTTTTGTGCATATGTTCTAGCTCTGTTAACTTAGCCCAATCTACTAGACAATGACTAGTCCTTATCATATTGCCTAGTGGTAAACATACCAAGACACACACACTAACATACTCACGTGCAACTCAATTGCCCTATAAAGTTTCAGCTGCCACATTATGACCCCACTCAACCCAGCCTCCTGTCTGTGTTTAGAGTGTGTAAGTGTGTTATCTGTAAATTATGGTGAGGTGGACCCGGGGGGGGGGGGGGATCACTTGGCCTTACGTGCTCAGAAGGTGCCAGTTCTGCTCTACTAGTATATTGGGAATAGACATAACAAATATATGCTATTGTCTGAAAATGTTGTATTACTTAAAAACTAGAATGATTTGAAATTTAAAAAAAACAAACAATAGAACATTTTGAATAATTTTTTTTTAATTTTTAATGTGATACTTGAATTTAAAAATCCTGCTAGGAGTTCTTCTTTAAAGATGTATAAAAGAGGACCACACAGCACCCTCTATACAACATTGCCTTCCAAAATGGGCCTTGGAGACTGCCTAGGTTTGCTTGTCACAGAAGTCTATAAAACCTTCAAACTTTGTCCTTTTTGTGATGACAACTGTCACATTTTCTTTCCATGCTGGTGACTTTATCAAGTTCCCTGGAGAATAGAGGCCAGTCCTACTGACAAATGTATCTCTGGGCAAGCTGCCCAGAAGCCAAATGGGAACACATCTTAACACAGACACAATAATAAAATAGGTCTGTACTGTAGATGATAACATGACTAATGCCCTTACCGTCATCTTTAATAGCATACAGACATCAATCCATAGACCTTTTCATGAAGGCTGAATTTTAAAACAAAAGGATATCTAGTCTTTTGCTAACATGCAAGGTTTCCACCAATTTCAAGGTTGATGGTGGGCAATCTAATTGCTGATGATCATACAGTTCATACAGTTGTATCCACTTATTAAATTTAAATGACTGTTACTTATGTACAGTTACCATTTTAGTTATTGTCATTATAGAAGATAAACCATTTTCTCTGCTACTACTTTGCATACTGGAGAGCTGGCTATATTGTCATTGCTCTCCTTTCAGTCAGAGGAAACCATACATATGACTTTCCTTTTAGCACAAAAACAACAACAATATATAAGTCATATCTGATGTTATGGTGGTTTCTATCAGAAACTAACCTAGTCAACACAGTCTCCATAGTATAGGAACAGGACTAGACTGGCTATACGACAGGTGGGTATGACAGACCACATGTTAGGCTATTATGATGAAGCAACAGATCAAATGTATGGCCAGCGTCCCACCGCGTACTTGCTCAGTGTACCAGATGGCCGGTCTTGGGGTGTATAACAAAAAGAACCACAGAAATTATGCCCACGGGGTCTGCATAGACTAGAGTTGGCCTTGACAGGGATGCGGAGCAGGGCTAGGCCAGGGGGTCATGTAAAGTTCAGATGGGAGGGGGAGGAAGTGAAGGGGGTATATAAGGTTAGGTAAAGGGGGGTTCCGGGCTGTTTTGTTGTGCCAGCTTACCCCGTGTGTTTGTCCCACCCTCCCTCCCTTTATTCATTGTGAGATGTTTCTGGTTGGTGTTCATGTTTACAAATTTCTCTGTTTCTGTTCTAGGCATTTTGTCACAGCCGGGGGTCATGTTTTGTTATAGCCACTGGTGGAAAAGTGTTGGTGGGAGGTTCCTGCCTGGGCGTGTTTGCTACAACCTCGGATGGGGGTAGGGCTTCATGGGATGCCCTCCCATAGGTGACGTTTATGGTTTGGCCCGGTTGATCCTGGCAAGCTTTTGGGTGCCCGGTTGTAAATGGTTTTTGGGTCATTGTCGTATTAACGCACCTTTTATGTTCACAGGTTGCGTGTCAATGACTTTAATAAATTGGCTGTGGACTTTTCATCCCACATTGGTGTCTGTGTTTTATTTGGGGGGTTAATTGGGCATGTAATAACCCGAGAGTTGATGCTACCCCTGTCAAAGGTTTTATCTCTTAAACACAAGGTGCATGAAATACCAAAAACTATACATGAAAAAAACATAGACACTTTTTCAAAGGAGAACAAAATTCTTTACAATACAAATTGGGTGTATGTATTCTTTATATGATTCCAAGAAGTTATAGGTAACGGAGCAGGAAAGGAGTGGAGAGTATACATTTTGTACAATGTATCCATATTAAATGTATCCATATGTCTTTTGTCTGAGATATAAAGAATACTTGTAAAAAATATTTTTTAGCATATTGAAAATAACTGAAGTTATTTGTAAGGATAGTGTTCAATGAAATACATCGGATGGTGGGGATTTTGTAATGCCGTTGCATTTGAAAACTTACATTCAAAAGAGGGATTCTAGGGACAAATAGAAACCACGATCAAATGTGTAAATCTAGCGACTTGACCCATTTATTCACCCTATCATATGATATTGTTATGTACCGCAATCATAATATACTGTTTAGTAAACTGGTAGCATAGCTCTTGTGCTGTCCAGGGCTGCACAACTCCCGTCCTCAAGGGCTACAAACAGCCCAGGAATTCCACATATCCATTGCCTGAAACACAAGTAGTTTAATTCATTTGTAATCAAGGTGCCTGTGCTCAAGCCTCGGTTTGCAGCCCTCGAGTACCGGATTTGTACAGCCCTACTCTAGTCACATACAGAAAGTTATATTAATGCTAACACATGAGGGCAAAGCTATTTAAATGTAATAAAAACAGAACTCTCACCCACTGCAGCAATTCTACTTGCGGAACAAATTATTTTAACTTGAATTGCATTTATTATATTTGATCATGCAATATATTTATTTATGTTGTTAGAAACCGGGTTTGAGGGATCAATACATTCCTCACGAAAATTATTGGTGTTAAAATTCACTATAGGAAGTATATTGGGTTGATGAATTAGTTTTGCAGTAATATATTCCAGCAGATAACACCTTTTGCATCTTGAACATATCATTTACATAAAATAGAAAAATACTGTGACAGTGTTATTTCAAAGGAGAAAATGATCGGCGTTTACAATGGAAACTTCTGAAAATGATTAATATCATGTTGCAATGCAGTAATCTAATCCCCTGGGGGAAAAAAATACTTCTTGGATGTAATTATTTTAATCACACTAAAATATTTTACTTGGACATTTCCAACCTTGAAATTACTTTTACGTGGTGATGTAACTGGAAAACAAATTAATTTTTCATATATTATCGTTTAGTGATAAATTGTATACATAGATTTAAAAAGACATATCATGATTTTGTTTTGTACATGTAAATGTCATATAACACATTATGTAGGAGTGTGGTTTTCCCTGATCACATGCCATGTGTGCTTTGTTAGTTGAAAACTACCATTTTGTTCCTACTTGATTTTAAAGCTTTGCTTCGAACTTGTACCCAGATGTCTGATGATCAACTGGAGAGTGTTGTTGCTTAAAAAAAATGTAACAAATTATGTAAAATGGAATTATCCTTTTTTCGATTATTGCCTCCCTACATGTGAGTGTCCTAACTAGGCTATATCTTCAATGTCCACCTCAACTGGTGTTCCACTGTTAACTCTCCAACCCACATGAACTTGGCTGCCGGTATGTCGGTGCTGGCACTGCCCTGCTGTTTCAGCAAGAAATAAGGCCTGTTGGTCATTTCTTTACAGAAAGTCATGTGCATATTCCTGATACTATACAGGCGTTTTGGAGAGATCAGCTGGTACAAACCTTGTAGTATATTTTCCTTGCATGTCCTTTTGAGGCAGAGAACTGGGATATGACCTCATGAACCAGTATTTATCACAGAGGGCACAAGGAAGAGACATTCTTTGAGGTAGGACCTGGGAGCCATAGGGGACACTGCTCTGGGTCCTAGAACCATGGACCGTGACCAACATAAGTACTCAAGTGGACATATTCTCGCACAGATATTTACTGCTACAAATGATATGGTTTTGCATACATTACCCCATCATTAAACTGTAACACAAAGGTCTTGATGAACAAAGCAGTAATTGCTTCACTCCCTGTAATTATGCACTGCTGGCAACTGAAGTATGTTCTCTTTCCTGAACAAAACACAAACTGTTTAATACATAAATACTAAAAACAAGTCTGACATATTGTTACCCACGTCTTTGATGATGCTTTTAAAATACAACATTTTAGTTTCTGAATAAGTCACTACAGGATCCTGAATTCTGTAGAATATGTTGTCATTAAAATTTAGACAGATCTGTAGGAGGCTCAATGTTCATTCTAAATAATAGCATTAACAACTTTTTGCACATTTTTAACCCCTTTGTGACACAGGACATTATGTTATGGGTACATGTTGTGCCCCCAGTTTACACCAGCCTATTTAAACAATGGTGGGAAGAATGCATTTCTTTTATGGTTTATCTGAATGTGACCAACACAATCTCCTTATGGGGTCCTTATAATGATTGAGATAAGGGGATGGCACTCAAAATATCCTTGTAACAATATTTTGTTCCTATTTTTAACAGCAACATTGGTCTGGAATTAATGGATGTCATCATCACAGTCACAACCACATGATATAGGAACCATTAAAAAGAGGGAATCTTATAGTGAAATTGTTCTTCTTTTGATAACTTTTTTGATGAGTTTCCTTTGGTAAAGCCAGTAATGTAGAGACTGGCTCCGTGAGGCAGAGGCAGGTGTGGTAAGAGTGAGTTGTGATGTTTGATAGGTATGAGGTAGTGAGATATTATGTGTGAAAGGTGTATTAGGTATGAAGGAGTCACCCTTACGAAAAAATTACTGCAGTTTTTTGGACATGAAAAAACTGCAATACTGCACTTTCACTGCAGTATTACTGCACATTTACTGCAGTTTTACTGCATTTGTACTTCACTGTACTTCAGTTTTACTGCAGTTATTTTTGTACGGAAGTACAAATGCAAGCTGCGGTACATTGAAACACAACTGTAGGTTTGCAATATTAAAAAAAGTGTGCAGTAAAACTGCAGTACAGTGAAGTACAAATGCAGTAAAACTGCAGTAAATGTGCAGTAATACTGCAGTAAATGTGCAGTATTGCAGTTTTTTCATGTCCAAAAAACTGCAGTATTACTTCAGAAAAAACTGCAGTAATTTTTCGTAAGGGCAGTTGCGATAGGAGTGATAGATGAGAGTGAGTGATGTGTTTTATTGAGTGTCTGTTATGCCGAGTGTGTGTATTCTAGTGTGTATATTAGTTACGTTTGGGACAAGAGGCTTTGTGGTGGTCCCAAAGAGTTCTCACTCTAAATTCAATCTTATTCTTATTTGCAATCCAAAATTGGCAGTTGCACCCTTTTTTGATATTGATTGATAAAATTAAGGCATGTTCAAGGAAGGGTTTTTTAACAGCATCACACAGATCTCCACTGATATAATGTGGCAGTATAATGGCATCAAGGCCTCAAAAAGGGTACCCTCTAGTTACAAGATAGACCCCTGGGGTCTACAAGGAACTTGTCATTAAACTCATATTGGGTGTTACTGGTACATAGCAACCAGTGGAATGTTCCTGCAGATTGGACTTTTCCATCAATTGTACTGGTGATAAAATTGCCTTTTTAAACACGCTACAAGAATCATTTTTGTATACATAATCATGATGTATGAATCATGAATGTATGAATGAATGTGATGGCTACATATCCTAAGACTATGTGTCATGAAAACCGAGTCCTTTTTATAGCTGGAACAATGATAAGTGGCTCATTTGGATAACTCGATATTTCTCTTAAACTTCTAATAAAGTTGTCTAAATCAGGAACACATTTATCAAAATGTACAATTATAATATTAGATTACATGCTCATTAATCTTGCAGTTTGGCTTGACCCTAGGGTTCCTTCAATTAACTTTTGAATTCAAAAAGTGAAATGGCTTATTAGTTTGGAATGACCACTGCCTTAAACGAATTAAGAAACTGTTGCTGGTATTTTAAAGTCACGGGAGAACTTCATTTAAATTATTAAAAAATATAATATATACGTATAAACCTACATGACCTATCCCAATTGAACATCTGCTATATAGTTTACTTAGAGCTGATAATTCCATAATACATAAACCATGCTGTTATTTGCAAAATGTATATGATATACTGAAATTCATAGCTAAATAGTTGCTGCTCTGTAACAGATTCCTTCTGTTTAACAACAGTTTTATGTAAAATATCACCTGTCACTCATTTTAACAATAAATAGCAAATTCCTAATTTAATTCTCCCTGCAGAATAGCCAGAGGGGCACAATTTAATTCAAACACAGGGAAAGCACACATTTAAATAAGATAACTTGTTTATTAATTCATAAATATAATGAGTATGAGAGAGTATTGAGACTTGGATATTTGTATTGCAGTTTTGTTATTCGTGGTAATTAAATCAATGACATAGATGAAAATCTTTCAGTAAATTAGATAATAAAATAAAAAACATGTCCTTTATAGTATATAAGATCAGAGAGGAATGTTTTAGTCTTCCTTGTGACTAAACTGTGCACGATTTTGTATTTCTTTCTTCAGTAAATTGGATTCCAACAGGGGTGTAACTAAAAACCATAGGAAACTGCCTAGGGCCCGCAACTTCACCAAGCAACATGTCCCACGGTGCCACCTGGGCCCCCACAACTTCACCAAGCAACATGTCCCACAGTGCCCCCTTTCCCCCAAGCAGCTTATCACTGTCATCCTAACCTCCAAACAGCCTGCCTTTGCCATCTTTTCCGCAGCTTGTCAGTTCTCCCAAACAGCTTATCTGTACCATCTTTGCCCCTAAGCAGCTGGTCTGTGCCATCATCACCTCCACACAACTTGTCTGTGCCTTTTTTTTACCCTGACCCACATATGTTAACATACTTACTGTCATACTCACTGCCCCAGTCTGTCCTTCACTGCTTACCCCCCCTCCAGTAGCACCACCTCAAAATAAAGACCAATAAGTACACAAAACAGAGCAAGAACACCCATCCAATACCATTCTACAACCTATCTGAGGCATAAATATTAGGGATCCCCATTACATTTTATGGCCATACACCTACTTTGGCTATATGGCTTACCAAGGAGCTGAAAATAGAATACGGTATTCATGATCTTCTAATGTCACTTCTTCCAGGTTCATGAATTTTGGACCCCAATCAACCATAATGATTAACATATATTTGGAAAGATAAGGATATGTTCAATGGGGTGATTTTCAGCTTTTGCCCACTGTGTGGACCTTAAGTGGGTACCTGGGTAACTTTAAGCTAATGTGTTTACATGTCTCTGAACATTTCAAATATCATTTCAAATAGTACACTTGATTTAGGGGGTAGTATTAGATGTGTGGTTAGTAAGCAGGCCTTTATCAAAACCTTTTTGCAACCTGATGATATCTGTTAATAAAACTGATTAAGGCCTTCAGAGAATGTTTTATTTGCAGTGAAATTTATTAACACACCACTGTTTCTATATAGATTATAATGGATTTCCCTACTTTGCCGATGAATACACTTTATTATGCTTTATGTTTTCTTAAGGGGAGGAGATATATTTTGTGGCCTATGATCAGTGAACAGTGAAAACTTTACTCACATCAGTAGCTGGAGTACCTTCATCCCATCAGTTTAATTTCTTTAAATAACTAGTTCACACACTTCAGTTGTTTCAACAGTTGCTGTGAAACATATGGCTTGTTTGAAGTGACACTACAATACAGGGTATTTTATTATGGGCACGTTGTCATGTACTGTATGTCTATTTGCTAAACACCACTCAATCTGTCTGGTTTAATCAATATAGTCTGCACCAACTAATGCAAACTAGGATTGTAGTTTAACAACAAGTAAAGATGTCCTCATCTTACCACCGGGAACCACTGAATTATCATTGTAGGTAAGTAGAGTAATAGTTCATGTGCAATAATATTACAATTTTAAAGTCTGTTTAATGAAGATCGAAAGTAAATAGAGTAGAACCAGAAGAAAAAGATATCATGTCATCTTACCCATTACATTATAGTGTGAAAGATGTTTCTGAACCATCTATAACTGATTTTATGTATTCTAAGGTCAAGAATTTATTGCAACACATATATCATTAAAGGGCAAACTAGGCTACCTACTCTTTAATTAATCTCATAGTGAGTTTTGACTGTATGTGGCTGGTAGTGCCAATAAGACATTGCCACACTTTAATGAGAGAGGGAGGAAAGAACATTCTTGATATAAATGTCATTGATTCCCCATGAGGTCCCCTAATTCAAAGTAATTAGCCCTTTCTCCTGGTTAGCGTATTAAGACTACAAAGAAGAGATATGTATATACCTTTTTGTACAGAAGGTCTCACAAAGGATGCTTTAATGATTCTATATATTATATTTAAAGCAAATAGAAAACAGTATTGAAGCAGATAGGGTGTAGATCTTATGCTTTACATGTTTTACAGGGGAAAATAATGCTACGTTGTCTTCCCTGAAAAGTAATATGTCTTCTGTCGACATGAGGACAATGTATTTGCATTTGTTTCAGTTTAATCATATTGGAAAAACAAGCATGCATGGAGTTCAAACAAATTTGCATTTACAAAGAAAGGAGGTAATGGAAGGACAGGTTGGGTTTAGTCTCCCCCCAGCAGAAAGCTCAAGTAGAGGAATCTAATGCAAATATAGGTTATAGATGTAGTAGGAAACTGTAAGCACTCAGCATTGAAGCCACGCGCACAATGAGGGAGCACTGAAGCAGAGTTCTGCAGGGAAAGACTTTGCACTCCTACCATGGGAATTAAAAAGACAGAAAAGGAGAGAGAGAAAGATAAGAGATGGGGAGAAAGGGGAGAGATAGGGAAAAAGTGTGATATAATAAGAAAGGGAGTGAAAAAGAGGAGGAGAGATAAAGTGAAAGAAAAAAAGAGAAAAGGGCAAGTGTGTCTAAGGGGAAGGGTAAACCAGGATGTTTGTGTGTATGCATGCGTAAATGTGCGTGTGTATGTATGTGTGTGTATAGGCAGGCGTGTATGTGTGTGTATGGGCAGGCATGTATATGGACAGGCAGGTGTAAGGGCAGTGTATATGTGTGTGTTTTGTGTCATTTACTATTGCTATTTTGTGCAAAAAAAAGACTGACTTACACACATGTTTAACCAAGGGAACTCTTTAGTATTGTTTTAAGTTAAAAAAAATATATATAATGTCTGCAATTAACCATGTCCATGCCTATTCCTGGCTAAAATCATTGTGTCAATTTACAGGGTTAAAATAAGTGTTTGGAAAGTGCACAAGAGGCCAGATAGATTCACCGAAAAGAGAGGAGCCGAAACGCTTCTTCTTCTCCAGAAATCTATCCAGGAACAAAATGTCTTGGGACAGCAATTTGCCGCCCCGTCATAATGCCGCCTGGGTCCCATGGACCCACTTTGTGTTAGTGATTGATTCTGAGCACTAGTATATGAAGTGATTTGCCATCGCTCAGCATGGAACACGTGCTCACAGCAAGGGAGAGCTGAAGCAGAAATGTGAAGGAACAGACCTTGCACTCCCATCACAGCCTGTGGCACATGACTTAATGAAGAAGAATGCATACATGGAAAAAGGTAAGAGATATTACGCACTGGAGACTTCATGTAACAGTATCGTCCGCGACATTTATGTTATTTGATGGTCTGTTTTATTCTCATTTGGATCTGTGATTGATATGTTACCTGTATGTGTCTGAATCACTATATAGTAAAATGAGTCATGCTGGATCACCATCTGTGTCTTAATCACTGAAGCACGATCTGTGTTTGGATCACTGTAAATAAAAGAAGCCACACTGTACCACCGTGTCTGTATATATATGTGGCCGCGTGCCACATGGTCACGGACTGCCTCCTCTTGCCGCGGGCCGCGGCCCCCGTTGCAGCACCAGCCACACACGGCAGGCGCCGGGACGAGTGGAATAATGGGGGCGTGTCCTGCGGTCCAGGACCGCTGTAGGCAGCCAGGGGGGGCGTGTCCTGCGGTCTATTTAACTTTGCGGTCTATTTAACTTAGCGGGCTATTTAAACCTGCAGCTCTGTACCTTCAGTACTTGGTTGTTCCAGTACCTTACTGGTTTCCCTACCCTTGCTGCTGATTACTTCTATATTGGATTTCCCGGACTTTGACCCTTGGCTGCCTTACTGGACTTTGCTTTTTAGATTAACCCTTGCTGCGGTACTGTTTCATATTGGATTTCACGGACTTTGACCCTTGGCTTGATTACTGGACTTTGCTTTTTGGATTGCCCCTTACTACGTCATTCACGGTGTCTCTCTGCGCTCCGACTCCGACTCACCCTTGACATACTGTCTGTGTCTGGATCACTTTGTAAAGATGGGAGTAAGTATTGATATGAGTTATACTGTACCACCTTCAGGCTCAGTATTTCATGATGTGAGTTATGCTGTATCACCTCAGTGACTGGCTTACTATTTAACCCCTTTGCTGCTAAGCCATTTCCCACCCTGGTGCTAAGGCAATTTTGAGAATTTTTCTGCAGCTCACGTTTAAATGCTTTTAAATGCGTTTAGAAGTAAATTTATATGTGTATGTCTCATTAGGTTTGCAAAATAAATCCAAAAATGGGGGGGGGATTATTTTTCTAAACTCAAATATCAAAACCTGGGTTTCAAAAATTGCCTCCCTCTACCATTGGTTAAATTTAACCCCATGATCAAAGGGATCATGGGATTAAAATTTAGTATCAGCCATTTTTAAAGGGAATGCGACTTTTCATAGCTATAATACTTAAACTAGTTTTATTTTTAGAAATTAAATTTTGGGGGTCTCTAGGCAATTGTGGTCTTTATTTATCTGCCCCCAAATTATTTTTTTTACTTTACTTTACATTTTTACTTTTTTATCTTAATATTTTTATTCTTCTTTTACAAGTCTTATACCATTGGAAAGGTGAGGCGATTACCTTTCCAACAGTATATGTCTGTAGCTGCTTAGATGCTTGAGATACAAGCATGCCCCCATACCTCTTTAACTGACAATTGTCAGTTGTTAATAAAGTTGTTAGAAGACATCATCGCGACATTGCGCAATGACTGCATCACTGGAGGACGAAGGCTGTGGACCTCCACTGAGGTAAGTCACTGCTGAGGACGTAGTGGTTACGTCCTTAGCACCTGAAGCCCACTTGTGAGGACGTAACCACTATGTCCTTAGCAGTGAAAGGGTTAATGATGGGAGATATGTTGTACCATCATCAATGTCTGACTTGCTATATATTGATAGAAGTTATGCTGGACCACTGTCATTGTCTGGCTCAATATACTGTATAATGATGGGAGTTATGCAGTACAGGCATCAGTGTTTGGATCACTATATAGTAGTGGATTTTTACAGTATAAATATGTCAGGCTCACTATGTGCTTATGCGCACTATAAGCTGCACTGTATCATATCTATTTCTGGCTAACTGTAAACTGATGAGGACTATGCTATAAAACTTCCATTTGCATAATGGGCATTATTGTACACAACCTCTAGAGTGCCAAAGGTTACTAGTGTCCCATTTTCCTTAATATCCTATAAAGCTCATACAAAACACTTACTAAGACCAGCACAAAATGAGAATAAATCACTGGGTTTGTAGAAATGTATCATTATTTGTGTAATTTAATTATCTGCAGCTTTAATATTATTAATTTCCTTGTTGTTTATCTATCTACTTTCCTTAAAATAACATCTGTATAGATATATTGGAGGCATAATTTTCTGTTCTTGCCTCAGGCACATGAATATGATGTGTACTTAGCATGCCCATGCACAAGAAATAATTTCTCTGCCCAGTACCCTGTACACCTTGTCCACTGCTCAGTCCTGCTAAGCTTTAAAAATATTGCTATCTATATAAAAGAACCGGCCCTTACGAAAAAATTACTGCAGTTTTTCTGAAGTAATACTGCAGTTTTTTGGACATGAAAAAACTGCAATACTGCACTTTTACTGCAGTATTACTGCACATTTACTGCAGTTTTACTGCATTTGTACTTCACTGTACTGCAGTTTTACTGCAGTTATTTTTGTACGGAAGTACAAATGCAATAAAGCTGCAGTACATTGAAGTACAACAGTAGGTTTGCAATATAAAAAAAAAAGTGCAGCAAATGTGCAGTAATACTCCAGTAAAACTGCAGTACAGTGAAGTACAAATGCAGTAAAACTGCAGTAAATGTGCAGTAATACTGCAGTAAAAGGGCAGTATTGCAGTTTTTTCATGTCCAAAAAAACTGCAGTATTACTTCAGAAAAACTGCAGTCATTTTTTCGTAAGGGGGGGCATAATTTTCTGTTCTTGCCTCAGCCACATGAATATGATGTGTACTCAGCATGCCCATGCACAAGAAATAATTTCTCTGCCCAGTACCCTGTACACCTTGTCCACTGCTCAGTCCTGCTAAGCTTTAAAAATATTGCTATCTATATAAAAGAATTGAGGGAGTGGCAGCAGGGCCAGACTAACCTACCGTGATACCGGGAGATTTTCCAGTAGGTCACCTCCCCTGGGACCAGTCTTGAGACCAGCTGTCTAATTATACATGTTCTTTAATGTCTATTCTTTGTTGGTGAGACATGCATGAGGCATTAAACTCTTAAGATCTCCGATGAGCACTGACACTGTTTGTAATTCTGGTAGCACATAACTGGCTATTTTTGGTGTATTCTGTAACAACTGTCCTGTAACATGTTCATTTAGATATCATTAGATACTTTTTATATTGACTGACTACACAGTGAACAAAAGTTTGCACCATCACTGTAACCCTTTACAGACTTCATAAACTACAATAACAGAAAACCATAATTTAAGATGTTTTCCCTCAGGTAAATCAACCTAAACAACAAATGGAAGACATCTTGGTATTAATACTGAAACCATTGATTTCTGCACTATATGAACAGGCTCATTAATTCAATGACTCTCAGCTTCTATATAAACCACGGCCACTGATTTCACTGCAGCATGAAGCGTGCTAGAATGGTGAAGCATAAAGCATGAAGCGAGCTAGGGTGAATATTAAAATACAGCACATCTCTTTATACTAGTAGCCAGTAAATAAACCATGCACACACATCATTCTATTTAATAGGTATTATTTTAGGCAATACAGCCATGAAAAATTAGACAGGACTCACCAAACTTGGGGTACTTTGATGTAGTGGCAGGCTAAGCAGTATATGGCCATATAGAGTGACAAAATCCCCAATGCTTATGCCTTACATAGGTGTTTTTTGAATGGTATTCTCTGGGTATGTACTGAATTCTTGCTTTGTCTTGATCAGTTTATACCCGCCATAAATCTACACACATCATGAACATATTTAATATTCCTAAATAACAGCCACTGCTACAATGGCATGGTTATATCACATTATTACAATATGTGTCATGTTGTGGGCCTATTAACAGGAATCCAAGTGTGAATTTATTAAATTAATAATACATCCCTTTGACCCCTTGACGACAATTGTCACGAAAAAACAGTCAGTTAACGAAAATTGTGCCCAGAACGTCATGACTTTAAATGGGTGTTGTCACGGAGCTGGCTAGTCCGACTGACTACCTCCGCTGACTTATGCTCCCTTAGCCTGGGACACCACACACTTTCCCCGGTTTCCCAGGCACTAGCCGAGACTCAGTGTAGGGTATTAACCAAAACGAACACTGATTTATTTTAGACACACAGGGCTGGATATATCCAGCAAAACACACATTAACATAAAACAAGATATTGGGATATAAACCGGCTCCTAATCTGCCTCCCAGAGACAACAGGGGCAGTAATGGGGTTAACAATACAATAGGGGCCCCAACCTCCACTATCTATTAGTGGCCCAAATCAGTTCCAGGGATGGCCAGGGTAAATGTCTGTAGTAGTGGAACTGGGGGGGTGCTGACTTATACAACAATACAGTAAAACAATGGTGGTCATTCCCTGGTTGCAGATCCTGGCTGTCTGTCAGAAACAGGAACGGAGCGTAGCGCAGGTTTGATAAGCAAGGTTTTAATGAGCAACCAATAATAAGCATACAGTCCCGACAAAAGGAAAACGGCAGTGTAGTTAATGAAACAGTTCCAAGGACAAAGGCAGGCAGCGTAGTCAAAACAGTTCTAAGGTCCAAGGCAGGCAGCGTAGATTCATAAACGAAGTCACAGTTCCAGTATAAAGGGCAAAGGCAAGTAGCGTAGTCAAAAACAGTTCCAAGGTCAAAGGCAGGCAGCGTAGGTTCATAAACGAGGTCACAGTTCCAGTATAAAGGGCAAAGGCAAGTAGAGGAATCCAATAAAGGGGAGTCAAGGGTCAAATACCGTAAAGTCACATAGAATGTTTAAAATCTTCTGGAAGTAGGGGATAGGGAATCCACAGGAAAGTAGCTCAACTAGCAAGCAAATTGTGAAGGGGTTATTGGGTCTTTATAGGGTCTCTGATTAGAGGTCTCCTTCCCTTCCCACCTGATTACCTCTTCTGTGCCCCTGTTCCCCTCCTCCACACACCTGGTGCCCTCCCCTTGATAGGGGAGGGGTAAGGGATTCTGGCCCCTCCCTTGATTGGCAGCTCCCTCCTGCCTCCCTCCGTCCTCCGGAACGAAGCCACGCCCCCCTGCCACGAGGAAAGCGCGCGCTTTTGCCGAGGCCAGGGGGGACGAGTGATCGCGCCACAAGGGAGCCGGCGTCCAGAACCCGTTCCCCGCAACGGAAATCCCTGCCGCGAGGTAGGTGGCCGTCCCTGGTCCTGACACTGTCTGCCAGAGATAATCCCCTCAGCAAGTGACGGGATGATATACTGCTGGGGGTAGCCACACGAAGTCAGGTCCCATAGTCAATAGGGAGGAGGCTGGCAGTCAGGCCTCTCCAGCAGAGGCGTATATAGGGTATGGCAGCCATGGCACGTGCCATGGGCGCCATCTCAAGGGGGGCGCCGGTGAGCGGCTTTTAAATGCCGCTCACCGGCATTTTTTTATTTTCTTTTTGATGCGGAGGAGAGAGAGGGGCGCCTAGCAACCGCTCGGCGCCCCTCATTCTCCTCCACGAGCCCTCTACCCCCATCCCGGTGCCGGCATTTCATGCAGAGCGCCGCAATATGCCGGCATATTGCGGCGCTCTGCATGAAATGCCGGCACCAGCGAGTGGCTTTTAAACACTGATGCGGAGGAGATAGAGGGGCGCCGAGCGGTTGCTAGGCGCCCCTCTATCTCCTCCGCATCAGTGTTTAAAAGCCGCTCGCTGGTGCCCGCTGCTTCACTGCTGGGCGCCGAAATATGACGTCATATTACGGCGCTCAGCAGTGAAGCAGCGGGCACCAGCGAGCGGTGCAGGAAGACAGCAACATCGTGCTCCCGTCGCTGGACTTCAAGGTGAGAGGGGGTTAAAAAGTGATAAGGCAGGGAGGGAGGGGGTTAAAAAGTGATAAGGCAGGGAGGGAGGGGGTTAAAAAGTGATAAGGCAGGGAGGGGGTTAAAAAGTGATAAGGCAGGGAGGGAGGGGGTTAAAAAGTGATGAGGGAGGGAGGGGGTTAAAAAGTGATAAGGCAGGGAGGGAGGGGGTTAAAAAGTGATAAGGCAGGGAGGGAGGGGTTAAAAAGTGATAAGGCAGGGAGGGAGGGGGTTAAAAAGTGATAAGGCAGGGAGGGAGGGAGGGGGTTAAAAAGTGATAAGGCAGGGAGGGAGGGGGTTAAAAAGTGATCAGGGAGGGAGGGAGGGGGTTAAAAAGTGATAAGGGAGGGAGGGGGTGGGTTAAAAAGTGATGAGGGAGGGAGGGGGTTAAAAAGTGATAAGGGAGGGGGTAGATATAAGTAAAGAGTGTGCATTAATGTGTGGATGCATTGCGTGAATGAGAGAGAGCATGAGTTAATGTGTGGATGAGTTGTCTGAATGAGGGCGAGCATGAGTTAATATGTGAATGTATTGTCTGAATGAGGGAGAGCATGAGTTAATGTGTGGATGCATTGAGTGAATGAGGGAGAGCATGAGTTAATGTGTGGATGAGTTCTCTGAATTAAAGTGTGAATTAGTGAGTGACTGTAAAAGTGTTTGTGTATCATAGATGTATAATTGTGGAAGGGCAAAGATGGCACTAGCAGGAGGTTTGAGCCTTGGGGACCGAGATGGCACAGGCAGGGTGTATATGGGACAAAGATGGCACTGGCCGGACTGTTTGGGGACAAAGTTGACTTGTGGTGGGCTATTTGGGGACAAAGATGGCAAATCTTATGTGTGTAATCTGGGTGCTGGTCAGGTTCTATGTGGGCAGTGTGGACGCCAGGGCTGGCTTTGGGGTGTGCAACCTGTGATCTATGCCTGTAATTTAGGGGGTTTTAAATATACCTTTAATGCTCTGTTTTTATGTGAATTCCAATTGATCTTTACATGCAAAGCTGGGTTTTTGTGTTATTCTGTAGATCCATATCTGCTATGCTATGTTTCCATACATTATTTATGTGTACCTGCAAATACAGGGTTAATATGTCTTATTCAGTTGATCTATACCTGCGATGCTACGTTTCATATATTATTATTGTATACCTGCAAATACAGGACTTGTATGTCTGATTCTGTTTATTTGATATATACCTTCAGTGCTGAGATCACAAGTGAATTTCAATTGATCTGGGTTTGCGTGTTGATCTATACCCGCTATCGGCAGCAGGGACTAATTATATATATATATATATATATATATATAGGCAGCAGGGGCTAGTAAATGGGTTTTTATTTGGACAGGGGCGCAATTTCAGTGCTTGCCATAGGCGCTATTTTCGGTAGATACGCCTCTGCTCTCCAGTGGCCCCAGTGATGGAGGGTTCCATCACATTGGTGTAGAAAGTGATCTACGATCGCTTTTGTCATACAAAGGGGTTTGACAAAAACGCAGGGGTTTAGCATTGGAAGGATTAACCTCGCCAGATGTGTTTTACAATCAACAGCTCGCCCTCTTAAGCCACTCAGACTGACCAACACCTTGTACATACCAGAGCTCCGCCATAAATTCATTCAGGTTCAGCCTCAGTTACCAGGACAATACATTGTCCGGAACTGAAACGCCGTCCTTCTTTTTGTTTTGTTTTTTCGACGCAGAGCAGAGAGAGGGTCGCCAAACGGTCGCTCAAAAATAAGTTTTCAGCAACTGAGCTATGCGCCCCTCAGTCTCCTCCACGAGGCCTCTAGCTGGGTCGCGGTGCCGGCGTTACATACTGAGCGCCGGAATATGACATCATATTTCAGCACACCGCAGCAGAGCAGCAAAGTAAGTGAACTACAAAGGGGGGAGAGGGTAGATAGTGATAAGGGGGAAAGTAGATAGTGGGAAGTGGAAGAGAGGGGGTAGATAGTGAGAAGGGAGGGAGAGGGGGTAGATAGTGAGAAGGGGGAGAGGGGGTAGATAGTGAGAAGAGGGAAAGGGGGTACATAATTAGAAGGGGCAGATAATGAGAAGGGACAAAGAGGGGGCAGATAGCGAGAAGGGAGGGAGAGGGGGTAGATAACAATAAGGGGCGAGGGGGTAGATTGTGAGAAGGGAGGGATAGGGGGTAGATAGAGAGAAGGGAGGGCGAGGGGTATATGGTGAAAAAAGGGGGGTAGATAGTGAGAAAAGTGGTAGTAAGTAATATTGATATAAATAAAGAGTAAGAATGAGTGATAGAATGAATGAATTGATGTGTGGATGCATTGTGAATGAGTGAGAGTATGAGTTAATGTGTGAATAAATTCTGTGAATGAGTGAGAGAATGAATGAATATGTGTAAATGATTTGTGTGAGTGAGTGAAAGAATACATTATTGTGTGAATGAATTATGTGAATGAGTGTGAATTGGTGAGTAACTGTAAAAGTGTTTGTGTGTCTCATAGATGTATAATTGATTTGTGGAAATGCAAATATGACACAGGCAGGGTGTTTATGGGACAAAGATGGCACAGGCCGGGCTGTTTGGGGACAAAGTTGACTCATGCAGGGCTGTTTGGGGACAAAGATGGCAAGTCCTATGTGTGTTATCTGGGTGCCGGTCAGGTTCTATGCGGGCGGTGCGGACACCAGGGCTGGCTTTGGGGTGTGCAATCTGTGATCTATGCTTGTAATTTAGGGGGTTTTATCTATACATTTATTATACCATTATGATGCCGGACAGCAGGGTCCCCAGATACTGTTTTCTGACTTTGACACCGGCGGTCAGACACCCGACCAACCGCATCAAAGGGGTTAACAGTCACCCCCGGTAACTGCCGCTCGCGATACCGAAGGAGTGACACGCACACCAGGTAACACTGTGACCACTCTGGAGAGATTTTGCCTCTTTAAAAAAATAAACAAGTTTCCAAGAGGGTCTCTCCAAACCCTCCTGAGAACTCTGGGCACAACACAATTAGTAAAATAAATTAAAATAAAATAGTTTTTTTTAAAAACATGGTAACATGTAAAAATAATTCCACACTGATGTCATCATCAAGAGAACCTTGCAGTTCCAACAAAATGTAAAAAACAAAATTCAAATATATATATATATGTTTATTTTTATGAGCGGGTCCTAAAATTACCGCTATCTTCACAAAAAATTATTGCATGGAAAGAGTTAAAATACTGGCATGTTAAATGCCCATGGGTTATAAGTTGATGGGGTATAAAATCAATTCAAAGATGTCCCAAAAATAGGACTGACCAGATGTCCAAATTCCAAAAAATACACACCCTTCATAAAATCCGACAAACCTGGGGATATCACTGTACTCAGATGTTGCTGAACACATATTAAGGTGTTGTTTGACGGTAAAATATACCCAGACCTGTAACTTCATACCTGAAGTACAATGTGTGTGAAAAAAAAAACCCATAAAAAATACCACCACCACGAGTTTTGACAAAGGCTGCTGGTAAATTAGTGCGTAGAAAGGGTTAAAATACCAGCATTTGAAATACCCTGGGGTGTCTTCTTTTTAAACATATATGGTTTGATGGGATAAATTGAATTGGACAGGTTCAACAATGTCCCAAATAACACATGGGGGCAGGATGACCACATGTCAAACTTCCAATTTGAAAAATGCACATGTCCAAATGTGGCCTTTTAGCCCTCAAACAACCCAACAAACCCATGCATGGGGATATCACTGTACTCAGGAGATGTTGCTGAACACATATTGGTGTGTTGTTTGACAGTGACATATCCCAGGAGCGGTAAACTCATACCAAAAGTACAATTTGTGGGGGGGGGGAGCACACAAAAAAAATAATACCACAAATTTTGACTACGGCTGGTAGTAAAACAAGTGCCTGAAAGGGTTAAAATACCAGTATTTAAAATGCCCTGGTGTGTGGGGTAAATTGAATTGGCTGGCTTCAAATATATCCCAAATAGGACATGGGAAAGAATCTTCAACATGTCAAAATTCCAAGTTGAAAAATGCACACTTACTAAATGTGGCCTTTTAGCCCTGAAATAACCCAACAAGGTTATAGGTGGTATCACTGTACTCAGGAGATGTTAAACTCACATTGTGGCTGTTTGGCTGTAGCATATACCAGGAGTTGTAAATCCATACCTAATGTAGAATGTCTGTGGGGAAAAAAACACAAAACATTTTAGAGCTGTCCTCTGAACGCTCGTCAATTGTCAATATCCTTCTGGAGATGGGGTTTCCAGAACTGTACACAATACTCTAGATGAGGCCTGACCAGAGATCTGGCTTGACCAGAGAAGTGACAGAACCTCCTACTTCTTCTTGCTACTAATGCTTCTGGCTATATAACTCTCAGGCTTTCTCAGACACTTTATTGCATTGTCTGCCTACCCTTGAGTCAACAGAAATAATTACTCCTAAATCTCTCTCTTCCGTTGTCACTGACAGACCAGTGTCCGAACTGCTATATGCTGCTTTGGGATTTTTATGTCCCAAGTGCTTTATTTTATATTTATTAACATTAAACTGCAACTGCCAAACTTTCAACCATTCTTCTAATTTACTTAAGTCATTTACCATTTGAGTTGTTCCACTCTGAATGTCTACACTGTTGCAGACCATCTGCAAAATGACATATCTTGCCATTAAGACCTTGTATACATTACATTACATTTAGTTATATAGCTCCAGCGATTCCGTAGCACTGTTACAATCAGTGGAATAATTTAAACTCACACACAATAACAAACTGGTACAGTCTAGTAATAATTCTGTAATATCACTCATAAAAATCTACCAATTTTTAGGTTTTGCCAGGACACTGGCTCTTTTAATAATTGTGTGTCTATGCCCTCGGGTCCCATGGGTTGGTCTGTTTTTACTTTGAAGAGTTCAAGCAGAACTCCTTCCTCTGTAAGCATCCCTGTCTTACATGTTACCCTATTTTTTTGCTGACAGGAGACCGTCACCTTCATCTTCCTCTTTAAAAACAGAACAGAAGTATTTGTTAAAGCAGTCAGCTAGATCTTTATCTTCATAAACTCCCTTCTTTTGTCCTAAGAAGTTTAAGAAGACATGTTCCATAGTGTAACTTCTTCCCTAAACAGCCATTAAGAGCCTTTGCCCCAACCAGTTTATTAGTGCCATCCTAACCCCCAAACAGCCTGTTTATGGCATCCTTGCAACCAGCTTGTCAGTACCCCCAAACAGCTTATCTGTGCCATCTTTGCCCCAAACAGCTGGTCTGTGCCATGATTGCCCCTTGCCCCCCCACATACAATCTGACACACATATGTAAACACACTTACATAAATGACCCACTCCTACTCACACTTACTCAACACACACGTGCACATTAATTCTTACACATCCATGCTGATACACACACACAACTGCGCAGCCATGCTTAGACACACAATTACACATCCATGCTCACATACACAAAATTACACATCCATGCTTACACACACAGTTACACATCCATGCTTACACACAATTACACATCCATGCTCGCACACATACACACAATTACACATCCATACTTGCACACAGACACACAATTACACATTTTTCGTTTTGGAAGCAGCAGGGCTTGCTATGTACAAAAGAGACCATCAAAAAAGGTTCTGTTTAGTTTACGTTAGTAAGTGCTCAGAAGAGCTAGGCTTTTGTTTATAGGAAATTTGTGTTCTGTATAATTCTGTTAATATCTGCATACGTGGATTACAAATAAATTGTGGTTGATTACCTCAACGAGACCGTGGCTTTAACACCTTAGAGGACCGTGCTGTGTGGTACCCTGTGTGGGTGCAGGATCACAATATATATATATATATATATATATATATATATATATATATATATATTATCATGCTCTACAGCTCTACATTACAAACAAATAGTTTTATGTTCCTTTAATGGTGACAGCATGTGCCATTCATAGAACAAAGGCTTAACAAATCTAAATATAATGAGCAATAATTGTTATATTCCCTGTATTGTTCAGCTGAGGATTTTTTGCTGCCTACACATTTTGTATTCACTTTGATATAAGACTCTATAGAATAATTTATAAAACTGGATTTCTTTTTTCCAAAAAGCTTTCTGAATCATCACTTTTTTTTGCATTAACATTAAAAAAAACCCTAACAATTCTGTGCTGGTATTGGGTCCACTAAGAAAGATGAAGTGGTTTAGTTCCTCTGCTTTTCAGTATATATTGTCCGGATAATTCTTGTCTGGCTTCTATGCACAATCTTAGCACATGGCCTTTGATTTTAGCTTCAGCACCAAATTTTCTTTTAGGCCATTTGCTTTGTCTAGTAGTTTGAGAGAAGAGTTGAGAGCTGACCCCAAGCAGTATCAAACACCTACAAAACAAAAACACAACCATTTAGGGTAAATCTGGAGTTTATTCGTCAGTTTCATTTCCAAACAGGGAAAGGTACAGAAAGGCAAAAAGGGTATGAGGGGAGTATACAATCACATGAAAATACAGATACAAAAAGAAAGGTTGGATTGCAGCACTCAGTAGTGAGATGGTGCACGAGCCAGGGTACCACCAAGTCCTTCAATAAATCCAAAATAAAGAAGCAGAGGCTCAGCACTCAAATGATAAGGTGAGTTTATTTCACGCAGGCAAAGTTTCTTAAGGCTTGAGAAAGACCTGTGTGTCAAAACGTTGCCTGCGTGAAATAAACTCACCTCATCATTTGAGTGCTGAGCCTCTGCTTCTTTATTATGGAAATACAGATGGCATGGCATATCCAAAATATAGCGGTCGCAGAGTGCATATCAGACATCAGATCAAAGGTACATTGCGATGAGAATAGGGGACAAGACATTTAGCACCGACTCAGGACAGGGCAGCTTGAGGCGGTATGACGGGAGAGGATCGACAGTGAAGGGAGGCTGATGGGAAAGATGGGTTGGGAAGAGAGGAAGGGAGAAGGGAAAAAAAAGGGACTCAAACAGGCACATCATTCAGTAAGGGCCAAACCTGAGGGCTAAAAGCAAAGGAAAGCCAGTGAAACCAGGTCCATTGATACCTCTCAATGGCAGCATCAGCCGATAGAGCTAACTCTTCCATTGCTCTCTTACGTTCCCCCCAAAGAAACCATTCTTGAAATGTAGGAGGGGACGGGACACCCCAATGCAAGGATATCAAGGCCTTCGCCACCGTCAACAGGTGATGGACGACCGATTTCTTGTACCAAGAGACAGAAAAGGGCATATGCTAAAGGAAACACAACATTTAAATCAAATCAAAATCAAATCTATTTGTTACAGTTCCACCCCTTCCCATAACGCAACAGTACATTCATCAAAATTATATACGACTTACATAAGGTCAAGCCCATTATGCTTCCTTGACCTCTTTATTTTATAGCTGTATCTTTGCTTTCTATATCGGGATGCAACGGCTACATAATATTTGCAATGATATTCTGATGCAATAATTGGTGCAAGGAATTGCATTGAATTGCTTTATGCTGTGATAACTAACTGGTTAAAAAAAATCTAAAAGTTTTAATACTGATACAAAATTCAGACAAACACAAACTAAACCAATTTGTGCTTCAGGCATCCAATGGTGATGTTGACAAGTTCTTTGATCAATAACAGCTCATAAGATGCACAGCCATGCAGTCACTTTTTTAGAACAAGGCATTATTCAGCAAAATGCAAGTACTGCAACTAACCCCCCTCCCCAAATCCATATTAAATTAGAAAATGTACCCTTCTCAGTTATGGCTCAATCAATGTTGCGAGACAGAGTGCCTGACTCAGCACCTAGTAATATATTCTTTTTTCTAGAAAACCTGTCATGTCTTTGCAGTTTTTGGCAGATTTATCTGTCTGAATAAAGCATATAGAGATCTGCTATGATTTAGTATACAAATAAAGTGTAAATCTATAATGTTGGTTGGTACAGTACCTAAGCAGATGTCATTGCACAATAGAACTCAAAGCCGTAGTATGTAAGCTCTACACTTGAAGGTTCCACAGCTTTCTCATCTACTGGAACAACAATGATTGTGTCACTGCTTGAGTGCTTTGTTTCCTTATTATACAGCGCCGCAGTATGTTACCACTACATAAATTAATACTAATTATATTTGTGTCAAGTCAAGGAATCCTGTCTAGTTTCCTTGCTGTGTCTTCTGCCAGAAAGCTTTTCTTCTTGAATCCATCCTCTTTGTGTTTTGCATTTCTAAGTGGCATTGCGCTTTTTTTCTTTCCTTGGTAATAGAGAGGATACAGGGATAATGGGTAATGTTGGCTATTTTGTTATCTCTCCAACATCTTGGCACAACCTTTCATCTATGCTGGTGTGAAACAGTCAAATCTCTCTTTTAATTTATAATAAATCGCTTTTAGGCTTTGGTGGGAAGCAAGCTTTTTTCCATATTAGAATTTTCCTTTAGCTTCCCTTCAAAAACTTCTCTGCCCCTTGGAACAGCTGCAAGAATACAGAATCACAAGATGTGTGCACTAAAGCAGCAGTTTCGGGCTTGCAGGCACTAATATTGCCTACCTGACTGCTGTGATCACATACAAAGAAAAGAAATTTACTGCTTCAATTTCTCTCATTTCTTCTTGTCAACTCCCCTAACAAAAGAATTTAACATCCCACATTTCAGTACTCAAACTGCACCACTGCTTTAACTCACTCAGGTACATATATCAAAGTTCCCAGGCTGACATCATCAACTACAAATGATCAAGATTCATATACACTGTATTATGTTTAGAAGAACAAAAGTACTTCTGGGAAACATGTACATATAGTGCTAGCTTTGACATAAGACAAGTGTCTATTCACTACCAGTGACATAATACAGGTAACATCTGTAGGTCCTGCCTTAACACCATATAGAACTGGAAGGCAAAGAGAAAATGAACACAGAAGCAAACTCTAATCAAAATGTGACTTGGAATTCAAAAAACCCATGACCTGTGAACTTTCTACTGGCTCCTGATCCCATGCCCAAATAATGACACAGATACATATATTAGGCGGGCACATTTCCCAGCAAGAAGGCCACACCAATCTTACCAAAAGCCGGCACAACTGCCGTCCTGCTGATCCACTGGTAACCATACCTGGGAACTTCTCGGCTCCAGCTACCTTCTCTTGTGGGACGCGGCCAGGACTGCACACTGACGTCAGGGGAAACGCCCTCATTTTTAAAAAATGGGTGGGGAGCGGGGCGTGTCAAGACCCCGCTCCCGCGACCTGGAGGATTTGGGGATTGTGGCTATGCAGAACGTTATTACTTGCATACATTTATCCTACACAACAAAACATAGGTTATACTATGGCAGAAGACAGCAAAAAATTATATATATATATATATATATATATATATATACTTATATATATATATATATATATAATCACTCAAGGCTGATTATTCAATAATTCAAGATGATTATAAATTAGAACCTATAAAGATTCTATAGCGCAGACTTGGGCAACATTTACCACTAGCTGACCAGCTCTGGCTGTTGAATGCTAATTTAAATGCTAAACTTGTGGGTCCAAGTCATTAGTCAGTGCATTAGACTGGGTGATTAAGACCAAGCCCCTCTATTGTTTAACACACACAGTATAATAAGTAGTCAAGGTGTTTATCTAGTCATTAACAGGACTGATAACTAATGTGCAGCTGAAGACATTTTATTGCGTAAAAACTAGAACTGTTTTAGTATATTATTTTTGAAAATGTATTTTTAATCTGTATTAAAAAAAAATAGCAAGCTTTACAGAACTAGATTTTCAGGAAACCTTTACTAAAAGTTCATGGTATTTTCTACATTTGTTGACATATGACAGGGAGTTAGAATTTTAACCAATAGGATATATTTAAAGGGACAGGATAGAAGAATGCATATTCTTCCAAAACAAAACGAAAAATAATTTAAAAATAAAGCACCTATAGTTCCTGACACAGAGAAAAATCTTCATTCTTCCTCCATGCAACATTTGTTGTCACTGATTGGCAGCTTGAAGCAGTGTAAGGGAAGTACTTCCATTGAAATCAATGGGTCAAGTGCATCTACTGGAGAGAAGTTACTGGGTGAGGAAAGGTGTAAATGCCTTTGAAGGAACTGTGTCTTTGTAAAAGGCCATATTAAAATGTAAAGGGACCGCACAGCTATCATATGTATTAAAATGCATATGATGCCTGGAGTGTCCCTTAGATGCTCATATGTCAGTACTCAAGCTCCACAGGCCAGATGTGGCAAGAATGGAAGTTAAAGGCAACTCACCATAACCCTGCAAATTAGCATATGTGTCTGAATTCAGTGTAATTGTTAATATGGATCTGAGTACAACAGAGGTTCATCCTTAATGTGTTCCAGGCTGTAAATTTCAACACAATTTACTCCCAATTAAGGCTAACTAAAAGCAGAACAAATAATTGGACCTCCTGTTTCCTTGTTTGATTTTTTTTTTCTTTTTTAGAATCGCCAATGAACGCTGCTGGCATTTCTAATAAATACAACCAGAGAACTAAAAGCAAAGTAAGAGTGGGTGTTCTTAAAAGTTTAAACTAGTTTATCAGTTTAATCAGCTAGTTGATACACTGGGGAAAAAAAATAGGACAAAAATCAAGCTGAATTGGCAGTACATGTCTGCTATACTGCAGCACTGAACTTCCATATGAGGGGCTGCTGCTGATTTTATTTAACCTGCAATGCAGCATTATGCAGATGGAGAAAGATTGAAAGTGACATCCTTTAGGGTTTTTTTAAGGTCCTGCTTCATCACTGAAGCAGAGAATGAGAATCATTGCAGGTTCCTCAACATCAATTCTTTCTATGACCCACAGTAATTGTCGAGCCTTCTGAATGCTGGTAAATAACAGGAGGCAAGAGTCCAGCTAAAGTGAATAATTAGTATGCAATGCTGTGCATGCCCCAGTTTGCTACTATTCTACAGATTATCATATTAAATAGGGTAGTAGAAATGAGAGTGTCCTACTTTCGGGTACAAGGTGGCTTCTTTATTAACATGATCTTTTTTGTAACCTTAGGTGTTCTGCCTCAACATGATTTCTTGGTGTCTAAACTACTCACTGCAGCTCCTTTAAACTGAGATTATTATTTAGTGTCCAGTGGGCAAAAGCCAGGTCTCTTAACATTGTAGTTTAAGAACTCTTGCTGTACTTTACTGGCAGGCAAGCATCATTGTCTAATATGGTTCCAGAGAATGGGGTTACATCATGTGTGAGGAGTTTTAGAAAAAGGGAAATTAGCGGGAGGAAAGAGGCAGCTGCCATTTGCTTAAGTGCTCGACTTTGCTTCTACTGGCATTAAAGGAGAATCAAGTAAAAATAATAACTGTGAGAGCATTTTTCATTATGACTATTACCCAATATTGCCACCACCATGAGCCGATAAGAATCATTAGGCCCATCTAGTTTGTCCATTCTTCCTGAGTAAAGATTCAAACATTAATGTGTCCTTGGCTTTCTCTTATATTCAGAATATAGCTTTATGTCTCTCCTATGCATGTTTAAACTCGCCATTGTATTAACCTCTCTGCTGGGAAGATATAGATATAGCCGCTGATAGTACCACTAGTGTGGATAACTCACAGGTTAATTTTCCTGCTCACACCTACCTCTGCCTCACCTTTCCTAGCCTCTCTCCTGCTTTTAGTCTGTACTTATGTGAAGCGCTTTTTTAATTTAATTAATACTTACAACAAGATACATTAATGTGGCTGGTACATCACAAAGTGGCGCATGACATCAAGAATTGGGTTGGAACCAATTGCGAGAGCACTGATATAACCAAAAAAATTTGGGGAAAAAGTATAACCATTTTCAAATGTTTTTAAACAAATTACTGAAAACAAAGTACTCTTAAACACAGAAATAACAGTAGCTAATAAAAAGTCCAAATAAACTTGTAGCTCTCCTCCCAAAAAATAAAAAAATCAGAGCTAAAAAATTAAGCGAAACGGGGAAATGTGTGAGCTGCATGAATGATTAGACAGAGCATGTGTAGATAAGTGTATGATATTAAAGTGGCTGTGTATATGTATGTATATGTGTCTGTGTGTGTGTGAAAAGTGTTAGAGTGGGTGCGTATGTATGTATGTATGTATGTGAAAGTGTAGAGCTGCCCCTGACCATCATCATACCCACCCACATCATAATTCATCTCCATTCCTCCAGTTGTCACCCCAACCACCATATTCATATCCACCATCATCATCATCATAACCCCCCCTCACCATTATTATTATTATTATCATCTTTTATTTATATAGCGCCAACAGTTTACGCAGCGGTTAATACAATACATACATTCAAGGGGTATGACAAGACAAGAATTGACAGACTAAGACAAATCGATACATTAGGTGTAGAGATCCCTGCTCGCAAGCTTACAATCTTGAGGGAATGGGGTGACAAACATAAGGCACAGAGAAAGGGTGAGAGGTAGTGTGGTGGTTGTATCAATGACAGGGAAGTTCTAGCAGCTAAAATGGTATGCTTCTCTGAAGAAGTGGGTTTTGAGATTATTTCAATCCCCTTCCATTATCACCACATATTGCACCACATATGGCACACGTATTTACACACAAAGTCTCGCACACACTTACACACATTTACATATACACACTCATGCTAACACATAGTCCCTCTAACACACACTTACATAGTCATGCTAACACATTTACACATACTAACATACATTTATACATACACACTAATGCTCACATTTCCTCATGCTAAAAGACACACAGACACATATTTGCACATGCTGTGAAAAAAAGTATTTGCACTTCTTGATTTTTATATTTGATATTAGATATTCAATATTTGCTATTTTGTTATTTAGTTTATGTTTACCTACAATGCTGTGTTTCCATATTTGATCTATACCCAAACTACATGAGAGAGGAAAAGAGAGGTGTGGTACAGTGAAGTAGGGGACAAAGGGACTCTGGGGGTGATGACGGGGGGAGGGAAGCTGGCCCTGATCACGTCTCGCACTCTGTTTCAGGTCACACATAATTCATTTGCTATGCAATTGGCACAGTGTTGTGCTCCTCCCCTGCCCTGCATGTATGGCGTGTATGAGGACATCTCCCGTGGAATCATATTAGGGTCAGAAGGACGGAAGGCTGCACCGACTCTGACAGTCTCCTAATCTGTAGAGTCAGTGCGGCAAGTACTTTGTGGGGCGTTTTTGTTGTTGGAGTCCAGGGCGTGATTGCATGATGAGGAGTGTGGTGAGGCAAGCAAATGCTTGCCCAGGGTCCAGTCAATAATAAAGGCGGCCCTGCTGCAACTGGACAATGATGCAAATCAAACATACAAAAACACAAGGAAAAAATGGACTGTTTTAGAGTGGCCATAAATTACTCCAGATTGCAATCCAATTGAAAATCTATGGAATGAGCTGAAACCTGCCATTGGGAAAATGAATCCTGTAAACATTCAAAAGCTTGAATAAATTGCAATTGAAGAGTTGGGGAAGCTGCCAGCAGATGGGTCAGGAAACTTATAGATAGCCACAAGCTGTCATTGCCAAGGGTTGTGCAGCCAAATATTAGGGAAGGGTGTCTTTAATGCCATCCAGGTCATATTTTATGGGGGGGGTTTTGTGAAATCACTGCATGTCTGTCAAAAAGGAAACTTTTTTGAGAATATGTTTGTACATACCATTATTTTGATGTACAAATTATGTGCAGCTAGTACATCTCGGTAGCTCTATTCAGGATAAACCATATACAGTTACATAATTATAATAACCAGAGAAAGAAAAACATACATATTTTTGTTTTCTCCTTTTCTGACTTTCTTACTTGTATTACCTTTTTCTTATTTTATCTGCATTATTCTTACTAAGAACACCAGGTTTATAATGATTAATAAGTTCCCTGAATTAAAATAATTAAAGATGCACTTTATTACAGCACCTTAAATAGTGGAAACTGTTAAATCACCTGGCAATAGGAAAAAAATGCAATCTGCACATGTGCAGAAAGCTTTTTACAGCCTAAATGAATGAATATTTGTATGGCTTTTAATTGAAATTAAGTTGGAGATAGGAAAAATATGAAATCATAATTAAAATATATATACTTTATATAATTCATTTAGAAAACCTTTATAAAAAAAAATTCTTATTCATTCACTGTGTATCATTTTCCTTGCTGAGTAACAATGACATTTCCAGGTTTAATATGAACACTGGATAAAATCTGCCGAAGCTCGATGGCAGAGGAAAACCATGGGCAGACATTTGAGGAATACCATTTCTCTGTACGAACGTAAAATACATCTCTTTGTATTCTGGCTGAGTTCTCAAACATCTGCTACAAGGGTTGTTTTCCTGGTAGTGGTTATCAATAAAACACTCCTGTAAAGTAGCTGAGTACAGCATGTCACAATTTATTGTCTCATCAGGTTAAGGGAAAGCAAAGTTATTGCTCAACTATCAAAATCTGAATTTATTTGGAGTGATTACAGTGAATATTATTTTTCTTCTTACACAAAAGGAAACAAGATGATACATCACTGCTGGTTATTTATTGTTATCATTATTTATCACTAGTTTCTAGTATATCTTCGAGAGAAAAAAACATTGACAGTGCTTAGGGCCATCTTAAACGCAGGACAAAAGGGTCCCTTTGCCCGGGCTTAGCTTGGGGCCCACAGCAGCTGTCTGTTGGGTCTCCTCAACAGCCACCAAGGTCTGGAGGAATGCATACATATTTTTATTCATATAGTGTTAACAGATATAGTGTTAACAGATATATATTATACAGTATAATAAAAGGCACCTATAATACAGTAAATCCATTATCGCTGTGGAACAATGGGTATTCATACATTAAGAGATTAGGTCCCTGTCACTTGTAGGGATTAGGTGGAGGTTCATATGGCCCGGTGGCAGTCTGTACATCCACTGGCAGACTGTGAAAGAGAAATCAATAATGACAATAAAACAACTAGCAGTGTCACCGCAACCATCACTGGAATGTTTCTAACTTCCCGGAGCTGGACAGATACTGTCAGATGATTTCGGCAGACCTATGTTTGGGCTAGGAAAAAGTAAGAAGAGGGAAGGTCTATCGCTGAGGTAGAAGTGCGTCTTACTCTGTCTTGTGGAAAAGGATATGGTCAATGAGCTGGATTTAGATTATCAGCCGGAGGAGGAGGTATCAAGCGACACATTTTACCGGAATTTCTCTGTTAGATGTGTTGCTCATTCCACTCTGGAGAAGCAGCAACTGTAGGATAGCTATACCACTGGTTCTCTTTATGCATTGGCACCAGTGGCACCATCACACCATCACTTATACGAATACACTACTTCATCGGATGTACAGTGCCTTAAGAAAGTGTGGGATTAGTTTGAGGGTGTTGGAGATGGGCACACTGCAAGGTGTAAATTCGGTGTCATAAGGAAGTGAGCCTGGCTAAGGTATTAGGACATTTCACCAATTCTGGTATGAACCTACACATATGTTCACACAACAGCACTGCTTTACTTCAGGGGCAAACTGAGGTTACTCTGGAGTGGTCAATTCCTTATTTATTTATTTTTTGAACATTGGGAGAAATTCATTCTTGCATCTTGCTTTACTAATGCTGCTGTTGCTACCCTATCTCCTTTGTTCTGGGCATTTTTTAAATGTTTTTTAATACTGAGGAAATGTTGTCCTATACCAAGTAGCTGGATGTCTTTTGTCTGCCCAGGCCTGCCTTGCCTCTGGTACTGCCACAGCTCAATCTCATTTATTACTCTAAGAGATCAATAATTTCTATTTTTTTGAATACTGGTGAAATTCGGTCTTGCATCAAGTATGTGTCTGTCTGGCAGTGCCTGCCATCTTCCCTGCCCTACATATGTGCCTCAAACTCTTCCTTACTTTGGGGGATAAATTCTTCTTTTTTAATATGGGGAGGGCAATCAGCCTTTGTAGCCTACCAGTGTCTGGCATGGGCTGTGCCATGTACCTCAATGCACTGTTACTCTGGGGAATCAATTCTTCTTTGTTTTTCTTCTTTTTTTTTTTTTTTTTTTTCTTCAAATTTTATTTATTTGATTTTATACACATAAACACGATAAAAACAATCAACGACGAGAAAAAAAAAAAAAAAAAGTTATATAGATATTGTGTTTATAAAATATATACAGTATATATATTATTAAATACCACATAACAAGAAAAAAGGGAATGAAAGAAAGAGAAAGAAAAAGAAAGCAAAGAAGAAAAAAGAAAACCAAGAAAAAACAAAAAGTCAAAAGGAAAAGAAAAAGAGAAAGAGGAGAAAGAGAGCCGAGGGTATACTTATTATTTGAGATCTGTACTAAATGTTATGTAATTTTAGGATCCAGTCCTCATAAATTTGAATTCTTTTATGGTAAGTCTGATTGATCCAGCCTAAGCCTTTTTCCATTTGTAGTTGGTATAACAATTGGTTTTTAAATTGTATCCAGGAGAAAATATAGTTTTCTTTCCAGTTCCTAGCGATCAAAATTTTTACAGCTGCTAAAGAATGGATTAATAAGATCTGCTTTTCCTTAGAGAGATTGGGTGGAAGCAAATGTAGTAAGCCAATCTCAGGAGATTTATTTATCTTACATTTAGAGATTTTTATAAAACAATCAAAAACCTTTTCCCACATTTGGCTAACTATACTGCATGACCACCAAATGTGTATAAAGTTACCTTTTTCTCTGTTACATCTCCAGCAGACATCAGATGTCCCCGGAAACATAGAACTTAACCTTGACGGGGTTAAGTACCAAAGATTTAAGACTTTAAAATAGTTCTCTCTTAGTGAAATTGAATGTATTATACTATAAGTTATTGATAATGCGCTTTGCCAGCTTTTTTTTGTAATCGGTATCTGAATTACTTTAGACCATCTTGAGATAGTATTAATATGATCTATTTGGTCTATTTTTTTTAACATTTCGTATATTCTTGTCAGTATTTTTTTAATTTCTGTTCCATTCAGTATGTGGTCCATTTTTAATTGATTATCCAAGTCGGCTTTAAAAAGAGCATATTTCAAAAAATGTTTTAATCTCAAATAAGGAAATATTTCTGTGGAAGGTAAGTTAAATTGCTGAACTAATTGTATAAATGGTTTAATAGTATTTTCTGATAAAATATCTTTAAGATTTATAATGCCTAGACTTTTCCATTTCGCCAATGAAATGTCTGGAAGATTAAGTTCTATAATATCCAGTCGGGCTGTATGTAGTATTTTTTCTTTAAGTCCGAGCTTTTTCTTAATTTTGAGCCATTCCTGTGTAATATCTTTAATAATAGTATTATTTCCTCTAAGAATCTTAGTTTTTAATTTAGATTGGAATTCCCATATTCCTATTGACAAATTTTTAATACCTGAAAGGTATTGTTCTAATTTATACCATGGCTGTATAATACTTGTTTCTAATTGTGTATTGTAAATGTGTAGTATCATACATGCCTCGTATGCGCGCTCTATTCTCGGGTAGTTCAAACCGCCTTTGTTCATTTTTTGTGAAAGAAGTTTAATTCCCAATCTTGTTTTTTTACCTCTATTAATGAATTTATTAAAGGCCGTTTGTATCATATTCAGCCATGAGGTTGGCATTTTTAAGGGAAGATGTCTAAAAAGGTACGTCCATTTAGGAAGGATATATGAATTTACTATATTTATTCTACCAACCCATGAATTCAAAGTGTTTTTCCAGTTATTTAGTAGATTGTTAGTTTCTTTAATACAAGAGAGAAAATTTCTCTCCATCAAATTATGTACCTTTGATGTTAATTTAAGGCCTAAATAATTTAGCTCTTGTGAAACTTCTTTAAATTTATAATCTCCTTGTATTATATGCTTAGTTTGTCCTGATATATTTAAGTATAAAATTTCTGATTTGTCTATATTTAATTTATAATTAGACATCTCTGCATATTTATTTATAGATACTAGTAGTTCTTTAATGGACCGTACAGGATCTTCTACAGTCAGTAATATGTCGTCCGCATATAAACAAATTTTTAATTCTTGTTGTTTATAGGACGTACCTTTTATCTTTTCATTAGTCCTTATTATGGTTGCTAAAATCTCAATGGTTAATATGTATAACATTGGTGACAATGGGCATCCCTGTCGTGTACCATTATTAATATAAAACCAATTTGATTTAATATCTTGTCCCACTATTCTACCAGTAGGATTCGAATATAAAGCTTTTATTGCCGAGAGAAAATTCCCTTCCAGTCCATATGAACTGAAAGTTTGGAACATAAAGTTCCAGTTGATGCGATCGAACGCTTTCTCAGCGTCTAATGCCAATAGACAAGTCTGTCTGCTCTCCACATTAGCAAGGTCTATAATATCAATAATACGTCTTACGTTGTTGTATGTATATCTATTAGGCACAAAGCCTATTTGATCCGGATGTATCATTAAAGTAATTACTTGTTTCAATCTTTCTGCTAATATGCCTGCAAATAACTTCATATCTTCATTGATAAGTGAAATTGGCCTATAATTGGTAATAACTTCCGCGTTTTTATTTGGTTTAAGTATGGGAATAATATTAGCTCTTAATAACTCTTCTGGGGCATGCCCTGTATTCATTAATTCATTAAATAAAGCTGTTAAATATGTCACGATTTCTCGTTTGAATGTTTTATAAAAGAGACTGCTGAACCCATCTGGGCCTGGGCTTTTATTGTTCTTACTCTTATTTATTATCTTAATAACTTCTGACTCTTCTATCGGTTTATTTAATTGATTTATTTGATCTTTATTTAATTTAGTGATAGGTATTGTTTTCAGATACTCTTGGATTTCTTCTAAATTACTATTATTATTCAAATTATATAAAGTAGCATAGTATCTATTGAAGGCCTGCCCTATAGATTCAGGAGAGGTATAGCTCCTATTATTTTCAACAATTCTGTAAATACGCTTATTAGCTTCTTTTTTCTTGAGCCTATTAGTTAGGGCTTTATCCACCCTGTTATTTTTAAAATACCATCGTTGTTTTAATTTTTCAAGGTTTCTACTAATTTTATCAAATTCTAAGTCTCTTATTCTCTCCTTAAGATATTGAATCTTATTTGATCTAAATTTAGTAGGAGATAATTTATTCAATTTGGTAAGATCGTAAAGATTAATATATAGGGTGGGTATATCTGGGCCTCTTTTGCTATTTTCTATTTTACTAATTTTAATGAGATATCCCCGAACAACACTTTTAAAGGCACACCAAAGAGTGGAGCGAGAAATTAATTTATCGTCATTTTCTTGAAAATATAGGTCTATTAATCTTTGTAACGATTGAATATGATGTTGTTTGTTCAAGATAGAATGGTTTAACCTCCAATCTCTAGGGATTTTTTTCGGGTAATTAGAAAAAGTCTCACACACAATAGCATTATGATCTGACCATAAAATGTCTTTAATAAAAATTTTTTTAGTATTATTGATTAAAGAGTAATTTCCAACCATCAGATCTATGCGCGCATACGAGGCATGAGGTGCAGAAAAATGTGTAAATTCCCTTAATATAGGATTAAAAACTCTCCAATTATCATATAGATTATTTTTTTTAATAAACTGGTTTAATCGTTTAGACATTCTTACTATTCTTTGATCAATGGTCTCACCTCTTCTTAAGATTTTATCCATACTACTATCTGGGATAGAATTGAAATCTCCTGCCATAACTAGAACTCCCCTAATATATTTCTCTGCTTTTTCATATAGCTCTTCTATAAATTTAATAGAGCCCTTATTTGGGGCATATAAATTGATTAGGGTATGTAATTGGTCCTCTATCTTACAGACCATAATAATATATCTAGCCTCTGTATCAATATCTTTATATATAATTTCAAATTTAACATCAGTAGAGATTATTATAGCTACACCTTTCTTTTTTTTAAATTGCAAAGAAGAAGCAATAACACTAGAAATTTGTTTACCCTTAATAGGGATTTCGTGGGAATTGAGCCAATGAGTTTCTTGTAGGAAACATATGTCAATTTTTTCTTTCTTCAGTAATTTCATTAATGAAGATCTTTTATGAGGGCTATTTAATCCCTGAGTATTTAATGAAAGAAAACGTACCATCTTGTTCGTATTGACCACTTATACCCCCGGCTCAGAAAATTAAGAAAGAGAAAAATGAAAAATAGAATATAAGGACCTAGACGGAAAAAACAATTAAAAGGGAAAAAGGAAAAGTGTCTCCTATATCCCAGAACTACGTAACTTAAGGTTACGAAGGCCATAAGCGGTTCATCCCCTCTCCCTGAACCGAAATTCCTGTGCCTCATAATGTGAATATTCACTTTATGAAGCTTACACTTTGCGTGGTCCCTTTGTTAGAGTTCGGGGCTTATTTATTACCTTTTTATCCAAAAAAAAAAAAAAAAAATTATTACCATAGGAGAGCACAATTAAATATCAATTCGTACTCAAAATATATATGCAAATCAGAAAGTGAGATTATAATCACTCCTTAATAAAAAAAAATAAAAAAAAAAATAAAAAAAGATTCTATAAATAAAGTGCGTACAGTACAATTTCATTAACTAATTCATTTTGTAATTATAATTATGAATTTCGTAATTTTTTTCTATTGATGACAACAAAGTGTAATATCTGTAACCTACCACATTTCCTTCAATAAAGTGCATAAATAACAATATGTAAAGTGCATGTGTCATAACATTCAATAAATAAATTACATGTGTTACCATTTCATTAGATAATACTTTTTCATTTCATTATAATAATAATTTCATCAAATTATACATGTCTTAATGGTATTAGTAGTGTAATGTCCTCCCCCGTGCTTCATTTATTTTAATGAAGTATTACATTATTATATTTAGAGTGTGATAAACAAAAAAAAAAAAATAAATAAAAAATAAATAAATAAATAAATAAATAAAAAAAACTAAAGAATAAAAAATTAACAAAAAATAAAATAATTTTTTTTCTTTTTCTTTTCTTTTTCTCTTTTCTTTTTCTTTCCCTTTCCTTTTATAATAATATTAATAATATTAATTTCAGATTGCATTATCTATATACTACCACATTACCTTCAATAAAATATTTCTTCCATAGCACTTCAAGTAAAATATTTAAATAACAATATACAAAGTGCTTATATCATGTCTTTTCATGTCATTTCATTAAATAATAAATTTTCATTATAATCATAAATTCATCAGATTATCCTTTTTCTTAATGATATTAAAGTGCAATATCCTCCATCATACATCATTTCATTTAATAAAGTAATAAAGTGTTATATTATCATTATTTAGAGTATGTGTGTGTAAAAAAAAAAAAATAAAAAAAAAAATAAAAATAAAAAAATTAAAAAAAAATATATATATTTAATAAATAAAGTACTAAAGTGCAATAATGAAAAGTGCGTTGTTTATATCTCACATCATTTTCTTCAATAAAGTGCTAAAGTAACAATATAAATTAATTAAGCTATTATTTTAAAAATATAATTACTTTATCTAACTTCGAAGCTTTTAAAGTGCTATAAAAGAAATTTTTAAGATGTATATATTAGAAGGTCATTAATATATCATTTTTCATTAATTATAAACATTAGATCAGCGAATTCTTATCCAATGATATTATTGGTATCCCACCAGCTTTGAGCTGTTATACTTGAATTAAAAGTTAAGATTCTAGTTCCATGATATATCAAAAGGTTAGAAGCTGAGTCCCACTTGTATCTGATTTGTTTCTCTCGTAGGATTCGAGTTAAATCTTTGTATTGAATACGAAGTTGTCTTGTTTTTCTGGATAAGTCTTGTAAAAATATAATATTTTTAAAAGTAGGATCTACTGCAGAGTATGCTCTTGAGGCTTGATAAACTTTCTGTCGAGCTTGGATCGAAGAGAATCGGATTATTACATCCCTGGGGATATCTGCAGGAATTTGCTGAGGTTTTGAGACTCTATATGCTCGTTTAATTAAGGGCAATTCTTGGGTTTTCTCAATGCCCATTTCCTGAAAAAGTTTCATAAGTTGGGGGAAGAGGTCTGACGCATTGGGTTGTTCTGGTAATCCTCGTATGCGAATATTTTTACGACGACTAATATCTTCCATAGCAGAAATTTGCATTTCCAATTTTAATATTTTATCTTCTGAAATTTTTAGCTTATCTGATGTAACCTTTAAGTCAATTTCTAATTTATCCATTTTGTTCTCTATCAAGGCTATATGTTCGCCAATCGAAGTAATCTTTTTAGACATTTCTTCATGATGATTTTGTAATTCTATTTTTATCTGAGTTAATTGTTGTTCTGCGCATAGCTGAATGCATTGTTGCATTTTGGCATGTGAAAATAAGTCATCTTGTACTTTTAAAGATTTTATGGCTTTTTCCTGTGCTATTGGATCTGAGAACACCTCAGAGTCTTCTAATATGGACGATATTGTAGTGGAGATTGAGTCATCAGGATTTGTGTGTTGTTTTTTTGTGGTTTTTGGGGAAAATATTGATGCTGTTTTTCTTTCTTTTTTAGAGTCAATATTTCTTTCCTTCCTCTTTTCCTCAGCATTTCTTTTTTGTGACATTTTTTTTTTTTTTTTTTTTTTCCTTTCCCCCTCCTTTCTTTTCCCTTTTCTTTCCTTTCCTTCCTTTTTTTCTCCCCTTTTATTTTTCCCTTTTCTCTTTTTTTTTTGTTTTTCTCTTCCTTCTTTCTCTCTTCTCCTTCCCTCCTCTCTTTTATGTTTTTTCCTTTCTTTTTGCTTATCTTTATTCCCCTTTTTCCCTGTCCCTTCCTCTTCTCCCTCTATCTCTCCTCTTCTCTTCCCTCTCTTAGTCCTATCTTCTTCACTGCCTCTTTAATTCTCTCCTTAGTGCAATTTTGATTTTAAATGTTGTGTCTGCATATAATTTTCTGACTTTTCCTTTTGAGTCTGACCGTCTGTAGATTGGGTTTCTACTTTCCCGGAGCTATAGTTAGCCTTAATTATTTTTATTTTATAGTTCCTCTCTCTCGCTTCCTCTATGCCTTCTCTCCACTCTTTTCTTATGTCTTAAAAAAATATTTGATAATATATAGCAGCGTTTTAAACAATGTGTGGTACAACGAAAAAGTACTGCATAGTTTTTATATACAAACTCACTGCGCCCGGGATTCGGCTCCACTCCGCAGGGTGTCCCAGCACGTGTGCTTGAGATTCTGCTCGTAGATCTGGAGGGTTAAATTATAGCTTTCTGAATCACCTTTGCGCCAAATTCAGTACTTTATATCAAGATTTCCGCCATCTTTCTTTATCCTTGTGAGTGTTGATTCTCGGTAATGAGTGTTGATTCTCAGTAGTTCAGTTGTCCTCGGTGTTAAAATATCCAAGGGAGAAAGAGTCTTTCATGAAATAAATGAAAAGAGGTAGCGAGAGAGCGAGAGGGGATGACCACGGAACTGAATCTGTCCGGTATAGCTCAGTCTTTCCTCGGGCGTCAGTCAGACATCGGCTGGAGAGAGTATGCAGACCTTAGTTTGCCCGCGAACTCGGGACGCCGCCCCCTCTGGCGTCTTACGTCATCACGCTCCACCTAACAATCTCTTCTTTGTTTTTCTTCTAATAATAGGGGATATTTAATCATTTACAGCCTGGATGTCTCTGTCTGTCAAAGCTTGCCTGGTGTCTTGCCCTGTCTTGCCTCTGTTGTTGCCTCTACTTGCCCTTTACCACAATGCCCTTCTTTATTCAGGGGATCATTTACTCTTTTTCTTTATAATACTGGGTTGGGTTTTCAGTCATGTAGCTGGTTGAGTGTCTCTGCCAGTGCCTGCCATGTCCATGTGCCTCAATGTCCTTCCTTACTCTGGGAGATTAATTCTTGTTCTTGTTTTAATATGGGCAGGGGATTCAGTCTTGTGACTGGATGTGTCAGCCTGCAAGTGCCTGCCCTGTGCCCTGCCTCTGCTCCTCAATGACCTTCCATACTCTGTGGCTTAATTCTGGGTTTTTTTTCTCTAATATGGGGGAAGGGCAGTCTGTCTGCCAGTGCCTGCCTTGTGCCTGACCCTGACTCTGCTGCTGCAGCTTAATCTCCTTCCTTACTCCGAAGCATCAATTCTCTAAATATTTTTCTAAACTTGAGGACAATTCAGTGTTCTGTAATGTGGAGTTGGATATGTGCCAGTGTCTACCCAGTGCCCTGCTGCTGCTGTCATATTGTCTTAATTACTCAATTTATCACAATGGCCTAGAAATTGGGAGAGATTTGGTCCCATAGCATGCTACTGGATGTGTGTATCCATTGTGCTGCTCTTGCCGACAGGGGTGGTCCTGCAGTGCAAAAGAGAGTCTGGATCTCTTCCTAAACCTTGAGATAGTTCTGCTGTAGGTAAAAGATGAGTCCAGAAGATATAGCACATGACATAACAATTTGAGCTTACACAAACAAAAAGTTTAGCATCTAGAATCTATAGTTCCAGCAAGTATCGTATGTATTCTTAAACCCTTAAGGGCAACGGGTTGTCCTTAAACCTGTTAATGACAATGCATTGTGAGCTCATAAATGTACAGGCTTTGTCATGAAGGGTTTAAGAACATTTGATTGCACCATTATTTGAATAAGTTCAGCGTGAGCTGAGAACTAGGATTTACAAGGATAAGTAAACTGGTAATGGGTAGCAGTTCAAAAACTCAAATGTTATCTGAAATATAATTTAAGTTTTAAACAGTCCCAGGAGTGAATAAAAAATGGGGATAAATGTCTATTGTCTCCAGATAATGGGTACATTTGGTCACCCAACTGTGGTATTGCAGCAACTGTGTCTGTGTCTAACTCCTGCTACTTTGTTGGCAGACTCATTCTAGATCTTCTGCTTAAATCGCTAGTAAGCTAAACGGAATGGCACATGCATTATCACTGCATGTTAGAGGAACAAACACTGCAGCAGAATAAACATTTTAATGTTATCTTTATGTTATAAAGGGCAATCAGTTCATAATATTAACTGCTGACATATCAAGGGCAGGCCAGCAATTTCACTTTGTAGCATTGGATTAAAAAATCTCTATATACTCCATATATGAATAGACCCTCAAAGAAAAACATTTTCACACTCTGCATCCAACGAGGTATACTATAATACTGCAGTATTACTGAATCAATTCATAAATATGATGCTAGGCATCAAGCCTATAAACTGGGATGTACACGTGGACAATATCTCACAGTAATAAATCCTGCGTTGTCATTCCCAGGATTATGCAGATTTGAATGCATGCATTTTGTTAAAAGTGAATCTCAGGCTTTCTTTGTTGCAAATCTTCTGAACTTAAACTTGCTAGTACTGACAACAGCAGAAGCGTTTGCAAGGGACGATGCTCTGAGAGATAGTGAGATAAATTATAAATACTGTTAATGGTTATATTTTCTGCTAAAATAAGCAAAACATGCACCTTCAGCAGTAGAGAAGAAGATGACAAGACACAAAGGCAAACGTTTTATGGTTGTTAACCCTTTGTGTTAGCAATCTCTTGGGGTAATGATTGTACAATACACTAGAGTAATGACCAATCTGTTTAGCTCCTTTGAGTTTTCATTTTTATTTTATTTCCAAAAACAAAATTGGAGATCAGCTTGGTAGATCTCCATCATATGCAACCTCGATGATAGTCTATGAATACAAGTATTCTTCTTTAGGAGGGACAATCCCTCTTTATGACTCAAATCCTTATGCCCCTTCTCCACCTCCCACTCATTTCTAGAAGCTCAGAATGTTTACTGGCTTATGAGTGTGTGTCAAAGTGTTTTATAGGCTTAAAACATCTATATAGAAACAGCAGAACATGTGATTTTACATTATTTTGAGCAAAAGAAGATGCATTATTTTTCTTAATTAGTTCCATAAATACCTATGAATGAATCACAAGGTCACATAAAAAATCTTGATAAAGCTTTACATGCTAGGTATGCCTGTAGCCACACACCCCTAAAACTGTTTACTACTCAAACATCATAAAGTAACACACACACGTCAACAGAATACACTCACACGTGCTAATATCATACAGTAGCACCATACACACATGCTAAGACCATACACTAACACACATGTTCTCCATTCCCCATCATTGCTGCAGCTTGTCAGCTCTCCCTCTCTCTCTGTTACTTAGCCCTGTCTTTGCTACATCTTGCACCATGCTGGCTGCCACCCTACTACTTCTACCTCATTGTCGCATTGTGTGACTTTGATGGATGCCTCAGTTGCCAGGATCCTGGATGATGTGTACCAGTGGCACCCACTTTAGTGCACCCTTGTTGCTATAATCATTACTGATCATACTGCTCAGGTATTGAGGCAGCATTCCAAAGAAGGCATTGTGCACTAAGTATGCATGGGAACTCACTGGGTTTAAGGAAGAGTCTCCATGTGATGCTCTGCTTCCCTAGGTCTTTGGGTCAATTTCTTCATTCTTTAGGAGTGGTATGTGGCCATTCCCATTCGCTGCCCATACTTTGGCAACTCTCCATCTGCTTTCTCTCAGGTCCCAACCGAGTTCTCTCCTACTAAAAGTTCTCTGGTGCAAACCTTTATGTGTGGATAGCCCTGTCCCGTTTGAAGCCACTCCCCAGAAAAGAGAAAGCTCTTGGTATTCTACTTTGGGAATTTCTCAGGTATGGCACTAGGAAACTAGTGTCAGCCATTATAAGATCTCTTTGTATAGAAAGATTTGTAATGTATTCACATTGGAGAACAAAGATGCTGTACAAAGCGTTGAGCTTGCAAAATGGATTTTTGATGCCTATATTACATCCACATATTCAATAACTGGCATGAGTATGTCTTTTACAATCCGTTTTCTAACCAGAGGACCTAAGGAAGGCTTGTGTGTGTACAAGCCACCTATTTGAAAGCAGAGCTTATCAAATGTTTTGTGAACATAAAGAGTAAAAGAGTGACTGCCATTTTCTATGATTATTGTACCTATGCCAATTACATAGTTTTTTTCAGAACAAGTAATGCTTTCTTTAAAAAGATCTTCATACATTTACCACCATATACAGTATATTTGCACTAAAAAGTGGGTGGCAATTGAGACATTATGCCTAATATTAACATTAAGGTATTATTCTTTCTAAGCAAATATGGTAAAAATGACAAAAAAAAACACGTCTTTAGGATAGTAAGGACCCTTGGCCAAGAAGGGGTTAAATGCAGAGGAAAATCCCTTGAGTGGGGACATTTTGATGAAACCAAATTGCTCATTTCCACTTGTCAGAAGATATTTAAATCTTCCCAGTGGGGAATGTCCATGGTGATCCTGATAATTACAAGCTGTGGGGTGACAATGACAGCCCCGTGTTTGTACCTCTGTCTGCCCTTTTCTTTTATGCGGAAGAACTTGCGTGGGATTGATGGGTCCCAGACAGCAGGGGGGCTGGCAGTTGCGGCAAACATGAATAAAGAATTTAAGACTCCTGATTATCTGACTGCCCACAAACTAGAAAAGGGCAGATCATTTGTTGGCTTCTCTGTGTGTAGGAGGACATATCTCTCCAGAGATACTGCCTCATGGTTCAACAAGTGATCAGAGAAACAATACAGAAAACTATACAATTGTAAACATATAGGTTAAGATGGGTGGTTTTCAAGAAACACAATGGAGAAGGTGAAATGTGCTTTTAATTGCTGCTCCTGACGTTTCAATTTATTTACAAACATTGTTATACATACTGGACAGCGCCTACTCAATAACCCAGATAAGTTAGCAAGTGCAGAATGTATTAATAACAGTGAAGTAACACAAGATGCCGCAGATCCCTGCAGGCTTTGTGAAGGGGACTCCAATACTTAACTTGCCTCAGAACATTATGTGTGGTTATATAATAGAACAAATAACCATGATTTTGCATAAAACAGTCATATAGCACAAACACCTTGTGAGTGACTTGTAGTAAATCATTACATATCAGCAGCAGATGTGTGTTAGTGGCATCTTTGAAGGCCCAACTTGTGCACTAAGAAGCCTTGAGGTACTGGAGGTGGTGAACCACAGGTATTGCTGCTGCCTGTCTACAGCTTTTGGCACATTTGACCACTTTCTATGCTTATCCAAGCTCTCTACCATATGCCTGTGAGACATTGACTTTTCCATGTCATCTGTCATCTTGCATCATAAATCTCATCCCATCCAAAACTAAACTTAGCTTTCCGCTATACTCTTCTATATCTATACCAGAGATATCTTTGCTACATCTCAAGTCCTCAACCATATTGTTTTGGTGTGACCTTTGACTCCATTCCCCTCCTTCCTTCTTTGTAGGTTATTACTCCCTATTTCCTGTGATTTAATTTTTTTATCAGATCTGCTCCTTTTATGACACCATGAAATTGCTAGTACATGGACACTGAAAAATGTCAAATTCTTCTCTGCTATACAAGGGCCTCAGGGTTTAGGCTACTGTAATCTGATAGTGAATTTGAATGGACTGGGACTGATAGCCAAAACAGCCAGGCAACTTTGTATTAACCAAAGAAGTGAGCGGTGTGCAGCACTTGTATATAGGGATATCTGGAATGTATTACATCGAAAATTATGATTTTATGGATTTCATTCACATCCAATCTCAAGTTATAAAGGAAATCACAACGCACATGTATGCATATGCCACTGGAGGTACTGATGCACTTTATTAATGACTATTAAGACAATAGCACTTTGTGTATTTTATACATCTTACCAAAGGTATCATTCTGCTACCCAGTTGCCAATTCATAACAAATATGATTTTTAAAATGTTTGTGTTGAAACAGTTATGGCAGTAATGATACATATTCAATTTACAGCATTGGTAAATAGCCCTCCATGTATTCCTAGTCACCTGTCAAATGCTGATGCCTCACGTCGATTACTTACCACAATTATAGAAACCTATTTCTATAGGATCACTGACTGAAAACTGTACGTTTTATGCTGGAGTTATCTTGATGACCTACAAAAACACCATTAGGGCTGAATAATGTGAAGTGACAGCATGAACTTGTATTATTATTATTATTATAGGCTATTGTATAATATTGGATGCATTTAAGGACACACATTCTGCATATCAAACTTAACCTTAAGAATAGGACAAAATCTACTTCCACTATAAATATTTTACACACTAATCAAATATTACATTTTACACATTAATACATCTTACCTCAAGTTCAATCCTATCAAAAAGCCCCCACAACGAAATACTCAGTAAACCACCAATAAAACAAAAACTAAAAAACCTAGAAGAACATAAAGAAAATGTATAAAATAAAAAATATTAGAAATGAAAACAAATCTTGATTGCGACCCAATTGCTCTATCTGGTGTCCCAAAGACAGACTCAAAACATAGATTACTGTCTGCCAAAAAATGTGTGATAGTTCAAGCCACAGTACCAGTAATGGGGAAAAAATCAGGTAAGTGAGAACCTCTATGATTCACACAGTCCCGTTATAAGCATACAAATTGGTGCAGTATAATGCATTGGAAGATAAAAAACAAAACGAACAGTCAATACCATCTAAAAATCTAGAAAGAACATTCCAAGTAGTCAAAATGTACCATATCCATTGGGCCAAATGGTCTTATCTGCCATCAAATTCTATGGTTCTATATTTCTATGTTAAATGTAACACTGCCAAAGTGATTTTTTGTAGTTGGGTGTGGAGTAATACCGTTCCGGGAGATCGTTACTTTACGCTCGACTAGCTACAACAGATTGCATTGACACTATTACACTTGCTCAGACCCGGAACGCTTTAAGTAAATCTGGGACAAGGTAGAGGGCTTCCAACTTTAGCTTCCGATTAGCTGAAATGCCTTTAATATATCTGTATGTGTAAATTTGGGATGGATGTTAATAGTCTCAGTCGTGGTACTAACGCAAGTTAAAAAGAAGAAAATATAGAAGACATTCCTAATGCACTCCCTGTTAGTGGAGTCGGTTTGGAAGCATTTGAGGCTATACTACTGTATCAAATGATTTTAGTGGCTAGCTGTGACACTCCTAGTTTGACCCTATCACTACATTTAAAGCTTTGTGTATTCCTACAATTAAACTCCTAGTCCTCGCAAAATTCAGTTAACAATGCATGAGATAAATGACTGTAGCCTTGTTTTTGGAAATTTGGAAATGTGATTATGCTGTACATTGCATTTGCCTTTATGTTTAAGTAAAAGGGTCAACCTAGCTGTTGCCAATGAATGGATTAGAGTACTAATAGTATTCTGTTGTTGAGGGAATGGAAGACAATGGGTGTGTGAGGGTTTTTATAATATTCAGATAAAAAGTCTATATCTTTTTTCTAACGTTTTTTCTTATTAATAATACTGTTACCTCTATAAATTGTTCAAGTGGTATTAAGCATGCTTAACACACCTGTATAACGGAGATAAAACCTTAGAATTTTCACAGTTTTGTACAAAGCAGAAAGGAAAGAGAAAATAGGACTCTATTTAATAATTGGGCCACAATAACAAATATTTAGATGCAAATAATTTGGAGAAATGATTTAGGAAGTGGTTAAAAAAAATTAAATTATAAATTGTGATGCACTAATGTCCCTGCCAAGAAATGAATTAATATCTTGCGTAAGTCAGCTCATGCTTAATGGAAGCTGCATTGTCAGTAAACAGAATTACCGCGTTGTCTTTGGCTTACATTTCAATTATTTATTTTTTTTGTATGTAAATATTTTTATTTCTTAATACAATACAATAAACACCAACAGCGCCAACCAGTGACTGAAACTGCACCAAACCTGCTAGTATCTCCCTACCAGCAAAAAAGCAAAATACAAAATTGGGGGTAAATAGTGCTACGATGTACACAGCAACATACAGGTTGTACACAATACTTAGCTAATTATATAATTCAGGGAATCCATGAACATCAAAAAGAAAACATAAAAGCATCACTATAATATAATATATTTAGTATAGATATGAGGTAGTGAGAAACATAAAAAATGCACACTCACTCTTCTTTATAGCAGCATATAGGTCACGCTTTACGGGAGACTTCACCTCATAGGTTCATATAATCCTCAAAGTAGTAAACTCCAAAAATATAAGCAATATAGGAGAGTAGGCTGAAAACAATTAGTTCTACTTAACGAGAGCTCCTATTCACTGCTAATCCCTGGTGACGCCTCCTCCATACTGTAAAAGAATAAAAACCCTTCCCCTGAGAGATACCTTCAGTGAATAACAAAGGGGACCCAGGTAAAAAGAGTTAAATTCAAACAAGTTTGTTTATTAAACAGAAAAAAAGATGCCAAATAGAAAATGAAGGGAAGGAAGGTGTGTGTCACCAAGGATCAGCAGGCTAATAGTTTCCCTGCAATCCCTGGTGACAAATGATAGAGATATGCCAAGGATCAAATCAATTCAGGAACAGGAAATATTTGCTTCCAGCACCGTCAATCCTGTATTGGGCATGCAAATGTATAAAGACTTCCCCAAGTGGCTAACTTCCAGATTTGCTTTGGCAATATCATGCATCTTTCCGCATTGGAGGTTGACACACAGTAGAATGTGCTTTGATAACGGTATCCTGTGGGAGGGAGTCTTGTTAGCTCATTAGTGCCAATTCGAATGGCAATTCATCTAGCAATGAACCAGACGAAAAAGCCATCTTGTCTGTAACTAAACTTTGATGCTTCGTGCATGGAGTTTACTAATCCTTCTTGCAGAGGTGACGACAATCAGAAAGTCTGTTTTCAATGACAGTAAGTGAAGATAAATCTTCTGTAACAGCTCAAATGGAGGAAGAGTGGGACTCTGAAGGACCAAATTGACATCCCAGGGGACAAGGCCTTTAGAAAAATGCCTAAACATCTGAAGAGAGACCAGTTCAAAGTCTAAAAAAAAAAGTGCTGAGAGCTGAAATTTGAACTTTCACGTAGCTGATTACAGTGCACAATCAAAGCTCTGCTGAAAGAAGTCCAGAATGAAAAAATAAGGACAAGCAGATGCAGTACAACCGTATGATCCACACCACGAACAGAACTTCTTCCAAATCTGGCCAAAAAACTGAAGTTGAGGCATCAAACAGCAGCTTCTGTCTTCCTTTGGAGGATCGGGAGATTACATCACCCTAAGCGCCACCATATTGCAATTAATTGGCACTTTCGTCACCACAGCACTGCCATTTTGTTGGAACTTGCCGGGTTATATCCGTGGAGATGCAGACAAAGAAAAAAGATACCAGATGAAGAATTACATAGAAAGATAGAAACATAGAAAGTGACGGCAGATAAGAACCAGTATGCACTCTGCCCAACCTCTGAGTACTTTCCTTTAGTACCTGCCCTTATCTTATATCTAGCTTGGCCTTATGCCTATCCCATGCTTGCTTAAATGCCTTTACATCTACCACTTCTGCTGGAAGGCTATTCCATGCGTCCACTACCCTTTCCGTAAAGTAATATTTTCTGATGTTACCATTAAACCTCTGCCCCTCTAGCTTATGGCTGTGTCCTCTTGTTGTGGTAGTATTTCTCCTTTTAAATAAACTCTCTTCCTTTACCTTGTTGATTCCCTTTAAGTATTTAAATGTTTCTATCATATCCCCCCTGTCACGTCTTTCTTCCAGGCTATATAGGTTAAGATCCTTTAACCTGTCCTGGTAAGGTTTATCTTGTAATCCATAAACCATTTTAGTAGCCCTTCTCCAACATTTCTATATCCTTCTGGAGATACGGTCTCCAGTACTGTACACAATACTCCAAGTGAGGTCTCACCAGTGATCTGTACAACGGCATGAGCACTTCCCTCTATCTACTGCTAATACCTCTCGCTATACAACCAAGCATTCTGCTAGCATTACCTGCTTCTCTACTGCATTGTCTGCCTACCTTTAAATCCTCAGAAATAATTACCCCTAAATCCCTTTCCTCACACGTGGAGGTTAGGACAGTATCAAATATTCTATACTCTGCCCTTGGGTTTTTATGCCCCAGGTGCATTACTTTGCATTTATCCACATTAAATGCCAATTGCCACAGCTCTGACCATTTTTCCAGTTTACCTAGATCGTTTGCCATTTGGCTTCTTCCTCCAGGAACATCAACCCTGTTGCAAATTTTTGTGTCGTCAGCAAATAAACATACCTTTCCATCAAGACCATCTGCAATATCACTAATAAAAATATTAAAGAGAATTGTTCCAAGTACAGATCCCTGAGGTACCCCACTGGTAGCAAGACCTTGTTCTGAATATACGTCATTGACTACAACCCTCTGTTGTCTGTCACTCAGCCACTCCCTAATCCATTCAACAACATTGGGATCTAAACCCAGAGACTGCAGTTTATTTATAAGTCTTCTATGTGGCACAGTGTCAAAGGCCTTACTGAAATCCAGATATGGAATGTCTACTGCACCACCGCGATCAATTACTTTAGTCACCCAATCAAAAAAATCTATAAGATTAGTTTGGCATGATCTTCCTGAGGAAAACCCATGTTGTTTTTGATCTTGAAACCCATGTGACTTCAGATGTTCAACAATCCTTTCCTTTAACATTGTTTCCATTAATTTCCCCACTACAGATGTAAGACTAACTGGCCTGTAGTTGCCCGACTCCTCCCTACTGCCTTTTTTGTGAACGGGCACAACATTCACTACTTTCCAATCCCCTGGGATGACTCCCGTTACCAATGATTCGTTAAATATATCAGTTAACGGTTTTTCTAGTACACCCCCAAACTCTTTTAATAACTTGGGGTGTATCCCATCAGGCCCCATCGACTTATTTGTCTTTACCTTAGACAACTGAAGTAGAAACTCACATATTTCAAATGATTCAGTCTTTTTTCCCAGCTGAGGTCCCATTCCCTCATTTTCATCTGTAAAAACTGAACAGAAATATTCATTGAGGCAATTAAAGATGGAATAGAGAAAAGAGAAGAGAAGGGAGAAGATAGAAGATGTGGAAGAAGTGAAAGTGCTTGGCAGAGAAGGTAGGGAAACATTCACAGACAGTGAGAGAGAGAGAGTGAACAAGAATGCAATTGTGAGAGTGTGAGTGAATGTGGACCTACAAATTTTGGACAACATTTCAGAGCTTTTTGCTTCGTTTTCATCCAATTCATAGGCGGTCTGATTCGGTAAATTTTAATTGGCACGAATCCGAATGCACAAGTCTAGCGCTCAGCATCAATCATCTGCACTCATCACAAGGGAACAGTGAAACAGATCTGCAGGAATAGACCTTGCGCTTTCACCACAGGACCACTACATATAAAGCATATTCGAGACTCCATGTCCCGTTCTATGGCTTTTGTAGACCACTAGAATGTATAATGTTACAGTATATTAAACCTTTGATGTTTAGCCACCATTGTCTTTATATCCCTTGAGGTACTACAAAGGTAAAGTTGTGATTTACACAGACAAGCTGCCCCATTCTGTTGCTTTTTTTTCTCATAGAAACTAATTATCCTAACAGTAAACAAGTGATAAGTGCATTCAGTGTTCCTGTAAAAAAATTAACAAGGGATGAACTAATTTATCACTTCAGACATGATTAAACCTGCTAAGCAAATGGCAAATTGCTTTTTTCAATTTGGTTTCTAATGGATCTGTGTGAATTATCATCAACATAGGAAGAGGGTTAATAATGGCCATGCAGGCAAACCATGACAGGTCTATTCTTTGCCCTGCAACCATAATTCATAGGTTAAACTTTTTACAACATAACCCAAAAGAGGATGTGACGGTGTCAGGTTCTGCTGCTTCATTTAATTTTGCTTCATTTTAATGGATTGAATGATGTCTGTAAGAGAACTGCCGAATATAACTTAATTGCCATTTTAAAATGCTTGTTTGCAAAGATTATGACAGCGAATGAGAGACACAAACATCCTCATTCACAAGTGATTCACACTAATTTCTTGCTTTAATGTAGATTAAATGTTTTAATTTCTTGTATAATCATTACTTAGTTACTGTATTTAAATCAGTATAACCATTTTGCAACACAAGTTGACCTTTATTGCATAAAACCTGTTAGTAGAACTTGTCTACACATTCTTTACTCAATGGTCCATATTAGGGGTATATTTATGCATCTGTGTTGTGCAAAGCAAAACCCACTAAAAGAGTAACATCACCGAAAACTGATTGCACCTTAAGAAGAGACTGCTATGTTGTCCCAACAAAAGGTATTAATTCGGACTAAAGACTCCATCAATAACTGTAAATTTAATAGGGTCTTACTATTAAGCAGTTTGGACATGAGACATCAAGTACCCACAATGTTTGGTCATGGGCTTCTGTCCTTTGAATAATAGCTGCTCTGATGCTACAGAAGAGGTTGCTGCCCTTTCCATTTTTATTGTCGACTCCACTGTGCGTCTTTTGCATTACATCAATGCCATCATTTTTCAAGACAACCTAGTGGAAACCTGCGTATCTTGCCAAGTAGGAGACTGTAGGTAGAACTCCTGCTTAATCTCCTGAAGCGGTCAGACTTGCATCATGTCTAGTAGGAATATTGGCTTTCCTTGCTGTTATCAACATCTGTGTTATTAAGAAAGCCCTAGCATCATTTGATGATTTGAAGCAGGTACGGCCAAATGCTGCTACATCTAAGCAAAGGTTAAATACATCAACATGGAGGTCAAGTCAGTTCTGACTTCTAGAGCCTTCAGGTATGCCAATGAAGAGTGAGTCTATTGACCTTAACAGGAAGGCCACTAATACTTTGATAAAAGCTTTGATCGCCTGCTTGAGAATTGGTTATCCAATGGTTGTGTTTAAGTCCAAATGATGGCTGCAAGTCAGCAGTGACCATTTATATTATACTGTGACAGTAATCCAGTATACACCGGTTAACATCAAATTCTACATATTTAATGTTAAAAGGACAATATTTGCAAATATCTTTTATTTTGAAAACAGGAAAAAAAACATGTATTTGATTAGCATTCAACGCTAAAGTTATAATAGTATGCCATGGCATTCACTGTTTTCTTCTTAAATTATCTCTTCCCTAGAGGTGCCTTTTTTAGTTTGAAAGTATTTTAATTAACTATTGATAAAATATATGCCTTTCAGGCTAGAAGCTCTGACTAAAGAATAATATTTTTATATGTACAAAATGTGATTTATATGTGTTGAGACTGAAACTTTCTTACATGGCTACCCGCTGCTCGTCATAAAGGGGCTGCTTCACTGAAAGTTATCCGTAATTGATGTAACACATATGCATCAATCATGTCAACAGCAATGCGTCAAATAGCAGTACTTGATAATGCCTTGCCCACTGGTCAATGTCTCTAACCATTTAATAAAACACAAGTGCCCTCCTATAGCCATCAGAAACGTTGGGAGGTATGCCTTTCATTCAGAACTATTCATGAAAATGATACATGAAGGTTGTGCACAAAGATGGTCATTAATCCTATTCTCCTTTAGCAGACATTCAGTAGCTTTAAAGATGTCACATTTCAAGATAAGTCAGCATGTCCCCCTGAGACCTGAATTATGCAAATTAATACAAGTCTTGTACATTTAAAAAAAGTGTCTTTCTAATTTTGGTATTCAATGTGCATACATTAAATACAAAGTGTGAGATCAGTCTTTGCAGACAATGGAGAGTAAGCAAAGCATTTACCAAAAAATAGGAGAAAGAAAAAAATTTCATGAAGGTTTTTTTTTACTTATTTATTTACTCGATACCTGATTTTAACTGTGTCACACTTAATAAATTTATCATTTTTATTTGTTAATAAACAGCTAATTTTTAAATGTGTATATTAATATGAGGGAACAGTCACACATGATCTGAGTCTGGAGGCTTCGAGCTCAAAATTATGTACAGTATGTACATTGATAGGAATTATGCCATGTCAGATCAATAATTCCAGCTGATTAGGATATTCATTCACTGAATCATGTTTGGGCTACCAGTCTAGGTAGCTAAGACTTGTGGGAAATAGCCCAAGAATGGCTAATTTCAATATAAAAAGTCCTAAGGAATCCAGTTTAACATTGATCTTAAAGGAGCCTTTGGAGATTTTGTAATTTGTATCCTATAAAAATAAGCTTTTGAATGTACTGTGGCATTTTTTTGTATACTATAATGTTTCCAGGCTGTATATCTGTTATTTTAGCCCAATCTGCTAGTCAAACATCCTGACTTTTTATGATGACTATAAAATAAAAAGTAAAAAAAAGTCTGAGGAAGGACATATTTCATTACGATTGCCATAAAGAGTCAGCTCAGTGTGGTGTTTAAGCAGAAAGGGTCACCCAAAAATATCACGAACGGCAAAAATGACAGTCTCAGATTTACCATTAAATTGATTGATGCAAAAGAAAATTGTGTTTTTGTCAATGCTAGCCTACATTTTTTATATAGAACTTTGTATTTTATGCTCAAGGAGAAAAAAAACAGTATTCTTTGTGTATGGGACTTCCCCTTTTCTGAAATTTTTAAATATTTAGCACCACAAATGCTCTTTATTAGGCTAGGTTTCCACTTGTTTTTTTTTTGCTAAAAACGCCCATAAAAACGCCAATAGCACCACCTGGCGTTTTTTTAGTGAAAAAATGTTGCAGCCAGATGTTAGCTGTTCTTCAATAGGAAATCGCAGAATGCCATATCCACTTGGCGTTTTTTTGTTTGGCGTTTTTTCAGTCCTCTTTGGCGTTTTTCTGCTTTTTTGGGCTCTGTGGCAGTTTTTCAAAATCACAGCATGTTGACACTCTGGCGTTTTTTTGCAAGGAAATCTTGGCGTTTTTCTCCAATAGAAGTCAATGGGAGAGAAAAAAACGCCATGAAAAAGCCATGTGGGATTTGCCTTGGCGTTTTTTATGGCGTTTTTTTCCACAGTTACAATGCAGAGGATGGACCCAGTATCTGTGTGTCCTATGAGAAATAGGCTGGAAACAAACAGTTTCACACAAAAGAAAGTTCATATTGAATGTTACACCATTTGGAACAAACATGCCATTACAAACAAACCAACTGGATCCTGCCTGCCAAAAGCAACCGCAAACAATTTGCACCATCATTTGGGGCCAATCTTCCTAGAGGAGCAGACATTAGGAATAAAGCATGCCTTACAAACCACAGAAAAGAGACAAAAGGGTCCGCCGGGGTGTTTAAGTAGAACTCTACCAAGTAAATGGCATCAGGAGGGGGCAGATACTTGCCATTTATCCTAATCCCTTTTAGCTGGGTGAAACTTATAACTTGTAAAGGCTGGAAAAACTGCCTAAGGTCAAAAAAAGCAATTTCCACAGAAAGGCTAAAACGCCAGAAAAAACTCCAGAAAAAAACGCCAAAACGCAGGAAAATGCAGTGGCAGTTTTCTTGGCGTTTTTCATCAAGAAAAAAAACGCAGGACAAAAACCCAAGTGGAAACCTAGCCTTACTCCAACAGAACCTGGCACCACTCTGCAAGTTAAAAGCTGAAATGACTAGGATGTGACCGGTTAAGTTATACAAAAAACAAAAACTGTCTGTGCTTCTTACCCCAATAAAGTTGGCAACAAATATATAAACATAATATAAATGAGAGGTTTTGGTTATATGAATTGGCCAAAGCATAATTAAGCTCACCCGCCACGTCAAGGCACACTCTCAATAGGGTGAGAACCTACGCTCACCTCCTACATAGTGGGCACACAAAGCAGTTTATACTGCTACCAAAACCTTATTAATGTGTTGGGGGAGGTGCAATTAAACCTCCTCCCTATTAACCCCTGGACAGCAAGCTGCAACCAGACTAACAGTGTATTGGCTGTACAATGTATACAAAAAACAAAAACTGTCTGCGCTTCTTCAGCCAATACACTGTTTTTTGCTGCATGCTTACACCTGTTTGGTAGGCCTCGTATTATACATTTGTATTATTTGAGCCTGTGACTAGCTTAGCGCACCGACATTTTTTCTTTTCCCTGTTTGCACATATTTGAGGTTGTTGGCTCCTCATTAGTCTGGTTGCAGCTTGCTATCCAGGGGTTAATAGGGAGGAGGTTTAATTGCACCTCCCCCAACACATTAATAAGGTTTTGGTAGCAGTATAAACTGCTTTGTGTGCCCACTATGTAGGAGGTGAGAGTAGGTTCTCACCCTATTGAGAGTGTGCCTTGACGTGGTGGGTGAGCTTAATTATGCTTTGGCCAATTCATATAACCAAAACCTCTCATTTATATTATGTTTATATATTTGTTGCCAACTTTATTAGGGTAAGAAGCGCAGACAGTTTTTGTTTTTTGTATACATTGTACAGCCAATACACTGTTTTTGCAGCATGCCTACACCTGTTTGGTAGGCCTCATATTATACATTTGTATTATTTGAGCCTGTGACTAGCTTAGCGCACCGACATTTTTTCTTTTCCCTGTTTGACCGGTTAAATTAACCCATCCGATTTGCCTGCTCTAGCTTTTTTATAATTAGCATACAGGGTAAAAGCCATTCACAACCCAGAGCATTTAGGTAGTTTATGAAGAAGATACCTTTCTAAGTACATTCCTATATATTAGATTTATTACTTAATCTTGGTTAACTGGGGGCACTGTGTGTTCTTTTTAACTTATGTATTGACTTTTAGCCTTGTCATTTTGGTGCAGCTATCCACACGCACAATGTTATACTTGTATTAATGTTTTCTGTAATTTACGGAGGGTCATTCCAAAAATAAATTTTTTTATGAATTTATTAAAGGTTATATTTTATAAAATTTTGGCTATCCGTGTTATCCTGGAGCCTTTTTATTTTTTTGGTGTGACCTGTTTAGTTCCCAAGGCAGTAACAAATGGAAGTCCCAGAAGAGAAAAAATGTATATACGTATAAACATGTACATGGCATATTTTACAACGTCATGAACAATTAAAGAATTTTGTGAAAACGCTATTTATATGTAGATTGTGTTTTCTTTACTATGGTGTGCCCCTTAACATATGCTCTATAGTGCTTCGTTTTGTACAAACCTATGGAACGATCTTGCCCCCACCATATTTAGAACATTGCTGCAGAAATACCCTTCATACATAAAGCTCAAAGCCCATTGCCTAGCAGCAGTCCTAGATTAGAGGGCTAAGTCACTTTCTATTCAGAAGCACTGTCGGAACACAGCACCATTGGAAACAAGTAAATAAGGGTTAACTTTAAGTTTAAATTACACTGAATGAACATGTCTGTAAGAGAGCGTTAATGGAAATTGTGGCTCCTCCTAAGCAGGATTTGTGGCCATTCTGCCTCTTCTAGCTCTCCATATCAATTTAGAGCAATAACCAATGTGTCAGATCACAATAATGCTGCCATAGAAACAGTATATTCCATGGGCCGGTATCCATGGAGATTGGGTCTTAAAATCGTAGAGATCCTGAACGTCTTATTAGATAAATATGCAGCCTTCACACCGCTCCTGAGAAGATTTTTCATAAATGTTGACGGCTGTGGGAGAGATATTGAATATACAACCAGGATCACTAAATTAGGTCAATGTATATGTTATTTAATCAAGATGTTTCATTGTGTGGACAGAGTGATATAATTTGGTTTCACTGAAAAGCTAACACTCAAGTAGAGAGCAGCTCATATAAACAAACACTGGCTTTGGTTATTATGTTTAATGGTAGTATTTAATCTTTGTGGAAAAGTATTGTTGGTACAGTGAGCTAATACTAGAAATCAGAGTAACCAGAAACATTTTGTTTGTTTTTACTATGCATTGTATGCTAACCTAATTAAATTTCGATTGAGTAAATAAAGTAGTAGATTTCAGTAAGGTGTTGACACCGTCCCTATTAGAAGACAAATTAAAGTCAGCAAATTGTCTGTATGCAAACTCCAGTGTCTGCACCACAATTTATGGTGTCTAACATCTTGTCGGCTCTCTCCAGAGGTTGATTGGACTGCCTGCCGTTGGAGAAGCAGGGCCAATTGGGGAGATCATGGATCTCTCTCCAACTGGCCCAAAATAATGACCTGTAGTGACAGCACAAGATTATTTCCTACAGACCTCTGCTTCAGTGCTCCCTTAGCATGTTCTGGAGACTGATGCTGAGTGCCAGGATATGATGTCATACCCAGGACCCCAGCACTGAAGCTAGGGAGCACTGAAGTAGAGGTTTGTAGGAAGTTATCTTGTGCCGTCATTACAGGGCCACTATCATAAGAAGAAAAAAAGGGAGAGGGGAAAAAAGTAAGAGGCTGGAAGAAAGGGAGATTGGAGAGATAATGCAAAAGAAGAGAAAACAAAAGGAAGAGATAATGAGGAAGAAGTGGAAAAAGGGGAGAGAGAAATTGGAGCGTCATTGAGAAAGAGGGAAGAAAGAGAAAGAGAAAGGGATAGATAGAGAGATGGGGAGAAAAGGGATAATGAAAAAGGAGAGACAAAGAGAAGGAAGAAAAAATGAGATAAAGAGAGAAAGATGGGGAGAGTTAATGAGAAGGGAGCAAGATGGGAAAAGAGAATGAAAAGAGAAAGATGAGAGCAAGACAGACATGAGAAAGATAAGGAGATAAGGAGAAAGGGGTGGGATAAAGCGAACAGGGGGAGATAAAGAAAAACAAGACCGAGCGATAATGAGAAAACGGAGCGATAAGGAGAAAGGAGAGATGAGGGAGAAGAAAGAGTGTTTGTGTTTTGAAAGTGTTGTATGTTAGGCAAAATGCCTAAGTGCAAATAAGTGTGTGGCTACAAGAGAATGTGTAAGCCAGTATTGTTTGTGTAAGGCAAAACGTTGAATGCGCATGTGTAAGTAGGTATGATCAGGCATTTGTTAGGGTAATTTATTTGTGTGTATTTTGCAGTCTATCCATTACTATCATTGTCTTGGGCCTAAAGGGTCCAGAATGAGTCACTCTAACACATTTTACACAGGGGCACTGTTTATCATTTTGTTTTTTGTTTTTTATAACAATGCTAGTGTCCTTTGCTGGGTCCAGCAACTGTCAAAATGTCTGCCATAAAACAATGTCCATTTAGCTATTAAGCTAAATGCCATTTAGTTGTCCTGATTCTACAATGAGACCAAGGACTGATAAAGGTTTGAGTCTTTATAGCAGTAAAAACGGACAGACTAGGTGACAAATTGTGGGCCAAATTATTCTTATCTGCTATCAAATTCTATGGTTCTACCAAAGGGGAGCCCTTCATAACGCAACTGGAAAGAAGCTGAAATCCAGAGGCATCCCCACAACGTTTATTATATATTCCTAAGCAATATCAGGCCATATCAGATACTAAACTTCCAGCTCGCCTATGTTCTGTACCTGACTCAAACTGCTTGTGGGAGGCAAGAAGTGCTCTGGATGCGGTAAGGGGCAAGGCTAACCATGCATGGGGGGGGGGTAACTCCAAATGGATTTGGAAGGGGCAGGGGGGGTTAAGCACCCTAATTATACTAGCTTTACTATTGTCATGAATGCCCTATGAACAGCTTACACATTACATAAAGAAACCTATCTTTATTCATAAATACCAACTACTAGGCAGACCTTGCACCCAGTTATGATATAAATAGTAAAAATGCAAAATAAAATAAAAAATATGGTACAGGTTAGTAAAAAAAAAAAAAACCCAAAGTAAAACATGCAGACAGTATAGCTTATTCCCTTATCTATCTACACAGCTTCTCATTATTTTAAATAGAATTGATGAATTAGTAAAAACCCCTTTTTATACCAGTCCTAGACCTGGCATAGTGGTTAATTTGCCAATATTTATCAGGCTTCAATGCAAACGCACATCAACCTATCAGTATATACAGTAAGTTGTACAGCTGGGTGCTTATCATCGTTTTACCTGTCTTGGCAGTAGCTTTCATGAAATGCTTTTAATATTTCACAAGCTGGGAAGTTTCAGCCACCAAAAATCAGAGGCTATAAAATTGCATAGCTTTCGCTGCGTCTGTTCCAGATGCTAATACCTAGAAGGGACATTTCTACGGTTCATGAAACTGATAAATGGATTTTGCAAAGTATAAGCATTTGCAATTTTGGCTTTTCTTCCTCTCTCTAAAGCATGTTGTTTTTAAGATCGTCTATGAACCACCATTAGATAGAACAAAAGTGCTTTTAATAACATAAGAAAGCAGTTAAAATAGGAAAAAATGCTAATCTGGATCTCGAGAAACCTAACCAAAACCTGTTTTACGGTTTGTTGTAAAGCTGCTCTGAATCACTTTATAAAAATAAAAAGGTCAATGGGAGGCCAGGATGCTCGAAGAACCTGCTTTAAAATTTAATGCTCTATTTCACCTCATCACCGTGTAATCCATTCAAGAGAAATCCCCCGTTATACACGTTAGGGGGTGATTGATAATTGAACTGATAGCCTTACATTCCTGCTTGTGACAAGTTTTTAACAATAAAAACCTGACAGAATTGGCTGGTTGGTGATAACAGCGCCAATCTACATATTTCTGCACTGGTAAACGTGCCACAGCTGGGTTATTATATTTAAAAAAAAACTGGAAAGCGCCAACATTTTATTTTGAGGCAATAAACATGAGTCTCACTTGGAATTGTTGGAACTAAACCGAAATGCACACAACAGCAGAGCTGCCTCAATACATTTGAATTTGATGGTCGCGTTAATGTGCAGTTGGCAACCACCTGCGTTTTTTGTATCTCCTATTTTACGTAAGGCTGTTAAACTGGTTATGTGGTAATGCATACGACTAACTTGTTGTACTTAACAGGCCCATTCAAACTCGCAAAAATACAATAGTGCTTTAGCATGTTAAGGATAGACTTTTAAGCAGAACTGTAATAATGGTCTTTCCTTAAAAACTGCGAGCTGCCTGGGGTAATGGCGCCGTTTAGTGATTTGCTGCCTACACCCCGAGGACACCTCACGCTGCGCAAAAGGCGGGAATTAGCGCTATAAATAGAAGGGGCATTAGGGGTGCTAGTCATGCCTCAAGGCGAACTGCTGGGTTTGGGCCAAGAGTTTTGGTTAATAAAGGTTATTGTTTTGAACAATGAGTTTATGTGAAACTAAATAAAAGTCCACGGCCTGTTTATTCCAACAATATGTGGTTGTGTCAAGGCATCAGTTTGTTGGTTACAATATACCTGCGCTCACCTCTACCTGCTGCACGCGGACAGAGGTGCTTGTCATGTCACCAGGCTAGCACATTTTGGACCTTTCCACTTAGGGGCGCACTCACTTTTGTTGCCAAGGTTTAGACATTAATCCCTTAAGGACAATAGGTGTTTTTACTCGTAGTATATTGTGGGACAATGGCTCTTTTAACATTTTTCAGTGTTGTTGTTTAGCAGTGATTTTCTTCTTTCTCATTTCGTGCTCCCACACATATTATATATTGTCTTTTTAAGGACAAACAGGGCTTTCTTTAGATACCATTATTTTTATCATATCATCTAATTTACTATAAAAAAAAATATATATATATAAAATATGGGTATTTTTTGTTAAAAATTAATTTCTCACTTTTTAAACAAAAAACTTTTACTCATCTGCAAAAACTAATTAAAAAAAAACGGCTAAATAGATTCTACTATTTGTCCTGAGTTTAGAAATACCCAATGTTTTTAAGTTTTTTTGCTTTTTTCTGCATGTTATGGGGCAATAAGTACAGGTAGCGTTTTGCTATTTCAAAACCATTTTTCCAAATCTGGTCATTCCTCCCCCCATGTGCCATTTCAGGTATCTTTGAAGCCGGCCAATGCAATTTACCCCATCAAATCATATATTTTTAAAAACTAGACACCCCAAGGTATTTGAAATGCTGGTATTTTAACCCTTTCCATGCACTGATTTTACCACCAGCCTTTGTGAAACTTTATGGCAGTACCAAATTTTTGTATTTTTTTCACACACGCACTTCAGGTATAAATTTATCGCTCCTGGTATATGTCCGTGTCGAACAACACCCCAATATGGTCATTCCTCCCCCCATGTGCCATTTCAGGTATCTTTGAAGCCGGCCAATGCAATGTACCCCATCAAATCATATATTTTTAAAAACTAGACACCCCAAGGTATTTGAAATGCTGGTATTTTAACCCTTTCCATGCACTGATTTTACCACCAGCCTTTGTGAAACTTTATGGCAGTACCAAATTTTTTTATTTTTTTCACACACGCACTTCAGGTATAAATTTATCGCTCCTGGTATATGTCCGTGTCGAACAACACCCCAATATGTGTTCAGTAACATCTCCTGAGCGCAGTGATATCCCCCATGCATGGGTTTGTTGGGTTATTTGGGAGGTAAAAGGCCACCTTTGTGAGGTGTGTATTTTTTTGCCATTTAGACATCTGATCCTACTGCCCCCATGTCCCATATTTGGGACATCTTTGAACCCGGCAAATTCAATTTGCCCCATCAAATCATACATTTCATACAACTAGACACCCTATGGGCATTTGTAATGCCAATATTTTAACTCTTTCCATGCTGGAATTTTTGTGAAGATAAAGAATTGTAGGACTTGCTTTTTTTTTTTTTTTTGTGGTGACAGTGGAGATTTTTACATGTTACCATATGTTTTTACATTTTTTAAAAAAAAAAACATTTTAATTATTTAATTTTTTACTCATCACTGATTAGTGAGCTGGGCTCCATTGACCTTGCATGGTTGGATGCAGTACCTGCATTCAACCTGCAGGAGGACCTCGAGAGTTCAGTTTTCTATTTTTGATGCCATCCTGTGAATGACGGCAACGTCATTTACAGGAAGGCACTTGTGGTTGCTCTTCAGAGCAATCACAAGGCTATCGGGGGTAGGGGGGTTGTGTTGCTACATGCCTCGATATCGAGGCATGTCAGCAACACAGTTTATGCTTAGGAAGCGATTCCGATCGCTTCCTAAGCTGTTTTAGCCTGGCCGTTTTTCTTCCGGGGAGGGCTTTCCTCCCCGTATCCACGGTCAGCCTCACTTGTGAGGCTTCCGTGGATGCTGCAAAGCCGCCGATCGCGGAAAAAATGCCGCGAGCGCGGCGCTGCAGCTATTTAACGGCAGCCCGTACATGTACGGGCATTGTCGTTATCGCGTTGCACGGCAACCCCGTACATGCACGTGGATTGTCGTTAAGGGGTTAATGGCTGTGTGATGAGTTATTTTGGAGGGAAATGCAAATTTACACTGTTATACAGGCTGTACACTCACTACTGTACATTGTAGCAGAGTGTCATTTCTTCAGTGTTGTCACATGAAAAGATATAATAAAATATTTACAAAAATGTGAGGGGTGTACTCTCTTTTGAGAAAATATATATATATATATATATATATATATATATATATATTATTGCCAGAGAAAGAAAGACAGTCACTATAAATTCCATATGTAAACTATTTTTAATGTCACATTGACATTTATAAATGGATTACATATTCTGCAATAGATGTGGTCAAAGTGTGGTTTTAATATTTTTTCTCCTGTTTTAACAGTAAATGTATAATAAAACACAGCTTGTCGTTATTACCATTTACACAATTTACATCAAACCTATGACATCTCAAATGTATTCCTTTTAAAGGACAGCAACTTCCATACAATATTACAATTTAGGCAATACTCCGGTACAATACTTCATAAGCTTGAAAGAAAAAAATTAGATAGCTTTTAATTATTTGACATTTGAATCATGGTACCTGCGCAAGTGTGAAACCTTAACTTGTGTAAAAGTCTGGATTATTAGGCAATTAACATGAAACACTTTATTTTCATAAACAGAAATATTTTTCTTCTGGTTACCTGTGTGGTTCTAAGCCAAGTTAAATACATGTATGGACACAGAACTCCCCAATTACTTGTTTTAATTGTAAAATCTAATATTTTAGATTACATTTTTCACTTGATTTTTCATTTATTCATTTTTATTTTTACCAATCTAATGCACAGTTCTTCCAATATTTGCAATGGTTCTTCGTTATTATGCGGCTTTTTAAAAATATTTTTAATGAAACCCAACTAGAATGTCTTTTCCATTTGATCCATAAAATGTATTTCCTTTGGAACATTAAAAAAATATATAAACATAAAAAAGGCAAAATAAAAGAAATAGATAAGTGAACAAGAATGTGCACCACTGCATCAGAACTGTCCTTTAGAAATATAGCCTACAGATTGTAAGCTTTGTATATAGGAATTCTACTGCAAAGGGGCAATTCACCAAACTGCCAAATGAAATACTCCCCAAGTATGTAGACTTGTTCCTTTTAATACATGGTCCAGCATTTGTAAGGGCAGGAATGCTGAATAATAAAGTATCAAGTATGCTACAATATGGAGGGTTTGCCTCCCAAGCCAAAGACACTGAGACCATACTCTTTAGTATATATTTGTTTGACTATTCTGTTAACTATTAAGTCATGTATATTGTACCAATTGACAAGAATGGCCCCTTTAGAAGCTGAATAATGAATTCTTTGATTTTCCACCACGTCATCCAGCTTTACCGTCCCTTTGAGTTTAAACACGAATACTCGTCATGTAAGATTTTTATTTTATTTAACGCTCAGACTCATATGGTCATGACATGTTTTCCTTCGACTTCTTTTTACAAAGCCAGGAACGTCCCTGTGACACGATAACCCTCAGATGCAGGTGCGGCAGGTTAATGGCTATAGCATGATTTGCAGTGTTACAGAGGTCTAACAATGTGTCATCGTGGGCAGATTTGAGACTTGCTGGTGAATGGCTTGTACCATCTTTGGAAAAGGGATGCCCATATTAATAAAATGAAGAGGAACCATCCAATTTAATTGCTTAAATATTTCATATAGAAGGATAGAGGCTTGGCATAGTTAACTAGGTGACGTACCAAGCAAAATACAATAGTGACAAAACATTGTGGTGTTAAGTATAACATGGGTACCAAAATATAGTCCTAAGAATAAAAAACATTTAAGTGCAACACAGATGCCACATTGGCCATCTAATCCACATACCAATAGAAAATGTATCCCTCAAAATGCAGTAATTGGCAGCCATAGATAAAGCATTATGGGGATCGAAAGGTACTATAAATCCATACTCTTCTATATAGCACTGCTTTTTAAGTTTCTATCAGTAAGTTCAACAGGATGGAATGTGAGCACACCTAAAAGTAAATTTAACTGGACAATGACATCACATATATTTAGTTAATCTGTTATTAATAAACCAGCAGGATGCATGGAAGCTTTCTACTTCAGGCGCCTATAAATAAACTTAGTTTGCAGGGATTATAATCGAGTGTTTACATGGTAGGAATTCAATACACTAGAAATTTGCAAGGGAGTTGAACTTCAATATACATTGTAAGGACCTAACCCCATTGTGCTCTTACCATAAGAATCGCTGAGCCTTTTGCCATTCACATCACATACATATCTGCACTGTACTGGTACTAAACAGTCACCCCATCAGTATATTTCATAACTCACCAACATAAGAATTAATAATCAGATGTCGAGCTGCCATCTTAACTATTTGTCACTTGATTTTAATAGTTATTCTTTTGTTGTAATGGCAGCTGTAGGCTGAGGAATAAGGAGTAGGCAGGAGAAGAAACTAACAAAGCGTGTGGCCCAGAGGCTGCTGAGCTCAGCAACACAGAACAAGATAATTCCTTCATTTTAAGGCAAAAATCTTACAACAGCTATTGCAAAGCAGTAGGGACAAGCTATAAGTATGGTAGATGCACGGCTGTAATAATGCAATGGTCTATTAAGGTGACTAAAAAGGTAAATAAGAGAACAATTTGCTTATGGGGCTTGGTGGTGGCATCAAAAGAGGGGAAAACTGATTCTTCTATTGAACTCTATGATATTACTGTATTCTGAACCTTGTTTCTCATTTTTAATAATGATTCATGAGATTATTACATTGTTATGTCCTTTGAACACGAGGATACAACCGTCTATAACTGAAAGCAGGCCACCTACATTGAAGAATCAAAATCCCAGTAATGCGGATGGCAGATCTCTGTAGTGTCAATGCAGCCAGCATTTTTAAATTATATATACTGGAAACCAGACAGAATGCTATACAATTAACCTTCTTAACTTTTTCCATTGCTTTAGAAACAACCGCTTTGAATTTAGGAACATAAGGGGTGACTTATAAACATTTATAAGGCACAAAAATGGAGGAAAATGTGCAAAATCTGACTGTGCCAATGTGTTTAAAGTATATTTTTAAAGGAATGTGAGTCACAGCTAAACGTAGAAGCAAAAATTGTATAAAAAAAAAAAAAATCTGCAAATATGTATACAGCCTAGTATAGTTTCCATGCTGGGAGTGAGATTTTAGGCTTTATACTTATCGCATGTACAGTATTTTTATAAATCATCCCTAATGGTATATTCTGACCTCCTCTAAGAAGAGGCACGCAAGTGTGTGCTCAGATAAGTTTTCAGTTAGTGTGTTTCACTGGAGCCAGAAGATCTGGTAATAAATACGTGGATTTAAATACAGATTCTCTTTTACCCTACTCAGCGATATCCTGCCCCCATGCGATAAGCAAATAAGTCCAGCGTCCTCAGAGAATGAATATTGTTATCTCATTAATGCACAGGCATGTTAGCGGGAAGTAATTGCAGTGGTGTAAATCTTTTCAAATTAGCATCACTAGAATATACATGAGTATACATGCTTATTCCCTTGGAACATTAAAGACTTTGCACATATAAGCACTAATGGGTGGTCATCGCAATAAAAATCTTCTTTTGATCTACACATTAGAATTTTGCAAGCATCACCTATAGGCCAGATTGTGTATGTGTTAAAAGATTTTTAGACTACGCTAATTGGAATTTTTTTTTATATATATATATATATATATATATATATATATTTATTTATTTATTTTTTAGAATTGTCATTTTAGACATGTCATGTTAAATTTAACCTGAACTCTATGATCACAAAATAGTTTAAGAAAAACAAAAAAAACATTTTTTTCTGATTTTAGAGGCTGAATAATGATTCATGCTACATTATTGTCATCGCTGTCCTTATAAACGATAATATCAAATGTAATACAGAGAAAAAGAGATTACTATTTGTATCATTATTATTACTATTAACAGATGGATCCCCCAGACAAGTTATGGGTGATCCACTATAATCACTTTGGCAACAAATGAAGATAATGCTTCCTAGTTGTACTGTAGGTTGCACCATGTCTTACAATTGTGACCTAATGATCGGTATAATTTTGTATATTATCAGACAGAAAGACACTACACTATTCTACAAGTCCAAAAAGTTACCACCATTGATACTTTCCTAAATTAGGTGTCAGACAGATTTAAATCTGATAAATGTTTATTTTATTTATTTTTACAATGTAGAAAAAAATAAAAGCATAAGCCCTCTAGCCCAAGAATTAAGAGGTATCAGTTTCTGGAGGATGGCAAAAAAAAAAAAATAACGACATTAAACACGGTTACCAAAATCCCTAAGCCGCATAATTGCTCGTAACATTCAATAGTCAGAATACAATGTTTATATACAGCGTTGACTTGAAAAGCACTTGTAGCACCCATGCAGAGTGCGCTGATATTGCAGGAATCAGGAAACAAAATACAAGAACTCTTGTACAGCCTTAAAGGCATATACTTAAAATCTCTACTAAGCCAAAAAACGTAAGCACATATAATCAAAACATAAATTATGCATCTCCATTTGGAAAAGTCTGGGAACCTGGCATTCGTTCACTTGGAAAACTGTCAATTCATCAATAAAACCTTAGCTGTTGAAACCTTTCGCAGGCTGCAATTTTATTCTAAATACAAGAGGCAAATCAATTGTCAAAAAAAAAAAAAAAAAATACTGCGCCAGAAATTCAAGTTTTGATAGAAAATATACAATGTACAATTAAACATTCTCAGATCTCTAAAACTGCACAAAGTGGTCTCTCATTATTAACCGCAAATGATTATCAAAAAATAATTAAATCATTCAACTGCTAGGTCTAAAGAGTAACATAAAAGTTGGAGAGGTTCTTCAACTAGTTTTTCTTGAAAATCCATGTTTCAGCAATGATATATATATATATATATATATATATATATATATATATATATATATGATCTTTAATTATTCACAATCCAAAAGCATTTGCCTTGTCAAAGCATAAAAGACGTTATATGTAAATTTTCAGGAAACCAGGGTAACATTCTGACATGCCCGACATTCATAGAAAGTAAGCGATTATATTTGTACTAATGAAGTGATTTTTGTTTTTAAATAAAGGAAAACAAAGAAACAACAACAGGTATAGACCCCGAACAACATTACTGAATAACCGCGGCATCTATGTGTGCTTCAAAAGGAGTGAGTTACCTTCAGGATCTAGTATATAGATCTACCATATAAACAGTCCATCCAATCAAAAAGCAGGAGTGCACTGTTTAGTTAGCTTTACCATAAAATGCCATTTTTAGTTTACGCTTTCCTGCTGTAGATGTCTTGAATCAATAGAAGTTTTAGCCCCTCTATTGACGTGACTGCCTTGGCTTAAATGTTCTTATCGATAATAGCTTTATTTACAGTAGCAGGGGAATAGAGAGGAAAAAAAAACAGGTTTACAGGGGTTAATTTAAAGCAGACATACGGTTATTCACAGTATGTACCTCTTAAACGAGTTTATACCTTTCTTTGAAACAAAATAATTCACAAGTAAAAATAAAGCAATTTGAGTTTGGCAGAAATGAAAAAAAGAAAAAAAGTTACTCAGTTCCTTAAAATTATATAAATTATGCACCAAGGTTTTAAAAACAGCCAATCTCTTTCTTAAGGAATATGTAATATCAGAAAGCCTTACATGAATTTAACAAATATTAAATATTGACAATAAGCTATAATGCTGTAAACTTGATTAATATTCTTTGTTTCCTTAAATAAATGTCAATCTTAGATACGAAAAACACGATTAAAAAATCAAAATCAAACTAGATAAAGGCTTTAGAGCTTATACATCTGAATTCTGTACTACTAGTATGGGGAACGAGCAGAAAAATGCAGTTTAAAGGGAAATCATCACAAAAATACAGGTCTAGTTAAAGAAATATGGCATGCTTAGAAATTCTGCATATCCTTTTTAGGGATAAGAGGACTAAACACTAGCTCTAGTTAGCATCTCGATACAAGAAAACATGTGTTTAACTCCTCATTGCTGTTCTAATGCTAAAAAAGGCATTGACAGTGTGTTGTGAGCCATAAATCCAAAAGATGAAATATGAAATCTAAAAATGAAGAGAAAACTTGGGGAAGTGCTAACTTTAAACAGGTCCGTTTGCACCAAATTCAGCACATGTAGACAATATTAGGATCATGTCCCTTTAAAGTATCTGCTTAACATTCTTTTGAAGGGCTTATGGCTTAAACATAATACTACTGCATGATTAATGTTCTTGCATAACAATGTATAAAATATACAGGATACTAGTTTTGGCCATACTAGTCACGAGCCAAACATTTTCACCATTATTTCACACCGACATTCGTATTTGTAGTTTATTAGACTTGGGACTGGCTGTACTTTACAAAAAGTGAAAAATGAGAAATTAAAAAAAAATAATAATAAAGTATCTAACACTCTGGGTTTGGAGCGGGATACATCAGAAATCCAATGTACAGTACTGTTAAAAGGCAGAGGCAGCTAAAGCAGCAATGTATAGAATACAGCAATATATGGAAAAAGGAGGGAGATAAAGTATGATAAAGCACCTGTAGAATAGTAACAGAACTAGTACAATACAGAGCTCCTGCAGTTACTGCATTCATTGTGAAGGGCCCATAGTGCAATGGACTGAGAGAAGCCTCAGAATACCTGCAGGTAAGGTTGTGACTGTAAAGGCACTTAAATAGAACGGTTAATAAAAGCCCTGTAATGAAACAGGTACATAACATATGTTTCAAGACACACCATTTACTTCCAAAGAATACAAGTCTAGAAATGGCTACTGTATATTAAGAAACGCATGTATACGTAGTGGTTGGTGTAAGGCGTCCTCCTCCATTACACTCAATCAGGTGGCATCAGCTGATGCTAACCTCCGCGGGGTCAGGGATGAATGCAATGACTAGTGAGCTCTCAATGAGCAGAATGGGTTAAATACTGAACAGTTGTAAAGTGCGCTTGAATGCTTTCTGTTTCCATACACCTGACTTTTGGGTACAACATGCTGAGATCAATATGGCATCAATAGATCGACACCAGTGATACCTTAACGTTTTACAATTGGCACTAAGCTTGATTATTCTGTCCACATAATACGCCTTTCCTGGCTTCCGGTTCAAGTAAGAAAAACTCTCTTATGGCAGAAAGAAAAACAAGCACCATTAGCTTTGCTTAAGTCGCTAAGAGTGGCGATATCCTTATTAGAGATATCCCCATGTTAGTAATGACCAAATGGAAAGAAAAATAATTTTGGTTACAAAGAAAGTGTTATAGTGTGAAGTTCTTGTGCACAGTCTAAGCGACAGAGAGAAAAAAATTGTTCCCATTGTAATCTGTGCATTCACCATCATACCAATGAGCTATATGTACCCAGAGTGTTCATAATACCTTTAGAACAGGGAGCACTCTAGAGATGAGAACAGATCTGTTAAAGTAACAGTCTGAAGGGCTCACTAAAATAAGGGTCTACATTGTAGAGATGAAAATGCCTCATAGTGAAGTATGAACTAGTCCAAAACGGGCTATGCAAAAAGGAGACAAAGAATTTCCAAATGGTCTTCATTCTTGATCTGTTCGCAGTTTAGGGGTTGGACACAATATCTTTAAAAAAGGGCAGAGCCTCTAAATATCAGGTGTCACAATTCCCATTACTTTTCTTCACATTCGTTTGCCTTTTCTACGTTTTCAAATCTAGGTGGAGAAAATAGTTATTAGAACCATTTTATGCTTAAAAAATATCTATATTTTGGGGTGTAGGGGATAAGATAATAGTTGGCCCAACCTTTTTAAAACTTTTACAAAATGAAAACAGACTATATATTTGGAATTACCAGCATTTATGTATCACTTTGTCTTAAAATACGATCTTCATCTAAGTTACAATAGAGAACAAACACAATCTGCTTTTCACTAATAACACGCAAATAATTGTATTGTTCTTGTCCATATTGAATACATAATTCACAGTGTGAGTTGGAAAAAGTATGTGAACCCCTAGGCTAATCACTTCAACAAAAGCTAGTGGGAGTCAGAAGTTAGCAAACTTGGAGTCTAATGGATGAAGCTGGATTGGAGGTGTGTTTTTGAGCTACTTTAAAAAAACACAAACATTTTGTCGAGGTTGAGGTTGAATTGTTCTGGAAGAACACACAGTACTACATATTGTGTAAAAAGGGCACTGCATACCAACATAAAAAGATTATCCCAATGGTGACCCATTAGAGATGCTGAGGAATAACCTCAAGGGAGCCATTCACACCAGACATCCGAGGAACATGACTGAGCTTAAAAGTATGACTGTTCAATAAACACATAAAACATTATCAATGTTTGTGTGTTATTAGCTAAAGCACATTGTGCTTGTCTATACTTGTCTTACTTAGATGTAAATCAGGTCACATTTTAGGAGCAATTAAACCAATTCCAAAAGGGCTCATTATATATATATATATATATATATATATATATATATATATATATATATATATATATATATACAAACATACACACACACACACACACACTTTTTTCATGATACATTACCAGCCTTTTGATTGATGCTCAGTGTTTCAATTCATCTGAAGCTTTTTGCCTGCATCAGCCCCACATTCTCATACACTCTGCCAGAGTCTTCCCTCATTCTGTATCGCAACAGAAATGAAATTAACAAATGAGGACATGTTTAATCTTTGTAAATACAAAACAGGCAGTGCAAAACAATACACATTACAATTACTTTTTGGACAGGATCACCAAACATCCTCTGCTAATTATATATACACCATATACATACATTATTCATAAAGGACTGAATGGGTCATCCTAGTGGTTGCTTTGATAATCAGACCACTTTTAAAACTTTACATCAGAATAACCGCTGTGCTCTATGTAAGGGTCAGATCAGTTTATAGATTACCAATATGATGATAAATCTGACAAACCTCATACGTAATGATTGAGGATCATCCTTAGCTTGTCACATTACGTGATGCACACACACAACTGACTCCTTGCTTACTTACTCTGGAAGAGTAGGTGTTGGTAATGGCGTTGGAGTACAGGGTGGGAGAGGACTCTGGTCCCCCGCTGCCTGCTCAGACAGGGAATATTTGATATTTGTGTACTCATGTCCTTTTCTCTTACTTTTCTGAAAAGTGTAGAAGAGCCACCAGTTAAAAATCGGAGAATTCCATTCATGCATACAGTAGGAAGACCACTACATATGATTAAGCATGACAGGATCATTAGGACCATACTACCGGCATGGTACTACTGACCATCCCTACTGCCGCAAGACCCGATTCCATAGCTTAGACCTTTCTTTTCATATTTAAAATGCATGATACCGTGTTTCTCAACAGTCTCACTTTTTTTTTTTTTTTTTTTTTTTTTTTACACACAGACTTTGTACAAAAAGTATTCAATATATATTATAAGCTCAGTGAATATAGACAAATTCAAGTTACAAAAAGTGAGTAAAATGTGGATGCATTTTATAAGCAAGCACAGTCATGTACATTGTTTACAACACTGTGAACTGAATTGATTTGATTCCGGAAGACATTGTGAAGAATTGCAGTGACCTATTTAAGAGCTGCATACACAGTGAAATGGAAGATATGCATTGTGTTGTGATGTTAACTGGATTTTCAATCAAAAGTATGATTTATGATCAATGTCCCGCTATATGCTTTAAAAATGTAAAGGTAAAACAAAAGTCTAGGTGTGTTAAAATCATTATTATTTGCAGATATTGGCATCAAGATGAAATGGTACTTTGACACAACCAATCTGCCCCAGAAATATACTTGGGGGGGGGGGGAATGGGGGGGGAAAAAAGGTATACTTTTATATTTGTATTTGTATATTTGTAAAAATAAATGGTCAAATTTATTGGTGTTGCACATATCTAACAAAATGTATTTGTAATGGGATACAAATAGTTAATTAGAAATCTAAGATAGAAGTAGTTAATTCTCCTGAAATCAGGATTCTACAGCACATCTTGGGGAACCAGTTATATGTCCTATTACTCATCTACTTGTGCGTGAAGGTTTTTCCTACAAGGACAGAGGCAATGAAATTCACATACTTTATACAAAGGGGTAGTAGCATGAAGGCACATACCTGCTCCTCTTCAATTCTGCGCTGCAAAGTTTCTATGTAATGCTGTACTGCCATGTATATAAATCTGTATTGTGCTTCTGTCTGAACCATTCCTGAACGCTGAGATCTTACCATCTGGATTGTTTTGGGGACATCAATGTCACAATCCACACCTAAAATGGGATCACAAATTATACTGAAGCTGGACAATAAACTCAGGAGCTAATTCACTTTTTAAAAAGTTCCACACAGGAAAGTAAAAGTTGGTCTTTTGCAAGAAATAATTACATTACATTTATTTATATAGCGCCAACAGATTCCGTAGCGCTGTTACAATTAGTGGGATAATTTAAAGTGACACACAATAACAAAAAATACCAACAACAAAAAGGAGGAGGCGGCCCTACTCTTGCAAGCTTAAAATCTAGTCGGTGGTTGAGGGGGAAGAGAAACAATAGGAGAGGACAGCTTGGATGGGGATGAGTTGATTGGGTCCGGAGGTTCTGTTGAATACCCTTCTTCCACCTGAACAATAAATTGCTTGTCATTCCCGACAGCATGCTCAATCTCTTTTAAAAGGATTAGTCGGGGGGGGGGGGGGACCTAATCTTGACATATATCAGCAGTATTAACTGTTAACTATTAACTGTTTATACTATCGATAAAAAGCAAAAGCAAAAAAAAAGCCTAATTAAAAATGGCAGAAATATATATATATAAATTTAAAAAAGGTCAGCCTTAAAGCTATCTAGAACAGCGGAACAGTAACAGAGACGAGCAGAACAGTCTTGAAATGACATGTGGCAACGAGTGGCAGTATAACAATATGCTTAAGCTTCACCAGTCAGATGTACAGGACGCTGCTCACCTTTTTCTCTGATTACATCAATAAGAATATCAATCACAATAAACGTGCCTGTTCGTCCAATTCCCGCACTGTTAATAAAGAGGATGATGGAAGTCAAGATCGAAACAAAAATAACCTTGCGCATATTTATCTTCATTGCATTGCTTAGAGAAGATGGACGTACTTAGCCCCTGAACAACAATTGAAGGCCACATAAAACGTGCATTCCTTGGGCACAGTGAGAAGACAGTATTAATGGTTTAATGAACTGTATAGAAGTTTTACATTACTGAGAGGGTGGCAGATAAGTGGAACAGCCTCCCATTAATGGTACAGGCTAATAAAGTAGCGAATGTAAACATACATGGGAAACTCATAAAGCTATACTGAATCTAAGAGTTTGAGTCTACATCACGAAAAAACAGGCAGGCTAGATGGGATAGTTCTCACCTGACGAATAGCTAGTGGCACATTCGTGGAAATTCTATGTTTCTATTGTTTATTCCTTAAAGCATGAGCTTGCAGGAAAATTGCAGTTTCAACTCACAAGCTTAACTATGCATTAAGATGGGGCAAACCTAACACGTTTCTTGTTTCTCGCTCTAGCGTTTGGGGCATTGCCCCAATAAAGTCTTAAAATAGGAATCTAGGATGCCCTATGGACAGATAAAAAAAAGAAACAAGAATATTACCGAGGGAGTAACAATGTATACTCTCTGACCTTTTCTGCTGTTCTAGTTTCGCAGATAAATTATCTTTTACATTTCTACTTCAAGTACCCCAGAGAGCTGTCACTTGTTAGCCAATTACTGGCAAAAATTCCCATAGCGTGTGATTATTAGATAAGTAGAATGGTTTACAGATATAAGATAGAAGGTTCTAATTTTTGGCAGTTCAACTCTTTGGTTTCTATGGGGTCACAAAAGTTAAACACAACATGCATGACAAGACTTCTAGCTGTTTGCGACACATGAAGCAGAATAATAGAAAACTGTTTTACCTAACCATGAAATCAAGAGCTCTACATGAAGTAGCGTCAACATTTATTAAACACAATGAAGAACTGGACATTACTTCCTCCTGCTCAAAACAAGGTGTTGACAAAAGCCTATCCACAAAATTCACTCCACTAAAGGGAAGAGATTTATCACCGGGTCAAAGATGTCTTAAAATTCACTCAAAAAACAATCCGATTTCTACGAAATCAATAGCACATTATGCATGAACTCTCTGCGGGGGTACCATGGCTTTGTCGCGGGAATGCTCAGCCGCTGAAGGCACTGTGTGTCGGAACTAAGACATTTGCCAAGCTACCAAGAACAGTTCTGAAATGTAAATAGATATGAAAACTGCATTCTTAATGATGTGCTGGTCTTGGCTTTCTAGTTGAAAGAGAATTATACTAAAGCATTTTTGTGAATGCCTTATAAATGCAACTAAGTTGCCAGATTTAACATGGCTCTTTCGTTGATACACAGTAGAATAAATAAATCATAAAATAATAAGCAGTTTAAGATGTCTGTGGTAACAAGCTTCAACCCTCTAGATGCACTAAGGGCACATCTTTTCTCTGAGTGAATATGGATGTATCCATGGTATGTAAAAGACTGTTTCAGTCTAACAACAAAGGATAGAGCTCACAATTGCCCATCACCATACACATGTAACCTTATTACATTACCCTTGTGCCCTCGCAGTCCCTCCCCCTCGTAACAGAAATTTAAGCCATTACCTGCAGTGGACTACAACAGGCCCTGGATCAGCAATACTGTCCTGCTTGTGATGGACTTCTTCTAAAAAGTCTAATACACCACCAGGGTCAGTAGGAACACCATGATCAGGCCAAGTTTTGAAATGATACTGCCATACAGTCCTTTCCGTGTTACCCTTAGTAGAAGAAAGTGGGAGGAAAAAAATTGTATGATTTAGAGCTCTGGATTTAACAACGGCATAAGAACCTTTGTAGCTTTAACGGTCAATCATTTTGCCCCAATAACTATATACAAATAGCACATTAAAAATAAATTTTACATTACTGCAGGAAAAGATTTATACAAGAATAATGCAGATCGCTGTCCTCCGTAGCATTATGGTTCAAACAATACTCCAGCAATAATGTTCTTGGAAACAATTACCTGTCCGACTTTAGAAAGTTTAAGTTCTCTTAATATATAGTCGTGAGCTGGCGTTTCTTTTACATTTCTCACACGCATGACTCCATATTCCTTCAATGCAAACTCCTCCGGCCAGTATTTCACACATTTACTCTGAAACAGCAACATTAACATGTGAATTTATCATAAAACAGCTTACACAATCTTATAGCTGTTCTTGTTTAGCTATGCATACTTTTATACTTTTAAACTTCTGTCCACACATACATTTATATGATACACTACTGAAGCAGATGCTAGACATACCTTTCCTCTTTCGACTTCCTTAGTAGTCATAACGATAACTCTGGAGTTCTCCTGAAACACCATTCTCCAGAAGTCGTTCACCGTATATTGCAGGCAGCCCTGAGTTGCAATATACCGTTTCTTGGGTTTCAGGTTGTTACATTTTGTCTCAAATTCAGGCTGGGGGAAAAAATAAATTGAAAAGTTTCTTAATTAATCAGAGGTTTTGTAAGATAACGATCTCACTCTGCTATTCTGAATTGAAGAAAATTATAATAAGATTTCCACTCACCATAATAGTATTGGCATTGATGTAATCAGAGACCTGTTCATTCGGATCACCGTCGTGAAGAACAACCCTTGTATGGTCAACTACATAGAAATATAACCATAAAAAAATGAAATGTGAATAGAAGATTAAATAGTATTGCTAGAATTAAAGGTGCTGTCCCATGCTGACTAACTCTAAATGCAGTGTATTCTATTAATTAAAAGCGACGGAATTTTGTGCGTGCGATAGAATATTGGTTTTGCCTATTTTATCTCATTAATATCCCTAACACCAAACCATTTGCCAAAATAATCGTATGAAACGTGATTGAAAAATAAATTATATATCGCCATCCGGAACACAACTTGGGTGCAGCCAACTTGCTCATGGCTTTAGCCATGATGGTGCTGCTGCGTGAGTCTGTCTCTGACGGGAAACAGCACAGCTGACCACGGCAAGTTAAACGGTCAGCCGGCAACTGAGTCTTCTACCTTGCATTTTCCAAAATACCGTCAAAACAATAAAGAGAATGAGGACTGTTACAGTGGGACAGAACTAACCTGGCATGTTCCCATGTTGCTGGTTTGTCTTGTTTATTTAGCCAAGAGGCAAAAGTCAAAATGACCGATATAGACTTTTAATAGCAAGTACATCCAGCTGCAGCACCTTTTTAGACCATCCGTAACGATCAACATGTATTATTTTATTGTTATTTTATTACCAGGGGCCTTCTAATGTATGCAGCTTGGCATCGTTGCAAGATTGGAGCCCCGTAGGCCAGATGTAGCCCAAAGGCTTTACATGCGCAGTTGAAAAAGTAAACTTTATTTGTGATATTGGATTAAATAATTATATTGCGTTTACACTCTTTTTGCACTATAAACTAACCCTTAGATTACCAGAGAATGAAGCGATGCTTGGAGAAAAGCTTAAGACTTGCCAAACAAGCAAGCATAGGTATCAGATTCAGTATTGCCCTTGTAAATCGTGTTATTTAGCACAATAAACTCATACTCACAGGGCAGGATATTCTTATAGCGGTTCTTATTTTTGTTTTCAGGTCTCTGGCCCTCTTTGCGGCTATATAGCAGCTTGCATTCCTGCTGCTGCAAAGTCTGGGAGACAGATACAAAGAAACAATCAAAATAAAATAGAAACATTTAGCTTTTGTCGGTTAAAGCAGACATTTTCAGATTCCACTTCCACCTGCAGAACAGGTCCCCGGACTGAGCAATTACCCGTCAGTCAGAGTCACAAGGAGGTGACAATGTGTTCTCAAAATACACAACCCTCTTGTGGCTAATACAGCAGAGCCAAACCCGCAAAACCATGCAGGGAAAACAAGTCTGATACCCAATAGGGCTGAAATAACTAATCGATAAAATCGATAAGGAAAATCGTTGTCAATGATTTTCATTATCGATTAGTCGAATCGATTTTTATCGATTATAAAAAGAGGTTTTTTTTCAGAGCAAATGCTCTGAAAAACTCCTCTCTTTATATAATCCGACCTCAAACAGAGATCGGATTATAACACTAGAATCCAGATCCCCCGCAACTCTGCAGGGGACCTGGATTCCCCTCACTGTCGGCCGGTGGCTGTCCGTGCAATGCGCACAGACAGCTTCCGCCTCTCCCCTCCACTTCATACACCCCTCTGACTCCCCCCCCATACATCACTCTGCCTCTCTCCCGACTCCCTGGTGCTTTGTGAACCTCCGTTGCTGACAGGCACTTTCACTGCAGCTTCATAGAAGCCTCAGCGTAAGTGAAGGGCAGTAACGGAGGCTGTCTGTGGGCATCGCGCAGACCCCCACCGGGTCGCACAGACAGCCTCCGTTACTCACCTTCACTTACGCTGAGGCTTCTATGAAGCTGCAGTGAAAGTGCCTGTCAGCAACGGACCCGGGTAGAGAGGCAGAGCGGTGTATGGGAGGGGGGGAGGAGTCAGAGGGGTGTATGAGAGCCACCCTCCCATACACCACTCTGGCTCCTCCCCCTCCCATACACCACTCTGCCTCTCTACCCGGCTCCCTGGTGTCTTGTGAACCTCCGTTGCTGACAGGAGGCAGAGTGGAGTATGGGAGGGGGGAGAAGGCAGAGTGGAGTATGGGAGGGGGGAGGAGGCAGAGTGGAGTATGGGAGGGGGAGGAGGCAAAGTGGTGTATGGGAGGAGCCAAAGTGGTGTATGGGAGGGGGAGGAGCCAAAGTGGTGTATGGGAGAGGGAGGAGCCAAAGTGGTGTATGGGAGGGGAGGAGCCAGAGTGGTGTATGGGAGGGGGAGGAGCCAGAGTGGTGTATGGGAGGGGAGGAGCCAGTGGTATATGGGAGGTGGGAGGAGGCAGAGTGGAGTGTGGGAGGGGGGAGGAGGCAGAGTGGAGTATGGGTGAGTTATAGTGGTGTATGGGGGGGTATTATGAATTTCAGGGCATATAGGGGTATAAGGCATATCGATATTAGGCATATCAGGGGGGCATAAAACATATCTGGGGGTAAAAGGTATATCAGGGGTCTCAGTTGCATATCACTGGCATATAAGGAGTATAAGGCATATTAGGGGGCACAGTGGAATCTGGCATATAAGAGCTATAAGGCATATATGGGGGCAGAGTGACAAGCTGGGGGTCAGATGTGCATAACTGGGGGCAGTTTGGTAAATAAAAGAAAATATAAACAAGGTTTTTTTCTCAGTTTTTATTAAATATGAAAAATAGTTAACATATGAATTAATATTTACTAATAACTTTGTATTAAAACCTAGTTTGAGAAACACTGTGTTTGGGTTCTTGTAGCTTTTATTATTATGTCAGTAAAATAAGAAGGTGAATAGAGAGAGGCCATTGCAATAAAGAGATGAAAGTGTAAATTGTACGTTTTTTATTACATTATTTTAAATTTAAAAAAAATTGCATTTTTTTTATCCGATTAATCGAAAAAATAATCGGCCAACTAATCGATTATTAAAATAATCGTTAGTTGCAGCCCTAATACCCAATTAAAAGGTACACTTCTAATTCCCATTTTAGGTTTCTCTAATCTAATGAAATATCAAAAATAGTTAGGATTCCAGATATTCAATTAACTAATTTTGGCAGACCTACCAAAATCTTATGTCTGTAATTCTTACATTTTTTAGGGCTCATCAACAATGGCAGGAGGAGTTCTTCTATATGATACAGACACATTTTTGTTTCCATGCAGGATTATATCCGACTGCCTCGCTTCCATTAAGTGCTATAGGAATCGGGTATCGTGGAATATTAACTTTCAGGAGTAATTTGTCAAGAGAGCTCTGGCAGTCAGAGCAAGGAAGCTTTTTATGTTGTGCCACTAGCTATATAGTGAACGGCTTTTATTAATAGAGTCATTAAACCAGCAGAATGAAACAAAAGAGACGAGGGCCCTCCTCTTGTGAGCTTTCTGTGTGATGTACTTCCAACTGAGGTCTTTGATTCCAATATAATGCTCTGAAAAGTGCTGAGAACAATACTTCCCAACAATGATTTAACTGCTCCATGGAACCAACATTATAAGGAGGATTCCTCCTAAAAGGTTATGATCTATATTGGTCATCACAAGTACATAACCTTGAGCAGGTCCACTTGACCTTTCCTTTGGTGAAGTTCATTACGCCGCACTGCATTCTGCACCAGGCATGGTAGTGTTAAGCAGGACATCCAGAGGACGGCTCTAGGTTGTCCAGAATACCGCAATGCCTCAGTTGCCAGCTATTTAAAGGGCAGCATATTAACAAACTTAACTATTCAGGCTAGGTTGTCTACAGTACACAGTGTGTTTGTACTTGCTTACAAGGCTGCTTGGCATTTAGGTCAGGGGATGAATTAAGAGAATTGTAAAATACTTATAATTATAAGGAAAATGACAAGTGTTCTCTACAGGAAACTGAGCTGAAATGTAATTCCATTTTAGCTACAGTAATATTCAAGGATTGCACGCCAACATACATATGCGTGAACATTTAGACCTTGCATTCACATACTGTATGTAGAGCAAGCAAAATGTACTGTCAGTCAGCAGCTAATTAACCGGATATAGCAAAAATACGGGCAAAAGTTGGCTAACCTACCTCAAATTCCTCCCAGAATCCTTGTTTAAACTTATCTGCAGTGTCTGCCGGCTTGCTCAGTTCCTTTACTCGGCTTTCAATTTCTGCTGCATTAATACGTGTGGTATTTAGGGGCTGTAAAAACATAGGAAAGAAGTCATATTACATCAATTGATACAGAACAACGAAACGTGAGGTGAACTAGTTAACACACAAGGTGTGTTAATATTTTGATTATATTTTATATTATTATATTTTGTTTATATTTTGATCTTACTTGCTTCAGCTGCAATACTGTGCCTAGCGTTTCCACCATAGGGTTCTTCTTGTAATGTTCCACAAGATCCGTCAATGAATCAAACTTCTCTCCGCCGCCGACGTCATATTTCAGATCCTGGAACAGAAGATATATGTTGTCGAGTGAAACAGCAGTGAAAAGTCTTCAATATAAATCAGGAGAAAAAAAATCATTACTTTTTTTGATATGGTAGAAAAAAAAAATGGTGTATTTTAGTAATACGTCACAATTCTTCTTAGGGGAATTTACATCGTCCGCCAATGGTCTGGTGGTTAAGTGGAAGAGGGCCTTAGGGTACCGAAGATCATTAGTAAATCTCACACTTCCCCAAATCAACAAGAGGAAGAAAACACCGCAGCACACATAAAAAATACAGTGGTATCCCAATGGGGAAACGCAGCTTTTAATGATAAGTTACATTTATTACTATTTACATATACCTATACACACAGGACCAATACACCGTCTGGTGCAACCATAAAAAGGTCTTTATGTATTCATTATGTCTGCAAGCAAAATAAGCCTGATCTAGAGGAAACAATTTTAACTAATATGACCAATTAGGAAAAGATACATAGTCAGCACTAAATCGAGGAAGGCAAACTAGTCATATAGTACCGTATTTGCTCGATTATAAGACGACCCCCCCAAAATCTGAATGAAAAAAAAGAAAGAAAAAGCCTGAATATAAGACGACCCTATAGGAAAAAAGTTTTACCAGTAAATGTTAATTCATGTAAACTATGTGAACAATTATTTGTTAATAAAAGCTATGATTGAGAAAAATATTTTGTTTTGGTTTTTTTTTTATTTCCTTTTTTCAACCTGCCCCCCCAGTTATGCACATCTGCCCCCAGGCTTGCCACTCTGCCCCAGAAATGCCTTATACCCTCTAAATGCCACTGTGCCCCCATGATACGCCTTTTAACCCTCTAAATGCCACTGTGCCCCCATGATATGCCTTTTAACCCTCTATATGCCACTGTGCCCCATGATATGCCTTTTGACCCCCCCTATGTGCCACTCTGCCTCCAGAATTGCCTTATACCCCTATATGCCACTCTGGCATTTAGGGGGTTAAAAGGCATATTATGGGGCAGAGTGGCATATAGGGAGGTATAAGGCATTTCAGGAGGCAGAGTGGCGCATAGAGGGTTAAAAGACATTTCTGGAGGCAGAGTGGCATTAAGGGGGTTAAAAGGCATTTCACGGAGCACTCTGCCTTCAAAAATGCCTTATGCGCCCCCCCCCCCCATTTAACACTCCCTCCCCCTCCCTCCTCCAAACTTACCGGTGCTTCTGAGTCCCCGGTGCTTAGTCCGGGCAGCGTGTAGAGCTCTATGCGCTTGAGCGGAAGTTGTCTACGTGAATCGCGTCTTATAATCGGGCAAATACAGTAATTTCAAACTTCTCAGGAAACTAATTAAATTGTCTAGAACCCATTTGTCACTTTTTTTTACAAAAATCTTCATTGTACAGCATTTTACGCAGTACCTTATTTTTTAAATATGCAATTAGGTAAATAAAAAATAACTTGTTTTAATATATACATTTTGTTAAGCGAAAAGCTGTGATGGTGACAGTCTCCCTGTCATTCTGTAACTTCACACCTTTTAGAGCATTATGTCTCTGCTAAGCTCAGACGATTAAGGATGAAAATAACTCCAACACAGTTATTTAAAATGTACCACTTCTAAGTATTTTACAGAATTAAAACAGAAGACGGTAAAACCTGGGTCGTGCTTTAGAGTTAACAGAGCTAATTTTAAATACATGCTTTACTTGTAGGTGGTCACTTTCAATACATAAATGAGAAAGAAGTAAAAAGTCAGAATGGACGCAAGTATTTAGATTTTACTTAAAATATTTTTTTTTAAATTAGATTGCGTCAAGAAGCAAAATTAGATTGCTACTGGGATCTCTTGACATTTTTGCTTTATTTTGGGGAAGACGGGGATCTCATAGCCTGTATAGAAAGATATAAAACGGGCCCCTCCATACATTTGATCTGGGCTTAAATTTGTCAGTGTATAAGTTACCGTGCGGTGCTCTGGAATGGATGCTCTTGGCACTATATAAATAAAAGATAATAATTTACCTGCAGCATTGGTGTTTGTTATTATTCATGAGTCTGTATTACACCTGAAACATTTGATTTTTTAACAAATGTCATTAGTCTTGCTGTCAAGGTCTCACTTTTGTTATTCTCATGAGATGAGATTGTGGAATAACAGATGGGAGGTCATTTTTTAAACAAATGGAGAAAAAAAAGTGATTTTTTTTTTCTGTGAACCAGAATCCCTGTTGATGAAAGTTTTCAAAATAAAAAAAAGATATGTTTCTTACTTGTTCCTATAATTCAGGCTGCCTGCCCGCCCCATAACATTAGCAGCAAGTGATCTAAATTCATGGAGAAATGATTAAGTACTCTGGATACACTACTAGGCTTATAGGAGATATGGTAGAAAATAGATGTATACCCAGATAATACATATATCCAATCATCCAATAAACTGCTTCTGGCATGGAGGCCGTAATCACTTCTGGCATCTTAGTGTGACAACACAGATTCACGGCAAAGACACAGGAGCCTGCAATTCAATCATGCCCTTACTTTAATTCTTTAATCTGCCTCTACTAGATACGAGAAGTTATATATTCTGTTTTTACTTAACACTGGAAATCCTCTGCGTCCGATTTTATTATCCTACAGGAGAGAAGCTATTTGTCTGAAAAGGGAATAGAAATATGCCATATTCTATTTAACTCACTCAAAAACATACATAAACCTTACAAAAAGAACTCCTGCGCGCGGATATATATATATATAGGCTTGTTTTATCCCTGCAGGATGCATTTTACATGCGATTTAGAGCATAAAATGATTTGTCCGGATACCAATATTTTTATTCACTTCTACACAGACAGCTAGTCTCACTTTATGTGCATTGCATTACATTAGGGCTGCAACAACTAATCGATAAAATCGATAATAAATCGATAATGAAAATCGTTGACAACGAATTTCATTATCTATTAGTTGCAGCAGCTCTTACTTACATTTCCTCCCTGCAGTCACTGCCGATTGGCTACAAGGAGGGACAGAGAGAAAGGGGCGGGGCCTATCAGCAGTGACTGTCGGGAGGGAAAGGGAGCCAGAAAGGGGCGGGCCAAAGTGCCGATTGGCCCCGCCAATTTCCTATACCGTCCTAATGGCTGAAGAACTCATCTAACTGGTGAGTATAAAATTTATATTTGGGCTACTAAAAGTTAGGGGCAGTTATAGTTTTGAAGGGGCGGCACTTTGCCCCAAGCCCTTTTTTTTTTAGCGAAAGAGAGAGAGGGTCTCTCTCTCTCCTCTGCGGCGAGTCTCCCTGTTCGGTGTCGGTGCTGGCTTGTAATGCTGAGTGCCGGAAGCTTACCTCATTTCCGGCGCTCAGCATCACAAGCCGGCACCGAGACCGAACAGGGAGACTCGCCGCAGGACTGCTGAAAGGTAGGTACAAGGGGGGGTTAAGGGTAGATAATAGGGAGGGAGGGAGAGGAAGGGTAGATAATGGGGTGGCGGCAGGGACGGAGGGAGAGGAAGGGTAGATAAGGGGGGGGCGGCATTTTGGCTTGGGTCGGCCCTGCTTCAGGGCTAATTTAGGGGCAGTTGTGGTTGATGGGGTGTTTAGGGTTAATTTAGGGGCAGTCGTGGTTGATGGGGTGTTTAGGGTTAATTTAGGAACGGTTATAGTTAATGGGGTGTTTAGGGTTATTTTAGGGGCAGTTGTGGTTGATGGGGTCTTCAGGGTTCATTTAGGGGCAGTTGTGGTTGATGGGGTCTTCAGGATTAATTTAGGGGCAGTTATGGTTAATGGGGTCTTCTCTTCAGGGTTAACTTAATGTGCAGTTAGAGGTAAAGGGGGGGGCAAACTGAGGGGAATCTAAATCCTGGGGGCAGTGAAGATTAACCCAGTACTTATTTATAAAAGTATTGTGTCTGTGAACGAGTTTGCAAATATATGAGGGCACTATGGGATATCAGGGGGGGGTATACGGCACACCTGGGGAGGACGGAGTGACATATCTGGGGGTATAAGGCATATAGGGTATATAAGGCATATGTGGGGAGCGGAGGGTCTGGGGGTATGTGGCATATCTGGGAGGCAGTGTGGCAAGCCTGGGCTCAAATGTGCATAACGGGGGGGGGCAGGTTGGCAGGTTGGGAAAATAAAAAAGAAAAGAAATGCATTTTTATCAAAGTTTTTTTGTTTCTTACATCCTACATTACTTTATTAAATTATTTTAAATAAATGAAAAATTTACATTCGGCCAACTAATCGATTATGAAAATAATCGTTAGTTGCAGCCCTACATTACATTTATTCATATAGCGCCAGCAGATTCCGTAGCGCTGTTACAACAGTCCATAAAATAATTGAAAATCACACAACAAACTAGTACAAAAGGAAAAGAGGGCCCTGCTCTTGCAAGCTTACAATCTAGTCACATGTATTAAATACCTTTATTAAGTGCCGATACATTCTGCAGCGCTTGTGAGTTTTCATTCTAAAGGAAGTATAGTAGTAATAATCTATATATAAGCAGGCTTTTAAATTTGCACACACACTTAAATATACCTGAATAACACTTATTGTGAAGGGCAACAGTGTTATTAACACAAACCATATTGCATATGCAGGTGTTGTGTACATGTACACACACACATATATATATATACACATATATTATATATATATATACACACACAAAGTCCAAAGATTACAATTGCACACCAACCTCAATTTCTCTGCCCGGTGCCAAGCAGCTATAGCAATAATTCATATAAATTCCAATGATAGTTACCGGCACTCCTGGGACTTGTACTAAATGATTGCACAAAACTCCGATTTTCTGGTCAACGTTTCAGTCTTTTTATTTATAGACTTTCATCAGTATGTATGTGTATATATATATATATTATATATATTTACACACACACACGCATATACATACACACACACATAAATATATATTATAAAATATTATATACACCGGGAGGGGGGGGGATAAAAGCACACCTATACATTGTCACTTTTCTTTTTCTTTTTTGTGAAAAACCATATACGGTACTTTTGGAACTATAGAAGAATGTCTGTAGACTTAATCATCAAGACTCATCTACATGCTGTTCAGATGCCGAACGCGATTTGATGATGCAAAGGAATAAGTGGGGAAAAAACTGAACAGGTGTGAATAATTAAACGCAGCTCACTTAATCAAGTAGAAACACCCCTTTCGACTATTTAGAAAGAAAAAAATCAAATGAGCAAAATACACAATTATATATACACCGTAGATTATTACTACTATACTTCCTTTAGAATTGAAACACTAAAAGAAAACGCGTGATTTAATGAAGAAAAATACTCATAAAATGATATAGCTTGTCTGTTGTAATTGCTTAAAGATCTCAAGTAATGCAAAACAGGACCAGAAAAAAAAAAAATAGTTTTGTTTTTTTTAAACTGTACATACGATTGTCTTTTTTCTGCTTTCTTTCTTTTATGGCTACATTGCTTACCATTTGATGTCATTGAAATTGAGCAACATTGTTTCTTCTGAGATCTGCAATCTGCTAGAGCAAGATCCTCATTCAAATGTTTAACCCCTTCGTGACAAAGGCTGATTTTACTTTTTGTACCCTTCGTGACAATGGCCTTTTTAACATTTCTGCGCTGCTTGTGTTTAGCTGTAATTTTCTTCTTTCCCGTTTACTGAACCCACACACATTAGATATTGTTTTTTTCAGGACAAGAAGGGCTTTCTTTAGATGACATTGTTTTGATTGTATCATATTATTTACTACTAAAAAAAGTATAAAATATGGTGAAAAATTTAGAAAAAAATGACTGTTTCTAACTTTTAGTTGAAAAATCTTTTACTCATCTATAAAAGGTAATGAAAAAACCTGCTAAATGGATTCTACTATTTGTCCTGAGTTTAGAAATACCCAATGTTTTTATGTTTTTTTGCTTTTTTCTACCCATTATGGGGCAATAAGTACAGGTAGCGTTTTGCTATTTCAAAGCCATTTTTTCCAAATCTGGTAATTCTTCCCCCCATGTGCCATTTCGGGTATCTTTGAACCTGGCCAATGCAATTTACCCCATCAAATCATATATTTTTGAAAACTAGACAGCCCAGGGTATTCCAAATGCTAGTATTTTAACTCTTTCCATGCACCATATCTACCACCAGTTTTTGTCAAACTTTGTGGTAGTCATTTTTTTGCATTTGTTTTGTCACACACATTTTACTTCAGGTATGAATTAAAAGGTTCTCGTTTATGTCACTATCACAAAACACCCCAATATGTGTTCAGCAACATCTCCTGAGTACAGCGATACCTCACATGAATGATTTTGCCTGGCTGTTTGGGGGCAAAAGGGCCACATTTGGGGCATGCGCATTTTTCAATGTTGAACTTTGGCATTTGGGGATCCACTGCCTATGCCCTATTTGGTACATCTTTGAGCCGGGCCATTTCAGTGTGCCCAATAAACCCATATATTTTTGAAAACTAGACACCCCAGGGTATTTCAAATGCTAGTATTTTAACTCTTTCCATGCACCATATCTACCACCAGTCTTTGTCAAACTTTGTGGTAGTCATTTTTTTGCATTTGGTTTTCCACACACATTTTACTTCAGGTATGAATTAAGAAGTTCTCGTATATGTCACTATCACAAAACACCCCAATATGTGTTCAGCAACATCTCCTGAGTACAGCGATACCTCACATGAATGATTTTGCCTGGCCGTTTGGGGGCAAAAGGGCCACATTTGGGGCATGCGCATTTTTCAATGTTGAACTTTGGCATTTGGGGATCCACTGCCCATGCCCTATTTGGTACATCTTTGAGCCGGGCCATTTCAGTGTGCCCAACAAAACCATATATTTTTCAAAACTAGACACCACAGGGTATTTTAAATGCTGGTATTTTAACTCTTTGCATGCACACATTTTACCACCAGCATGTTTTCAAAGTTTGCAGTAGTATTTTTGTGTGTATTTTTCCCACACACACCTACTTTATGTATGAATTTACAGCTCCTGGTATATGCCGCTGTCACACGACACCCCAATATATGTTCAGCAACATCTCCTGAGTGCAGTGATATCCCACATGCATGGGTGTGTCATTTTTGTGGGAACTAAAAGGCCACATTTGGTACGTGTGCATTTTTCTAATTGGAAATTAGGTGTGTGGCCATCCTTCCCCCGGTGTTAATTGGGACGTTGTTGAACCTGGCCAATTCAATTTACCCCATCAAATCATACCTTTTTTAAAAGTAGTAGACACCCCACGGGCATTTAATATGCCAGTATTTTAACTCTTTCCATGCGAGAATTGTTTTAAGCTAATATGCTAATTTTAGGACTTGCTCATAAAAATATATTTTTTATATATATATATTTTTTTTTGTCTTTTTAAAAAAAAATGTTAACATTTTTTTTCAACTTGGAGGTTCCCCTGATAGTGACATCAGTGGGAAATGATTTTTACATTTTACTAGTTTTTTACTATTTTTTTTCTAATTATTATTAATTTTATTTTATTTTTTAATTTATTTTTACTAATCACACTGTGATTAGAAAGCTGGGTTCCATTGACTTGCATGGTGAATGCAGTACCTGTATTCAACCTGCAAGTGGAGCCAAAGTTCTCTAGATGGTCTGGACCATCTAGCGAACTTTTAAAAATTTGTTGGTTCCTGTTACAGGGCAGCGGCCATCTTGCTTGATGGCGAAGATCATCGGCAGCTGCGGCTGTGACCGCTCTCCGGAGCGGTCACAGCCCATCGAAAGGTAAGTGTTTGGTGTCGCTGGATGCCTCCTGATCGAGGCATTCCAGCGACACCATTTAAGTTTAGGAGGCGATCGTCGATCGCCTCCTAAACGCTTTTAAAACGGGCGTCCGCCGCCATACAAAGTATGGCGGATGTTGACGCCCCGTGGAGGGGCCAGAGATGGCCCCTTCGTTCCGATCACGGCGTTGCTGAATGCCTCGAGGTCGAGGCATTCAGCAACGTTTTTTGGGTGCAGAAAGTGAAAACAGATTGCTTTCTGCACCCGTTTAAAGACGTGCCGGTCCTGGCACGTCAATTGTCGTAAAGCACATGCTTTTCCGTGTCGTGCCAGGACCGGCAATTGTCGTTAAGGGGTTAAACATCAGAGCAGTCTTTTGCTCTCAAAATTGTGTGATGATTACCTTTTTGTTGTTTATTCTTTTTCCGTTCCAACTTTGCAGTATATGAGATCTTCAAGTAATTACAACAGACAAGCTATATAATTGTATAAGTATTTGATGCATAGCCTTGCTTTGTTAAGTAATTGTTACGTCTGTCCTGTTACCACTTCACCTTGTGAAATGCATTTACCCCTTTCCATTCTTCACTCAATACAAAGAACCAAAACAATCATTTATGGACTTCAAATATGGCAGCCCAGCTGATAAAGTAGTCTATCCTTTGTCCTCCTTACAATACACATATGATTTATGTCACATTTACATAATTTGAAATACCAGTGTAATCAAGTGATAGACCATTGATGAGCTTCTTGGATTACCTGGCATCGGATCATGACATGTGTCACTTTGGACTTGCCATCGTTGCTCTCTCCTTTGTCATCTCCTGTCCGTACCGAAAGAACAAAATCTCCAGGGTGGCTCTGGCTCTCCCGAACCAGAAAGCTTCCATGTTTACCCTTTTCCGTCAACAACTTTTCAGCCTCTTTTCCGGAAAGATGTCCATGGAACCATCTGCAAACCAAGGAACCACAAATTCTACTGGCTTGAAAATAATGGGCAGAGATTAGTAGTAAGTATGTGTATTCAGAGAGAGTCTCATATTTTATTGAATGGATTAAAATGTGCTCTTTATCTAGGGAATGTAGGACCTGGTTTATTGTTCTTGGGGTAGGGTATACAAGAACGCATTCAGTACTGACCTAACACTCTGCCTCTGGCAACTGTCATGCTAGTCAAGGTTGCTACTGTTTATTGGGCCAATGTAGAAAAACAATTAAAGTCACTATTTTTGGGACCTCTGAGCTCTCTTCCTACAAGAACTCTGGGACATAGTATGGATGTAAATAACATGTTTCAATATAGGGAAAAGAGGGGTTAATTCACTAAAGCAAGGGTTGGTACAATTTTGTTTTTTTGCGGGAGACATTACTATGCATTATGATATGCACAATGCATTGTTTAACCAGTAACATGACTACACTATACACTATGCATTATACAGGAACAACTGAGTCACCAAAGAGAAAGTCACCAAGGTCAGTCCTCCACAATGTAAAGAGAGAGAGCGATAGAGACAGAGACAGAACATGAAATGAGCTATATGCCGTAAACAAGGATCCCTCTCCAAGAACAGTCACCTCTCAGATGTAGGATCTGCACAGTTCAGGGGATATTTCAGCTCAATTACATCACCGTTCTTTTCTTTAAGCTGCCCATGATGTTCCATATAATACTGGACCAGCTCGGCCAGAGTAGCAAACTTCTCCCCACCATATAAGTCATAGAAATCTCCAGTGTTCTGGATCTTTATGTGTGTTACTGCTCCATTTCGTCTGCAAAGAAAAACTCTGAACATTAATTACACCTCTAGGTTTAACTACTTATTTATCGGTGTTACGCAGTACATTTACCATAGGTGTAAAGAGATGAGTGTCATAAACATTACAAAATGTCTAGAAGGTAATATATTTCTAGTTCTGTACCAAGATAGATGGGAATAAAATAAAAGCTTTTCTTGAAGCGATGAAAAAGATTCTCTCAGCACCTTTCCTCATGGCATGTTTGGAGATAAAAAGGGATCTCCCACCATTTGTCCAAGATTTTTTATAATACAGAATTAGTAAATAAAACAATTCTCTAAAAAGCCAATTTTCACTTCCCTTAATATTTTATCTATGTTCTTATGATCTTAGCAACAGCTAAAAGGTCCTGCTACGCCGAAGGGGACATTTTGGACGATGCTATGCTTCCAACTTTGTGGGAACAGTTTGGGGAAGGCCCTTTTCTATTCCAGCATGGCTGTGCCCCAGTGGACAAAGCAAGGTCCATAAAGACATGGTTGGATGAGTTTTGTGTGCAATAACTTGACTGACCCGCACAGAACCCTGACCTCAACCCCAAACACCTCTGGGATAAACAGATTGCAAGCCAGGTCTTCTCATCCAACATCAGTGCCTGACCTCACAAATGCTCTACTGGATGAATGGGCAACAATTCCCACAGAAACTCTCCAAAATCTTGTGGAAGAGTTGAAGCTGTTATAGTTGCAAAGGGGGGACCAACTACATATAAATGTCTATGTATTTAGAATGTGATGTTATCAAAGTCCCTGTTGGCGTAATGGTCAGGTGCACCAATACTTTTGTCTCATTTCGCCTGCAACTCACAGTTTGTGGAATAAATCCTTCACAGGTCTGTTCTCCAGCACTGGTTCCAGGTCTTACAGAATAAATCATTTCTGGTATCGATTCAATAGAAACTTATTAAAACTACATGGGAGTGATAACCTAAATAGTTGATTTTTAATCAAAAACAGATTTACTAACCTCACTGAGAGCGTGAAATCGCCTGGGTTACTCTTACTTGGACGGGCCAAGAAACTCCCGTCAACGCCACGGGTCAGAAGAAGATTCTCTGCCTCGACACCTGTGATATTTGGATGGAACCATCTGGAAAACAGTTAATTGATATAAGCATTAAAGGATACGTTGTGCACTTACTATTAGCATCTTAAAGCAACAGAAACCGTCACAGATTGCCACCAAATCGACAGTAACATGCACATGGTTCCATTCCCCGTAAACAATGATCTTTAGTTATTACAGCCTAAAAATCACAGCTGAAGTTGGAATAATACTGTGAGGGGAAAAAAAGAGGAGGGGAGGGCAACATATTACAGGAAACTCAGAAATACAAGAATGCAAGAAACTATTTTCCTGAACCAAGAAATAATGAATGCTGCCATTGACCTAGTTTTACACAAGAAGGCAACTCTTCACATTACAGAGCCAATAACGCAGGCACACAGGGAGAACGTCAGCCTTTACAGATTGCTCTGCTCCCAGCTCTTAGGAAAATGTTCACTGGCAAGCACTGATTGTACGCCTTGTAAAAATCTACAGCTAACTTTCAAAACTTTTAGACAGGCCTCTGCTCTTAGATACCTTAGGTTGTTCAAGTGGGCTTCATGCATTAAAAAAAACTTTGCCCTTAGGTTGTACATAACATAACAGTGAAAGTATCTGTATGGGTCTGCTGGAGGTTAACTATATGTATTTAGTTTCCAATATATTCTGAAAGAGGTGCAATAGCCAAATCACTGCTCACAGTCAGCTGTCTCGTCCTTAATGGGACTCATCAGCCTGAGGTTACGATAATAGCTTGAAGGATTGGGACTGCTCCCGAGGGTTCATAGTCGAAACATTTCCCACTCCACTATGAATTGGCAAACAGTGCATTTCTCTTGCAACAATAGCCAATCAGCCCTGTATTAGACATTGTTTACTGCCGTTAGATGACAATAGATTTAAATCATTGCCGTATGAAGGGCCAGTTATGTCATTTGAGTTACATTTTAATGGCAACAGTGCGCAACAGGAAAAATACATTTCCACAGCTTCCATTAAGATGTGGGTAACTACAGCACCACACTTGAAAAGAATGTGTATTTGAGTGGAAACCGCAAATTTGAAATGGTTCTAGAAATAAACACAATACACAGCCACTAGTGGAGAAGGCACCAAGACTTTAACATTATGACGAGTTCGCTTGAAGAAGGTAACTTTGAGGACTAAGAAACTGCAGAATTTTATAAAAGGGGAAAAAAAGATATCACAAACTTGTCTACTAGTCAACAACCAGATCTCCCAAACACCTACTGTCAATACTTTTCATTCAGCCAACGTATAAAAAGATGTAAAGTCACAAGCTTTCAGGAGCCTCTGCCTCAAATGGAAGGCTTTACGAAATCTATATTTGGCTGGGCATTTGCAATGGAATAGGCTGGAGCTCTGGCTCCCCCTAGTGCCGGGCAATGTAAAAATATTTCGAAATCCAAAATCGGATCCAAAATCCAAAATTAGTGCAGGTGACAGAAACGAAGTACAAGAGAGGTTTCTGTAACAGATGCAGCCAAGACATATCAGCATTTATTGAGCTGATGCTCCTAAAGTTATTCTAAGAACAGCTACATACTTAGTCTTTATAACAAAGTAAAATAAGTGCCCTTCAACGGAGTGATCTTCATTGTGCCGCAAACCTACTGCACGCAATGTCAAAAAAACGTCTCCCCAGGCAAAAGTACATTATACATAAAGAGAAAACCAGCTGCAATAGTACCAAGACGAGCAGTCATCAATCATCAACCCTTTATATGTTACGCAAAGGACCTGGTACACAGAGAGCGATGACTATCAAGTCACATTCATTTTAGTTGTGCTATTTGTCTTCACATTAACTACTTCAACTCACAAAATAGAAGAGAGAGAATAGCTTAAGCAGGATGGGGAGTATATTGAAGAGTCCAAACTCAATGTGTAACTAATAGCTTGTCAGAGGGTCCATGTAAGCAATGCTTACATCTGCTGCCGGGCGAGAACAAGCACTTCTCTTGGAGACTCACTCAACTGGCTGTTATGGCCAGCCTTCACGTAGATGTAAAATTGCTGAGTGGTTGAACCCGGCCAGCGCACGATACATGAAAACTGCTTTGTGCCATATAAAGTACACTGGTCCCCTGCTTAGCGATTCAGGCAATGCAGCACCCTGTACCCTTCCCTGCAAACACTTCACTATCTTAGACAAATGCCACTCAAACTCCTTAAGACCTTCCAAGACTAAGCACATGCAATATATCAACAGCACATACTGGGCTTTTTCTTGGTAATAAACAATGTCTCTCAATTACCGTAAATCAAATGTTACCACGTTACTTGGAAAGCTGCCGCTAAATTTTCTTCTGCCGATAAATTATTGCTTATAATTGCCCTACCTATACCCAGTCTCTCCAAGAGCCTCATTCACACAAACCATAGCACCTACAGCATCAGGACACCGGTAAATCACTCTCTATACCAGATAATACCTTCTACCTGTCAGCAAGCACTTTACTGAAGTGGATTATATTAAAAGCATATCATACAACTACTATTGTATGTCTCTACAATATCAAAGAGGGGTAAGGGAGCCACGGGGAACATGAGCTCCATACCAAGCTTCTCAGAAGGGTCCAGCTAGATCTAAGGAAGGCAGAAATGTTAAATATATATACACACGCATACATATACACACACACACGTTTAAGTTCTCATGTTCTCGCTTATACATTCCTTTCTATATCCCTTTTTCTGTGAAAGGGTCTATGCGTTATTTCTCCAGGATCAGCGAGCAAATCCCTGACTGGAACCCAGGCAGCAATTCAACGAGAAACACTTTATAGCAACAACTTTACGCACTGAAAACACTGAAATTTACTTCACTTCAAGCTAACAATGTCATTGTGGATTTAGTGCCTGGACCTGGAGGAGACATGTTAAAACAAGAGGCCATGATCTACAGGGGGTCAGAGGCATAGGTGTAATGTGAGGAAGGTTTTATTTAAGAGAGGGTCATTATCAAATGAAACAGCCTACCAGCAGAAGTTAGTGGTAGAAGGTTGATTTGATTAAGCAATAATTCTTTACATCAGCAAAAATGAGCAGGCTAGATGGGCTGGATGGCTCTCATCTGCCATAAAGTTCTGTGTTTCTATATGCATGTGCTTAGTTGTCATTCATACACCTGGTGCCTTAGCTGTACTAGATTTTCTCCTAGATTCATTCAAACAACAATTATTTCAACACATGACATGACCACTTTAAAGGGAATCTGACATACCCAAGTAGCAGGACTAAAGTTATTGTTTTATATAGCGCCATCATACTCTGCAACGTTGTACAAAGGGTATACAGAACATAACAGTTAGTATATAACAAGATGACAAAGAAACAACAGGTTCAAGTGAGCTTACAATCATATCTAAAACATTCACTGGTGTATACAAAAGCTCTCACGCTCAGTCTTCATGATCCCACGACAGTGTAGGTTATAAGAAGTTCCATCCATTATCAAAATGAGATTATATTATATATATATAGATAGATAGATAGATAGATAGATAGATAGGATAGATATATCAGTTATTTGGACAGCTTCTTGTAGCAGTTAAAGAACCATGAAAAGTTACCTTTTTGACAGGTCCTGAGAACAAGCATTTAAAGGACTACGAGCTAAATAGTGTGTATGTGCATAGATATATAGATACCCACACACATAGTGAAATTTGTCATTTGCAACTACTTAAAAATGATGAGAAATGATTAAAAATGCAAATAATCATGCAGGTCACAAAATATTAATAGACCCTTTATGTACATTCCAGTGTCAGAGGTTAAAGAGCACACTAGTTTTAAAACAGCATAGTGCGTTTTATAATTATGTTACTTTTTATTGTTTATGAACAAACGCATACAAACACGCCGGTGTATATAATAATAATAATAATATATATAACTGTACAGCTGTTATCTGGATGCAGTGAGCTGGCACTACATCAGAGGCAAACTTTAGAAAGTTTGAATCCCGACGCATTAAACTTTTGTCAAAACAATAACTATGGAGTATGTGGACGCCATAACTCTTCGTGGCAGCGTGTGCTATGCAAGACTTCCTTCTGGATGTTTGTAAATACTGTACACAGACATGGAGTTCTAGTCACTTCTTTACAGGACAAAATCAGAGTTGTGGTCTCAAGCCCCTACATTCACTATGCATTAGAATGGGCCATGTCTGGCTGATGTCTTTGAGCTGGCCCAGCACACTGTATAGTTCAGTGAGGAGACTTAAATCCAAGCTATTCGAAGAGATAAAGCTCACTAGGGCTGTCTCTTTATAATGTAAAAGTGAAATGAGAGAGATGTAACTCAACTCTCTTACAAACTCACTCCTTAGTGAATAAACTCCATAGTCAGTGGGTATTTTAACTCCCAATTTACTAAACGCAAACTTAAAACCCCATGCAGGGCGTGCACGCTGTACACAGAGGCAGGGCATCACATGCGAGCAGTGACAGTACAAGCAGTATTGGAGCAGCCGGTACCGGGGCAGCCTCACCTCCTGGATGTCATTGTATGAATTCGCCTCCTAGGTCTGACTTCCTTCCTTTCTGTCTTTCTTTCCGACTCTTTGGTGAGTCCTGGGTCCTCCAGTAGGACCACTAGTAGTTTCCCACTAATTTCACTAAACGTGTATCGCTCTGATTAATATTTTATTCGGGTGGAATCTCCATGAAGGCCTCCGGTAGTATCAGCAACAGCACCACCCGGGCGGCCTCCGATGATGTCATCAATCCGCGACTCGTCACAAAACGCGCTTACTCTCAGTGTATGTGCGGGTAAACCGATTCCCTAATTCTAATGCAAGAGCGGTTATACGCTAGCGAGGCAAAAGTAATACTTAAACTGTCAATGGACAGACGAAACGGAATTATAGTTTAACATCAGTAATAGTTGCGTGGAGACATTTTTTGTCGTCACTTCCGGGTTTTTATTTAGCTCATGCTTATGACATTACAAAATTAATAGCACTATAAGCCGTCACCAATTGTAGCGATAACAACGCAAACCCTTTTACGTACATAACGAGTTTGAATATCTACTGCTTTCTGAAATACAGCTAGCGGACTACATCTCCCATGATTCTCTACGACGCGTGTGACGTAGGAGGCCGGCTTTTATACCCGCGTTGCCCGGATGTAGTTCCTTTTTCCTTTCAGCCAAGGTAGGAATGGCGGACGCTTCTCGGCAGTCACTTTGCCTTAGCACATAATCCAATGTAATCCTCCGTTTTTAACCATCCCGCATCTGTTACAAATGTCGGCGGTTGTTACAAAGCAAATTTGCCGTCCGAGTTCCCATATATTGTTGCGTTTGGCAACCGTCTTGGGTATTTATTTCTGTCAAGACACGATAGTGACCCAGGCCGCGCTTGAGTTGGGTGCGTGTCTTGGAAGTACTTAAGTGGCGTATGAGAGAAAGGTGTGGGGTTTGTTAAACTTCGGAGAATACCGCGGTTGTGTACGTTGTTGTGTAGCTCAACTTGCTGTATAGATCAGGCCAGCGCCGCTTCCGAGCCCTGACTGCCATGGAGTAAAGTACTGAACTAACGCACTGATGCTGGGGTCTAGTTGGGTGCTTGACGTGGGGTTCTAAACTACATCGAGCACCCACGATGTTCTACACTAGTGCTCTAAGTCCATGCTATTAGTCCTCTACTGACGATATGATTTGACGTATTCTTGGGATTTTTAGCATTTATATTATGTTTGTAGCTTTCCTTTATCTTGATATAACTTGTTCTACAGATGTTTTGCTTGGCTTCTGTTTTTGGTAGCTTGTTAATCTTTTCTTGTTGTAGGATTTCTGCACATTTAGAAAAACCTGTGTTTGATAGTACAGGGAGACAACCCTAGCCCATCAGCGATATGCTGCACTGTATGGTTTTTACAGCGCTTGTCTCTTAACATTGTAGATGGCAGAAGAACAGGCTGTGAAGAAGGTGAGGAGACACCATGCCAGCCGCAACCCGGTGCTGGCGCGTGGAATTGGGAAGTATTCCCGTTCTGTAATGTATGCCAGAAAAGCCCTATATAAGCGCAAGTACAAGGCCCCAGAAACAAAGGTAAGAAAACTTGTGTTGATCAGAGTAGTAATTTTTGATTACGTTTTCACCATCTTAAGCTATTTATTTTTCCACCCGCAGATTGAAAAGAAGAAAAAGGAGAAGCCACAAGCAACTGTCACAAAGACCGTCGGTGGGGATAAGAATGGTGGTACTCGTGTGACAAAGCTGCGCAAGATGGTAAGGAAAAATCCAGAGCGATTGTCTTACAGTGCATGCACTCGTAGTGTGGCAAAACTGATACATTGGGTAAGGGGGGTACTCACAAGCTTAAAATTATTTTGTGGTTTTGTGACAAATGTTTAACTTGTTTTCCCCAGCCCCGCTTCTATCCCACTGAAGATGTTCCTCGTAAACTACTAAGCCATGGCAAGAAGCCCTTCAGTCAACATAAGCACCACCTGCGTGCTTCCATTACTCCTGGGACTGTACTTATCCTCCTTGATGGACGTCACAGGGGAAAGGTACTGTATTTCTAGTTAGTAATTTTACTTTTCTAAGAGTTCTTAAGTAATGGCTCTAGCAGTATCTAACTTGTTGTTTGTGTCCATGCACTGTAAACTTTAATATATTTTAAAAAAAAATCTGTTGTGTGTGTTTATGATCAGCTTGAAAATCCTTTCTTTCACATTCTGTTTCTTCTGCATTGTTAAGTTTCATGCTACAAATTGTGATTAGGCCTCTGTTTAGTGTCATACAAATATGACAAGGCCAAGACCTTGCTGTGTTTGTAGATAACTAGCTGGCAATACTAATACACAGAACATCATTCTCTTTTTACAGCGTGTTGTCTTCTTGAAGCAGCTTCAATCTGGCCTTTTGCTGGTAACAGGTAATCACGTTTGTTTTTCCCTCTGAGAAAATGAATACTTTCAATTTATTATTTTTTTTTTTGAGAACTAAAAACCAATTATTATACAAGATGGAGCTAATTCGTGTACATATGGCCAGTGGAGCAACCCATGTCCTAGTTAACGGTTTGATAGTATTGTACACCGCTGGAACATATTTAACATGCCTCAATCCCAACATCATGCATGCCGGCCTGTATTTTGACACATTGTTCCTAGTGCATTCAAACAAAACTGCTAAAAACTACGTTACTCAGACGTAAAATGGAAATGTGACCTGATATGTTCATATTTTTTTCTTCCTATGCAGGACCTCTAGTTATCAACAGAGTGCCTCTGCGCAGGGCTCACCAGAAGTTTGTCATTGCCACTTCTACCAAGATTGATATCTCAACTGTCAAGGTCCCCAAGCATCTGACTGACTCTTACTTTAAGAAGAAGAAGCTGCGCAAACCCAAGCACCAGGAAGGGGAAATCTTTGACACTGAGAAAGAAGTAAGTTTTTCTGCACAGATTAGTCCTTTAGCTCTTTGTATGTGGATGTGTTCTATTTCAGATGTCTTTTTGTGGCTAGGTCCTTACAGGTTTATCCCTTCAACCCCTACCTGTAATATTTTGCCTGGACTTAATCCCATTATATAGCATTGTGACTTTCATTTTATGGCTTTGTCAAATTATAATGCACAAGACATGTGGCACAACTTGTTAGGAATGCATAGTTTTGTACCCAGAAAAAAAAAATCTAAGTAGCTCTTCTGCCTGAAGGCTGGGTCTGTTTATCTACTATTTTCAAGAACTTAAAACTAGTGGGTCCAGAAGTTTACATGCAGTGTGAGGATAAGACTGGCTTTTATACAATTATTTTTTTTTCTATAAAGTAGCTGCATTTCTATTGCATCTCGTATCTAGTGTTTCTTCCAAGCTATCCTTTAGACTTTCCTGATGAACTTAGACAGTTCCCATATTTAGTAGCTCTGAACACACCCCCTGCTTAATAATCTTCTGGAGATGGGCTTATTGTGATTAAGGATGGAGCAATGTTTGAAAATGTGGTCATATCACTATTCCAATTCAAAGTGTTTTGTTTGGGGGGGGGGGGCTTTGTGTTGGATTTTTCGGTTGGTTATAAGATCGTTTTTAAAACATTGCCTAAGAATTGCCCTTCACACATAAGACCCTTTTCTGTTAGGGCATTATTAATTTCATTAGTTTAGTGTACTAAAACTGACAAAACAATATATTTGATACACAGCTGTCAGTTATTGTACAGCTCTGTGGCGTGATGCAATATAAATCAAATACTAGTATTAACATATCAACTCAGATGCAGTTTAACACTTGAATAAGTGTGGATACGTGAATGTATTTATATAGATTTCTGTGTGATTGCAGTGAATACAAACTTTAGTACACAATTCTTCATGTGATTGTCTGCCGTTGTCTGTGTATGACACTTTTTTTTTTTTTTTTTTTTTTCCTCAGAAATATGCAGTCACACAACAGCGCAAAGCAGATCAGAAATTCGTGGACTCTCAGCTCCTGCCCCTGGTCAAGAAAGAACCCCAGATGCGTGGATACTTGCGCTCTGTATTTTTCTTGTCAAATGGAATGTACCCTCACAAATTGGTGTTCTAATGAGTCACAATGGCCTAATAAAACTAATGGAAAAACTTATGTTGTACTTATTGTCAAAGGAATATCCAAACTGCCCAATGTTGCTAACTTCTGCAATTGTCATTTGTAATTAATGATTGTTATAATGGTGAGTTTTATGACTTGCCAGTTAATGTAAAACAAGTACAGCCCTGCAAAGACAAGATCTAGTGATGTATATTTGGACACAGCGGGTTATTGATCGTCATGGCTGTTTACATTGCACCTTAACTGTTCTGACTACTGAGCCTCCAAGATCTTCATGATATAGTGACAACATGCATGTTTAAATTCAACTAGATAAATGATTACGTAGCATTTTGTACCCGTGTAATCCCAGGGTGCAACAGTTATTTTTAAAAACTGGGGTAGGGTGAATAAATGCAGATGGAAAAATGTTGCAAAACCCTAATGTAGGCTAGAAAGGTAACCATTTGGCCCATCTACTCTGCTTGTTTCCCCCCCCCCCCCCCCGATGTAGAGAGGCTCAAATCTTATATTGGTCCTTTTGGTCTTGTCCTAGATTAGAGATAGCCCTACTCCTATTCCATGCATGTTTGAATTCTCACTATATAAGGCTGTATAAAAATAAATTAAAAATCCGTTTTACCCCTTGCCCTCCAGCTTTAGTCTATGGCCTCTTGCTCCAATATTTCTCCTGATATAAACTTCCCGCCTGTACTTCTAGAACCGTTTAAATACTTAAGAGAATTATCACATCACCCCTCTTCTTTCCTTTGAGCTGTAAGATCCCTTAGTCTCTACTGATAACTTGTGTCCTGTCAACAATTTTTCAACTTCAATATGTCCATATCCTGCTGGAGGTCTCCAGAACCGCACACTATACTTGGCAAGGTTTGATCAGATCTCTGTGAAGTGGCAGAATCGCCTCTTCTACTAATGCATCTAGCTAAACCAACCCAGCACCCTGCTATTTTAATATCCAATGCTAAACTGCAATTAAGTCTTCTATGACGGACAGTTTAAAATGACTCGCACTAATCCAGTTTTGTAAAAACAAAAAAAAAAACCTGTAAAGTAGATGTGATGGATTTTGTTTTGGTTACACCAATTTTGTAAGGTGCTGGTGTGGAATCAGCTGCATGGGACATGCTACTATGGCCCTCCCCCGTTCTCCTCTGTACTTCGTCTCTTGGCAATCTGATCAACTCATTTGCCCTCTAGTATCATCTATATACAGATGATACTCAAATCTACCTGTCCTGATCTCTCTCCGTCTCTCATGTCCCGTGTTACCATCTGCTTGTCTGCTATTTCTTCACTGATCTCACAACGCTACCTGAAACTTAACCTTTCTAAAATTGAACTAATTTTCCCTTCCATCTCCACCCCACTTCCTGAGTTCTTTATCAACATTAACAACACGATTATCTCTCCTACTTACCAGGGGTGATGCCTTGGGGTCATCCTTGACTCAGACCTTTCCTTCATCCCTTACATTCAGTCTCTCGCCTGATCAATCCTGCTTGCACCTTAAAAACATCTCTCGCATCCGCCCATTCCTCACCCAAGAATCCACAAAAACTCTGGTTCATTCACTTATCATTTCCGGTCTTGACTACTGCAACACTTCTGGTTGACATTCCACTGTCTCGACTCTCTCCTCTACAGTTTATCCTAAATGCTGCTGCTAGGCTTATCTTGCACGTCGCTCCTCTTCTGCTTCCCCCCCTCTGTGAAACCCTCCACAGGCTCCCTATTACCATTAGAATTAAATATAAAATCCTGGTACCAACATACAAAGCCCTCCATAACACTACTTTTCTGCCCTCATAAACAAACACTCCTCTACTCGAACCTTACGTTCTTCTCATGGGCTAAGACTCTGCTCCTCACTTATCACCTCTTTCTTTCCCAGTCTACAAGATTTCACTCGAGCTGCCCTATATCTCTGGAATCTACTTCCACCGAACCTTCAGCATTCACCCTCCCTCCCAAAATTCAAGAAACATCTCAAAACTCAATTCTTCAGAAAAGCCGCACCATCTTAGCTGCTAGAACTTCCCTGTCATTGATACAACCACCACACTACCTCTCACCCGTCTCTGTGCCTTACGTTTGTCACCCCATTCCCTCAAGATTGTAAACTTGTGAGCCGGGCTCTCTCCACCTAATGTATCGGTCTGTCAATTATAGTCTTGTCATACCCCTTGAATATATGCATTGTATGAAGCGCTACGTAAATTGTTGGCGCTATTTACATAAAAGATAGTAATATTATTCCTGTACTTAGGGTAGTCAGGGAAATAAATGTACTGAAATACTGTTTGGATAGAATGGGTTAAAAAAAACATACTGCAATGTTTAGGGCAGATTGGTTCTAAAATCGTTAAAAAAAAAAAGTGTTAAAATGCCCCTAGTGAAATACTTTAGGATGTCAACGTTCAAAAAATATATACTTTTGTTTAGCTGTTTTTCTTTTTCTAGCCACTATGGGGGCCCCAACTCTCAGTATATGAAGTTTTGCTTATTCTTTATGTTGTCATAAATATAATTGCAATATTAGAATTTCTTGTTGATTTGTAAATATATATATATCTATATATATATATGATATTAAGTAAAAATTTTAAAAATGATAAATATTCAGTGCATCAGATATATATATATATACATAAGTCAAAGGTAATATTCCTAAACGCTGGTGAGATCTACACTAGTGATTAAAGTGTCACTAGTTTTGTGCTGTGGGATTCTATTGTTCAGTGCTTTAATTATTTTCCTACATGTCCCAGGCTACACTGAAAATGAACTACAAAAAGTAAAATAACCGGGAATCAAATGTCTGGTGTGAGGATGAACAGAGCATTTATCTCAAATTATACAATTACAGTGGTTGCATGAGAGGCAGGGAAAATTCCCATTCAGTGGTGTAGATAAGATGCGTTGTTTCGCTTGTTTTAAGTTCAATGACCGCTCATAGCCTAAGTGAAAAATTTGAATATTACTGGTTTACAAGAAAAATCCAGGTAAATCACAGCCACTGCACCACTTTGGTCCGCAGTTCCCAGTTTAACCCTGCTTGCTGTACAATGCAGGACTCTCTATGGTTTGATCCACCATAACTATAAACAGTATTTGACTATACACTGTTCAAAATTTACATCGTGTGAGCTACAGTTCTTTGCATACTGCATGGAGAGATGTAGAAAAATAAAAACAATCTGACTTCCTATGGGATCAAGGACTCTGGAGACATTTTATGGCTCCTTGCTGCCACAGCAAAGGCTCTATGGACCAATGTGGCATCAAGTAGGCTGACTAAGCAGCATAATGGCATGGCCTGGATGGCCATCCATGAAAGAATTCCAACTACACATCTATCTATGCTATTCTCATTTTTTATCTATAAGGAGGTTAAAGTTCCTCCCTAGCAAATAAACAGCATCGAGTGCCGTAGCATTCTAAGCACAGATACGCAGTTCTGTCATATTTTACCTAAAAAAAATGCGGTGAGAGCGGGAGGCATCCGTCTTCTCGCTCTGCCGCGGTGCCGGCATTTCATGTTGAGCGCCGGAATAGTCCGGCGCTCAACATGAGATGCCAGCACCGTGACGGAGTCACGGAGAGTAAGGGGTGCCAAGCGGTTGCTGAGAACTTCATGAGCAACCGCTCGGCGCCCCTGCCCGGGACTTAGATTAAAGCATCGGGGGTTTTTTTAAACTTTATTTAACATGAATGATGTTAAATAAAGTTTTAAAAAAAACAAACAAAAAAAACCGATGATTTAAGTTAAGTCCTGGGCAGGCACCCCTGCTACCATGGTGCCCCGGGGCGGTCGCACAGGTCGCACACCCCTAAGGCCGGCCCTGTACATACTGTGTTTTTTTATTTTACAGTAAGACAACAATTATCACTAATTATTACTATGTAGGTAACATTCCTCTTTTAGTACTTTTCCACCCACCACTCTTCTGGGATTTTATTTCCCTTAACAGCTGGCTAATCGACCACGCAAGGACATATCCATTACCTAGTCCTGGAGATGTCCCAACATGAGTAAGAACACACACATACATTATACACAGAATGCTAGGCAAATAGAAACACAGAAACCTAACAAGAGTTCATCAATAAATTAATAAAATATACAAACAGAAAAAAACATCATATGGCCTTACTAATATATAACTCTCATTGTGGTAATAATGTGAGCATTATAGGGATTGTGGTCTGTTGCAGAGGTAGTGAATATACTTAAATACTATATATACAGGTTAGGGATATCTGTGAAAACAAAATGAGAGGTCATAATGTTAAAAAAACAAAACAAACAAAAACCCAATAAATTAGTCTAAAAATGTGAATACGCTAATTATTATACAGTACACTGATAGCTCGGTCTAATAGTGGACTACACAAATACTGACAAATTGAAAGAGAAGTTGTGGCGGATCCTGAACACTATAGATTACAGTATTACTAGTATTATAGCAGTTTCTACTTGTATTGTAGGGCAATACAGCATGTGTTATGTGTATTTTTGCTAATAGTTGCTGATGGGCTCTTGTAAGAAAGATTCAGAAAATATGAAAGTGCACAGAATAAAGAAACTTAGTTTGCCCATGGTCAGATTTTTGTACAGATCCAGCGATTGGAAAGAGCATTATGGTGGCACATAAGAGAACATTCCCATATTTCTCGTTGGATAAACGAGCACAATTAACTCTACATTGATTTGTCTAGTTTGTCTTTTGCGTTAGCTTCGCAAATTGCTTTGGGTTTGCAAACGTAAAGTATTTTTTTTACAGATAAAACCGCAAATGCACTGGTACTGAACTTATACATATAATAACTCTTCTAGCACCTGGCTCACTATTCCTAATGTTACGATTCGCTACATTGCTGTTATACACACTACACACAATGATAACTGTGCTTGCAGATGTCCTGCAAACTTTCTGGATCTTCTATTAAAATCATAGAAATACATAAAACATAATAATTATTAGTGCCAATATGTAAAAATATATATACTCAAACAGAGTAATTTCAATTCAATTTATTATACATGCATAGTCTTTTTTATTTATTTGCAATGTTCCTACTGCAATAAGGAGAAAAATGCCTTTGGGGACTTTTCTTGTACCTTACGGATACCAGTGATATCATGGTGACATCATTGGGCTCCCTGTAAAGTTGTATTCATTTTTTAGTTGATATTTAATTACCATTTCAATTTTTTTTTATTTTTTTTTATATTTTAATTCTTTGGAAGACAAAGTTTCTCTCTCTCCTCACTCTGATCTCTCCTATGCTGATCATGCAGTAATCAGCAAGCAGAGACTCCATAGTCCTGCATTACTGACCGCAATGTGTGCAATCAGCCAGCAGGGGGAGCTATGAGAGATTACAGCTGGGGCCGTCCTCCAAAGACCTTCCGGCTGGTTTCAGTATTGCTGCGACTGTCAGACATACAATCGGGCATGCACATTATAGTGACATACTGGCGTTACAACCAATCTGCAGGAAACCAGGGATGCTAGCTTCTGCTGACCAAGGAGATTTCAGGCTGTCACCTTTTTTATGTAAGTATGTCTATAGGGGTGTGAAAAGGTTAATTTACAGGTGAGGAAGCTGTTTGGTTATACCCACTCTCTGCCTAGATTCCACCCACTCCTTGACTTGTTTGAGTCCATTAGTGGACAGACCCATTTGCACTGGGAAGATTTTAGGCATACTTGGAACTTTCTGGGTTTCACCCAGATACCCAGGGTAAAGTCTCGCTTCTCCAGGTCTTCAGATCACTATGGAGAAACTCCGGGTCTCCCCTCTTTCTTCCTCTCCAACAATAGTTTGTGCCCCATGACTTCATTAGGACTTCCCACTGACAATCAACAGCGGGACCACCCAATGACATTAATGGGACCTCCTACCAGCATACTGGAAGGGGGCCTTCAGGTAGCCGGAGCCAGAAAGTTCCCAGGTATGATCTTAGGTACGGGATGGATTGGAGGCACTGTTAGTGTAAAGGCTTTCGATATGACCTTCTTACTTACCCACTTTTAGTGCTTCTTCCCAAAACAATATTTTTTTCTATGATAATAAGCAAACATTTACAGATCTATCATTGTATCATTTACACTGAATCACATGAAAACCATACAGAAAGAGAAGTTTTTTGTTTCGATGACAACGTACCAGCGCTTGCGTTTGAGTCACGTGGTAATTAAGCGATCCTAGCAAAAATTATAAATGAGGCAGGAATAAACAATTATTTCTGGAAAGGGCCTTGGACATGCTAAAAAATATGTTTTATTGGTGTATTTAGCTATAGAAGCTATACCAAAATATTTGTGAAAATGTTCAATTTTTATAGTAGAAATTAGAACTAAACATTACAGGTTAAAAATATATACTCACAGTATTTCTGAGAATATGTTTTTGCAATAAATATAACAAAATTTATTTAGCAGTATCTTAATGGCCAACTCAGAGATATTGTATTGCAAGCTTTTAAGACATTACCACCTCTTCCTGCTGCTAATGCTTCTGACCATCTGCCTGATAGAATTTAGCCCAGAAAGGTTGTAGAGCAATATCTGAATTTGCCTTTAAGGTTACAAATGGGGGTTTTGTGATTTTATTGTTAGTGTGTTCAGGGTGACTCCTAGTCTATATAGCGCCCCAGGCAAGATGTCCAACTCAGCCACATGTTTTATCTCTTGTGCTTCCGTTGCATCCCTCCCAGGTACAAGACCACCTTCTACACATTCGGGGAAATTTGTGGGTTGACTGCGCCCAGGAACCCCAAGCAGCTCCCTGACTGCATTTTTCCTCTTTTTAATCTATTTTACTGTTTACTTGTACTCTCTATAACAATTTTATGTAATATTTTTGTTAAAATAAGTCAACACCCGAAGCCTCTGGGTCGTGGGATCTTGACATGACCCGCTTCATGCCCATTTCCCCTTTAAATGGGAGTGTTTCCCTCTGATGTTAGTAGGCATTCCCACTCCTTGATGTCGGTGGGCAGTCCTGGCCGTGTCCCGCAAGGGAAGGCTCCAGGTAGCTGGAGCTCAGTAGTTCCCAGGTTCTCCAGCTAGCTATCCCCCTTGTGTGATGATGCCAGCACAAATAAAATGTTACCCTGCAGAAGGGGGTCTGCACTTCACTTACAGACTCCCTGTGCCATGCTTCCCCCTCTTACACATCCATGCTATCACACACACATATTCATTCGTTTACTCATTCACAAACATTCATTCACTAATTTGTTACCCTGCAGAATGGGGTCTACACTTCACTTACAGCCTCGCTGTGCCATGTTTCCCCCCTCTTACACATTCATTAATTTACTCATTCACAAACATTCATTCACTCATTCACAGATACTCATTCATTCCCTCAATCACACATACTTGTTCATACAACCTCCCCCACCCCCTTACCTGAACTGCAGAGCTCTCTGTTCTGCTTGCAGACTCCTTTCCCGGGGCCGGAAGCAGGAACAAAGCAGGGTCGTCTGCAGGAACTGAATAAGACATACAAACACTGTATTTGCAGGTATACATAAATAATGTATCGAAACATAGCATAGCAGATATAGATCAACAGAATAACACACAAACCCAGATTTGCATGTACAGATCAATTGGAATTCACATAAAAACTCAGCATTAAAGGTATAGATAAAACCCCCTTAATTACAGGCATAGATCCCAGTTTGCACAACCCAAAGCCAGCCGTGGCATCCACACTGCCCACATAGAACCTGACCAGCACCCACAATTACACACATAGAACTTGCCCCAAACAGCCCAGCATGAGTCAACTTTGTCCCCAAACAGCCCAGCCTGTGCCATCTTTGTCCCATAAACACTCTGCTTGTGCCATCTTTGCCTTTCCATAAATAAATTATAATCTATGATACACGCAAACACTTTTAGGGTCACTCACTAATTCACACTTTCATTCACGCAATTCATTCACACAACCATTTATTCTTTCACTCATTCACACAAATCATTTACATATCGCTTATGGGGTGAGTATCATTGGTCCGCCATTATGACCTTTTCCTTATTACACATAAAATACTTCACTTGTGCTGCTTCATACCTCTGGAACTCACTTCTACTTAACCTCCAGCCTTCACCTTCCCTCTCAATATTCAAGAAAAATCTCAAAAACAATTTTTTCATAAACATACCTAGACATGTTGTCTTACCTCCTACTGATACAGCCCTCACATCTATCTATAACACTCGTCCCCTAGACGGTATCAGTTTGTCTTAGTCTGTCAGCTCCAGTTTTGTCATAGCCTCAAAATATAAGTAAGGTAAGACGAGCTGCTAAATAGTTGGAGCTAAATAGAAGAAAGTAATAATAATCTCTTTAATTCCAGTTACAATAAGAAGTGTTAAGAGGGGGTTACACAGTAAAGAAAATGTGTACTGAAATGGGAAAACTGTTAAAAACAAAACAAATTACAGGGTAAGGATTGTTAGAATGATATTGACTGTGGTAGACACACACGCGCACGCACACTCACACACACACTCTTACTTCAGTATCAGGGATAATGGATAGATGCTTCTAGTGGCACATCTTGAAAAACGAATACAGTATATACAACATATATATATATATATATATATATATATAAACTAAATTTTGTGCTTAAATGCAACTTGGTTATCATATTTGACCTTGGTATGTGCACTTTGGTAATAATAGTTAATGTTTTCAGTTTGATGACATAGGAGTCTCACTGACAGTGAGAATTAACAGTTATGTGTTGAAGAGCCATCACAACATGCTTCTATTAACAGCCACCCCCATGAGCAATATCTTTATCTATTACATTTTGCAAGTTTATTGCTGTATTTCCACAGACAGGTACAGGCAGCGCGGTGCATGCTGGGATCGCTTCTCCTGCCAATATGGCGTCTCGCTGAGAGTAGTGGTACTGCGGTCCCGTTTACCGGGTTGAAGCTTACCGGATTTGTAGGGCATAGCTACAGTTCATCTGGGAAACCGGCGCCCATTAATAGTAAAATTGCATCTGGGCAAGGAGAGGCGGCGTCAGAACGACCAGAAAGCTCGGTGGGCGATGGTGTAGGTTACCGGGTGATGGTGAGAGGCGGGGGATGAGGGAGCGGCTCCGGGGCTGCCAAGGAGCACAACATGGGGTCGGCTGCTACCGCTGGGGACTCTGCTCAGTGGCTCTCCGTGAAGGAAGAGACTATATTTTTACATGATGGGCTGATCCGGGTCACCGACTTGGCCGAATTACCGAGTGAGATCGGGGTCACGGAGGCCGGAGATACGGACTTGGAGGTGAGGCCATTCAGACTGGGCGATGGAGGATGACACGCATATATATATATATATATATATATATTTATTTATTTATTTTTTTAAATGTATGTGTGTATATATATATATATATATATATATATATATATATATATATATATATATATATATAGGCACTGAGCACTTTAGACTCGCCCTATCAGGGTGTTATCACTGATGCACACATGACTGATGGTGTCTCTCTGCAGACCATCTGCCTTGGCAAGATGTCCTATCACAAACACAATATGTCCTCTTTGTATACGTTATTCCTCGTCACATGTGTTGTATGTTCTGTCACGCACATTACTTGTTGTATCTTCTGTCACGAATTACATGTTGGTACCATGGTGTGTTATTTTTCTGTCTATTATATATTTAATGGCACGTTGTTGGTTTTGTTCTGTATTCACATACCAGATTGGGCAGCCTTTGACCCGAATTCTGACAGATGAGCCTTTTCTCTCGAGATCTCCCAGCCTTTTCTCTGTTCTTTGTGATGCCCCGGGCACGTGAAATAATGTAACCTGACCAGCCGCTGAAAGGCCTCGCAGTGCAAATCACTTCATCCCAATCTCCATAGCATTGCTGATGAGCCTAAAGCGACACCGTATCGAATATGTACTTTAAAAAGAGCAGGTTTTATGCACACGTGATTATTCCAGCGCTGCGGACTATGATGGCGCTATAGAAATCAATAAATAATATTCTTTCCTTGGGCAGTACACAGGCTAAAGCAGTATTCGCATCGTTTATACATTTAGATTTTCTGTTTATAAACACGTGGAAATAAAGTGACAATATTATAGGAGCTTCTTTAACTCTTTGAAAGTCCTTCTAATAGTGGTTAACACCCTTTGGTTTGCTGAGAGCTATCACAGGTGATGATACACGAGACAACCTATGTGACTGCCTAGCCAAGTGCGATTGCAAACATTACAGGGATGTGTTTAGGGGCCCGGTGGCATCTTAAGCTAGATCTGTCATATAGAATATACATACGCAGGGCCCTCTCTCATTGGGCTGCGGGAATGGCTACCCAAATATTGGTGTGCTGGATAGCGGGTTCCGGAAGAGACGGTATCGTTAAACCAGCTTGTGTGTGTTTTTGTGTATTACACACTTTTTGCTGTTTATTTTTTGTCTAGGTGTGGGAAATGTTTAAAAATGTGTGATCCTCTGTTACAAAATATCAGTTTTATATTTGTGTTCAAACGTATAATTTTTATCTGGATGGGAAAGTGTGTGTGTGTGTATACGTGCACACACATAATACATGCACACACATAAGCTGTGATATACATTTCCTACTTATACGCTATTTTTATGGCGCCGATTCCCAGTGATGCTGCATGAATGAACGCAGACTGCCTGCCTTGCCCACAGCCCTGTGCAGAATGAGCGGAGATGCTGTGGCGAATGAGCCTTTTGTCCGAGGATCACTGCACTAGGTTTTCACTGTATTTTAGGCCTTTGTACCGATCTGTCATTTGGCTCGTTGAAGCAGGTGCAAGTCTCGCTTCGCTCCCAAATGATGGACAGACTTAATCATGTCTCTCCTCCTCTCGCAATTTAAGGTATCCGCTCTGTTGAAATAAAACTATGTCCCACGATACAATTGTGCACTGCAAAACCCTAGCAGTCTTACACACAGCATATGTCCATACGTATGCATCCAATGAATAATATCTCGTTCCACTTAAAGGTATTTGTAACTAAGCCCAAGTAAATAATAATAATGTGATTTATATGGGTTTTTTTACAGTACACAGAGAGGAGGGGAGTGTGTGACTATAAATAGAATGTTAAAAACACAAAATCGATAGTAAGTTATTAAATAGCGCTTGACTCCTTAAAAAAGGCCATTTGTAATGGATATAGGCAAATAACACCATTTAGTAAATAAAATAGGTTATTTTAAATAGCCTGGACTTTGCTATATGTTTGCAGTTCATTGCTTGTTACACTTATTACACATGCAAGGTCAAACTTATATATATCTATATAGAGAGCGACAGCAGACTCCATAGCGCTATTGCAGTAGGAGGACAGTGACAATTTAGTGAAAAATTTACAATTACGCTACACGTTAAGAGGGCCCAACTCATGTAAGTTTACAATCTATTGGGAAGTTAAGGGGGAATGAGGCAAAAGGTGAAGGGACAACCGGTGTAGCGTTGCTAAGGGCTCTGTAGATATGAGTCAAAATTTTGAGGAAAAGATGAATTTAAAAGATATTTTGCAGATGAAGGCAGCAGGATTTGAAGAGTGACTGTATATGAGAGTGGAGTCAAGTAACATTTGGTCAGACTTGGTCCGTTGGGTAGGTTGAACAATTCTTAACAATGATGGAGACATCAGGACTTGTGAGTAGAGGAGATGGGATGATAATCAGAAGTTCAGTCTCAAAGATATAAAGCTTCAGCCAGGTAGTGGGATGCCATCCAATGTGCGATTTCAGAGTGACGGGTGAACAGAAAAGAAGGCAAGGGGTCAGGAGAGGAAAGGTAAATTATTGGGTCGTCTCTATCCAGGTGATACTGGAATCGAAAAGAAGAGATTAGGTATGTGGGATTAGGTAGGAGGTGTAGATAGAGTAGGGAACCCAGAGCTGAGGAACAAGAGGATACAATCGGAAAGGTAGGATTGCGCCAGAAGACAGGCGTGCCATGGATGGTGGAGCACAGTAGTGTAGTAATGGAGCTTAAATGTGTAATGTACAACATTTTTGGCAAATGGAATTTCCTTCACTGAAGCTCGGGGATACAAGGGCACTTGTACAGGTAACGGGTTTGTTAGAAGTAGCCAGGGAAGGCCGCACACGACAGCAGGAGCAACCTCCTCTAGGGCTGAGGTTAGTGTGTGGTTGTACAGTGTGGTGGCAACATCAGGGCAGAAGTGGGTAGAGATGTTGAAAAACACAGGCAGGTGTGTGTTAGTTGTGGTTAAGTCGCAGAGGTTTTTGTAGGTTTGAGGAAGTTTTCTTTAAATAGTTATGACAAGGCTGGAGGTTAGGCAGTACCAGTCAGAAAGGGAGAAGAGCTGGTTTGGAGCCGATCACCCTCTGAGATACCAGAGGAGTTGAGGGATAGCAGTTTAGCAGCTGCAAGAGAAGATGATAGTATCCACTGGGGTGCATAGAATACGGTAATAAGTATTTAATGCAGGATATACACCGGGACCTCTTTTTATTAGTTTTCAGTGTATTCTCTTTCAGTAAAATGTATTTGGGAAGGTGTGTTGTCTGACAAATATAAGTCTATCTGCTTTGTAGCTGGACTTGCCCACCTGGCTTAATCTTCCTCTCTCCAAAGAGCTTGTTTTGTAAGAAGGGCTGAGCTGTTGCTGTATAAGGCATATCTTATGTTGGGTGACTTCTGAAAAGTGAGGCACTGCCTATTACCAAAACATGTCAAATAGGTGTCAAGCTTCAGTAGTGAACTCTGCCATTACCTCTTTTGCCAGTGGATGCTGGGCACAGTAGACAAGTCCTGGTAGATAAGATGCCTGCTTCCATTGTATACTCGTATGGTGTGAGTTTCTAATACATATGTGTAATTTTTCTGTAAGCATGATTGTGTAGGTTTATTAAGTTTAATGATCTATAAAACCTAGGATTATGGAAAGTGTCAGATCAGCTTAAACTTCCTCTTCCCGGGATTGGCATGATTATCTGTACTTATTAAAGGTGATTATCCTGCCCCATTAAAGGTGCTGCTCCACTTAAGACTTAATTGCGTGCTGAACTCCACAAATGAATGTCATTTTATTATTTCCTAAGGATGTTAAAAAATGCATAAAACATATATTGTTAAGAAGCTTCTTTTTGTTGTTGTTTCTAAGGCAGTAACATATCACATTTTGTGTCGCATGATGTTGCATATTTTTTTCAGCAAAAATCATGAACACGGGAAATTTTATAGGATTAGAGAATTATTTCTGGGAATTTAACAGAACCATGACTGAGATTTCTAATGCAAGTATAAGCAAGAAGGCATAGCTGGGGCCAAACCCTTAGGTTTCCTCTCCCTTTATCAAATCTTGAAATCTTAAGAAGGGAACTAGAACAAGAGTAAAAGGGAACAAAGTTCATGGGAGGGGAATAGTTTTGTTTAGTTCACATCTGCCACAGGTGTAATTAACCTTTCAACCAAATGTTTCCAAAGCATAAAAAAAGTAATTGAAAAACAAAACCCACAAACTAAATGCATTCATTTAAAGATGTTAAATCCTGCATATAATGCAGTTTCTCTTTAAAGTGGATGTGTTATCTACAAATATGACTATGGTGTATTGCAGGGCTTGACAAATTTGTTGTGAATCTAGGCGCCAGCTAAAAAAGTTAGGAGCCAGGATTTTTTCTTAAACTAACAGTTGGTTAGGAGTGATCTGATCATCAACAGCCCACTTACTAAACTCACAGCATTTGACCTGGAAGCACCCTGGACTTTCAGGTCAGTGCTGGGTTTTGTTGTTTGTTTTTTTTAACTCTTTCAATGCTGACATTCCATTGGAGCACAGCATTGACTGATATTTAGTCCCCACAAGCTTGTGGGGACAAATGTTAACCCCTGCAATACACAATTGTGGCATTGAAGGGGTTAACGCTGCACTGTCGCTCTCAGGGAGCGATCAGGCAGCAGTGGAGGGTTGGGGCTGCTCTCCACTCATGTGGAGACCGAATAACCCTCTCCCCTGTCCCTGAAGCTGCCTCTGGCAGCTGGGACTCAATTGCTGGTCTATAGACCAGCCATGGCAAGGGGGAGTCTCTTTGATGACTGCTGTAGGCTTCCATGCCTACAGGAATCATCAAAGGGCTTGTGGGGGCTCGTTTTTGCTGTTGCTGGTCTGCTTGGGCTTCCAGGCAGACCACCAGCAGCAGAGCCCCGTACAAAACGGGAATTAACCCCTAAAATGCCGTGATCGGGGCATTGAAGGGTTTAACGCTGCACTGTCGCTCTCATGGAGCGATCAGGCAGCAGGGGGTGTAGGTTCAGGTGAGGACCCAATCAACACTCAACCCCCTTTCCTGAAGCTGCCTGTGGCAGCTGAAAACGCGATTTCACGTTTTCCTGCAATCGCGGTTTCAGCCTACAGGATCACTCCGTGAGAGTGACCTCAGGCTCGGGGGCGGGCTCCGATTGGCTGGGCTGTCTGCCCAAACTCCTGGGCAGACAGCAGCAGCAGCACCCCCCGCGATCACAGGCTGACAAACCCCGGGATTTGTCGAGCCCTGGTGTATTGGTGAGTTGATATTTTATATATGAATTAGCGAATGTGTATATTAACACTTACTGTTTCCGTGCTGCTTCTGCGTGGCACACATTGTATTCTGTGGAAGCACTAAAAGAATTGTGGGCACACACTACCCAACTAGCAGCCATGGTTTGTGGACTCTGCACCATGCTTTCTGCAGCTGACCATATAGAGATAACGGATTAAGTCTCTTCATCTTCACGTTTGCCATTGAGTTGGCTGGCAAAATGTGTATAGGTTAGGTTCTTCCCCTCATTGTGTATCATTGACTGTGTAGATCTTTGGCTTATATTTTGAATCGTTTGAATGGTTGGTTAGGTCTGTATGTGTATAATTGTTTTAAAGCTACTTGCAGCTGATGAGGGTTTCTGATGTTTCATTCCTGTTGCCTTTATACAGTGACCCTGTTTAAAAAATAAACAAAAACAAATCTATTACATTTGCTAATTTATTATAAAACATACATACTGAGCTGGAAAAAACACCCAGAAAATAGTGATATTTCTGGATTTATCATTTAAAGGGGTTAAAGGGCCCTAACCAAAAAAGAATGCATACTGATATATCCTTTGCATTTAGCTGGCATACAGAAAGAAATAAACATATATGAATGGATTCTATAGAGTCACCCGCTCATTTGCAACAGGACACCATGAAATTTTAAAGTAACTACACCGCTAATATATGTATCAAAGTTAAGACTCAAAAAATGCTGATTAGACAGGTTTTCTCTGTATAACCCTGTTCATATTATATTGAAAGAGTCAGAATACCTATTTTGTCAGGTGTTCTATATAAACCGTTCTAAAATAAATACAGCGGTCCTCAGAAACCAGTTTTTTGGGTTTTTTAAGCAAATCATCCGCTATTCTTATCTCATTCTGCTTAGTTTAAGATTCTAATTGCTCTCTATTTCAGGATCGTTCCCACTACCCGGTGATATAGGCTAAGAACACATCACACACTTGAATATTTCTAGAACATTGCACATTTTTTTTCTGAAGGACCTTTGATTCCTCTTAAATAGCAAATGTATATGAACCCTGTAACTGGGAGCCCCAGTGTGGGAAAAGTAGAGATGCACTCTTAGCAATTCCTTCGAGTATCCTTCAAAGAAATCAAGACGGGTGTTCAGTGCCAGAAACTAATCACACAGTGGCACAGGCAAGAAATGATTGCAATGCCTTTTGGCATGTACTGGCTGTACTTTCGCATTGTCCACTCATCTGTTGTGTGCGTTGTTTCCTTTTTAACCAAAATGCTTTTTTTTGTGCTTTAATTTTACTTAGGTGTCACAGTATTATCATACTGTTTTACTTGGTACAAGAGTAATTATGGCTCATTTCTCACAGTGTTGTAAAGCAGCGAGCAAAGGATAAGGCACTGGTAGCAAACACCAACTGAAACAACGGCAACACCTACAGCCCTGACACAAGGACAATTCATATATACACATGCAGCGACACAAGGAAGGCAAGCAACATACACACCCACACACTAAAAAGCCAGAGGAAAGGAATTCTGTTACAGCAGCAGTAATCGGAGTGGGGCAGGGGATCATCATTGATCAATGCTACCTGTGGTATCGGTTCTGATCTCATCAAAAGGGGATGCCCTAACTTTTCTTTGGTCATTTATATGCTCACAGCTTTATAAGTGTTTTTGTCAGCTTGGGGACGGAGACCGGGTTGCCGGCACACGGTCAGAGTTCCTGTTCCTGGGCTGGGACATTTAGGCTTGGAAATTACAGAGACACTAAGTGCAGTTGGCATTTGTTGGATTGCCACATCGTAATGAACACAAACGATAAATTTTAACGTCGTCTACATTGCAGACAATTTTGATGCGACTCTGAGTGTTGGTTTCAGCTGCCTCCTCTGTCACAGGCTTGGTTATTAAAACCAGTCAGTGGGGGGGGGGGGCACAGATTCACAAATATATGGCGTATATTCCCCTTGTGACTGGGTTTATCTCCCAGACTGGCTCCCTGTCTGTTCCCTGTACAGGGACAGGCTACAGTGCCAACATCAGCAGAAGAGGTGGACCACTATGCCTGGCACAGGAATGGGGAATAGCTTCTGTAATAAAGGAAGGACAAAAATAAAACATTTTGTGCACTGTGCCTTTTAAAATAATGGTATCCAGGTTAACCGTGTAATATTTTCCATTTCAGAAAAAAAATATGAAGCCTTCGTTTACATTCTATCCTTTATAAAATGTTAATATTATGTGTAATACCTTCCAATTTATAAAATGTTAATATTTATATGTGTAATGCCTCCCTATTTATGAAGTAGTGAATATTTATGAAGGTGCTGGCAGTGACTAAGCTTTTGGCTCTGTACCCAGGATGAATACAGGCTGAATGTGAGCCAGGACATACCGACACTCGTCTGTTTTACGTAGAATCCTAATAATTACCGTTCATCGCATGGGAGTGGATACATACATATCAAAATTAATTTTTTCTCATTCTTGTGGAATCTATAGGCAGTGTATATACATTCAGCAAACTATACCATTGAATACTGAATGTTAATATTGCTATATTGGTCCAAGAGAAGATTGATGCCTATTATTGGGCCAACATCGAAAAACCATTTATGCTTACACAGGTCTCCAGAACCTCCGTAGTAACGGCAGTCTAATAAGTCTTAAATTAGCAAAACGTGAATAGACACGTCAATGAAATGTGATGGTAGAGGAAATAATGCGAATAGGAAGTAATAGTTACAAAAGTTCATTGGGTTGAGATAAAATGTCTTGGTTTCATCCAGGTTGAATATGTTGAGATATTGCAATTCTTAAGTTATGTGGTTTGGTGTTTCCCCAGTATGGTCTGTCTGTGGTTCCACACTTCTTGTGTATTACCACTATGCGTGTGTTTACTAAAGGGAGGATTGACAGGAGAGTTGGTTTCAGCTTCTTTTCTTAACTGTACACTATGAAGCGCCAACCCTAGTGAGGCTCTGCTGCAGAAAGAAGTTGGCTGACCCTGGACAATGAGCAAGATTAAGCTAGTTAAATTAGCAAGATTAATACAAAGCCTCCTTAGACATTGAATAATGCATTATACAGGACCAGCTAAGCCCAAAAAGCTAATTTTGTCCATCAAAATAACATGAAATGGATCAGAAATACAGTGTAGTCATTGTTGATGTTGTAAATGACTATTATAGCTGGAAACACTCCCGTCACTCCGGTACGTTTGCATCTATCTATTTATACTTTATATTGCGGTGCTTATCTCTGCACATTTTATCCTGTGAAAATGTATTAGCGTCATCTGATCATATTATGCACAGTGGCTTTAAACGTAAGGTTACAAGTGAACGTGTTATGTTCTTAGGTGTTAACTGTATCAACCCTGAATGGTGGCGGTCTGTCCAAATTGATATCAACCGCGAAAATCGTACATAGCTGTCATCGTAGGTCCGCTTTGCCAGCTACATACGACATACATAGACAGCACATAGCATGAGTTAAATGCCCAGCATGAAAAGTGTAATTAACACTATTGGAAACAAAGATATATTCCTGCTGAATCACACTATTCAACTGGTTGTTCTTTCTACATAACCCCAGCAGTTCTGTTTGGCAGGTTTCTGTGTATTTAGAGTTATGTGATGGTACGAGATTGAATTGTGCTAATCACATGAGAGTAGTCACTGGTTTTTGCTTTTCTAGTAAAAGTTCATTCTTTCATTATCTGGTTTTTCTTGCCATTGTAAAAGGTATCCATTGATTACATTTACAGTTATGACTGCATTTATATTGTGTCTATCTCAAGAATTCCCCAAACTTAAATTTAGTGCAAAGTATTGAAGGATAAAGAATTACAGAGTTTCTGGAGTTGTGACAATCTTTCGATTATGGTGGTATGGCGAGAGTTCTATACATTTGAGTTTACCTTGGCATGGTTGAGAATAAATGTGCCAATAACGATTTCTGTTTGTTTTTTGCCCGTTTGTTCAGCTTCATGCACATCCGTTTCGGATCAAAATCGGTGGCGGGCTTTTTAAAATCAGAAACTAAATTTGTTTGACGCCCACATTCACTCTCACTCTTGTAATGGCTCCCTACCTTCTCCGCCGACCGCTTCCATGTCTTGCAGCTCTGCTTCTTCTCTAGCACCCTCTTCGTCTTCTTGTTCTTCTCTCTCTCTGCTGTCGCCACCGATGTCTAGTGATGTTTCTCAACCCGTTCTGCCATTATTTCATATTTGGAAGTACCACCCAAGCCCTTCACTTTGCTTGTGGGGATGCACACGCCGTTAACTTTCAAAAGGCATAAAATACTTCAGTTGAATATTTTTCATATCTGGATTATTTACTGTTGTTTTTAAATCTCATGAAGACTGTTCTTGAGGGTTGGATTCTTGTGGTGGTTGACAGTTTGAGTGTTGATAACATTGAGTGTCCGGTTTCGAGAGAACTCATGGCAAATGCCCTAAGATTCCTCTCAGTTGAGCTTGATGATGATGATGATCAGCAAACAATGTATTGTCTCAGGACTTCATCTCATTACTACAATAACCTCGGTGAAAACTAAAAGAAATTAATGTGTTCAGTGTTTAAAATCGATTATTAAAACCATTAACGTAGCTGAATAATGTATGGTCTGTAAGAACCTGTGTTTAGGGTCTAAAGATACTCTTGATGTACTAATCATTTAAGATCTAATCATTAATAATGGAAGCAAGATATCTTGGAATAATTACTAAATTTTTAATGTTTTTATTTTTAGATTTTAACATTTGAGACAAAGAACCCAACAGAGCTTGCAGAGCGTTTGCGGGCAGTGTGTGGGAACCAGAGCAATGCATATGCACGCTTGCTTGAGTATCGTCTGAATGCCCTGCGTGGATTGTGGAATGCGCAACGCCAACTGGCTCTGGAAGAGCAACATGAAAGGGATGGCTCTGATGAGGAAACTTTATCATTACTCAAGAGGCAGGGCCTATTACAACAGCCAGAACAGGCTCCATTTACATCACGCATGGGCCTTCTGCTGGTTTTCCCCCTCATCCAGTCTCAAAGTAAAACAGACCCCTCTCTTTGTAACGTAACGGCTGAGGTGCTACTGAATTGCCTTAGGGATTGCCAGCCTTTGAGCTTGACTAAAGAGCCAACTGATTGCTTGAATGGAATAGAGTCTTTGCTTTGCTCTTGGCTGGAGGACACCTCAACGTTGGGTCAAGAAGTCTCATATAAACAAAAAGAAAATTCTGCTGCTGCTCTGGTTGCCTTGGCATGTGCCAGGTAAGTTAAGTTTTTTGTTTGAATAACATTTCATTTAAAGTGGTAGTATGTAATTTTGTTAAAACTGAAGAGAGAAAAGTCCAGCTACCTGATGCCTTTATTTACACCATCAATGAAGAAAAGGTGGTGATGAGGATCCTCAGACTAACGGCCATAGGGTTTTGTTCAGACATAGACATGTGTTATGAGCAAGTAGGAGATTCTTACTTGTACCGAGGAGTCGTCCTACTGTATCAGCACTGACACCACGGGAACGCAATGCAGAAATCTGCAATCAATGCTGGCACCTGACTAGCCTATGAGCAGACCAACCGATCTCTCGAGTACAGGAAGGTCTCTGTGCTAAAGCTACAAAATAAAAAACGAGCACACTATGGCAGCCAGTAGTCAATCTGACCACCTACCTACAAGCATATGGGTCTACAATAAATAGGTCTGGGGAAAGTTAATTATAAACACGCCGCTTGCCTTTGTATTTTTGCCTGAATCAGTTTGTTACTTGTGCTTAATTTGATGCAATCCTGTGAATACATGTGAATTAAAGGAACCTGCACATTTGTTCTTAAGTGAATTCCGAGTCTTTATTGCCCTTTACGGCAGAGGTTGACTAGACTGTAGAAGTAGGGCAAACATGTTTAGGAGCTTCTTTTCATACACCTTTCCATAGACTACTCCGTTATTAATCAATGGTGAGAATGACTTGGTTCACGGCTTTGTGGCTCTTGGGCTAAAACCAGGTGTCCTTCAAAAACAAACTACATTACCGTACACAAAGCTGTAATTTTATGCTCCGAAAATATTGTAATTGCAGAAAAGTATCAAAACCGAAATTAGCTGCATGCAAATTAAGTATTATTTACAACAATATTTAATGTATAATATCTATTTTTATTTTAACAGGGGATCGCTAAAAACATTTATTCACACCGTACACTTGCTACAAAAACAGACCGACTTGGGATCATTGCCTGTGGCAGATGTGTTATATAGGTACGTTTTCCCACCGTACTCAGACTTCCATAGCTGATGTGAGAGATATAAGCTTGCATTCAAACACAGTAACAGAACGTATTAAGAGATCTGAGTAGTCAGATGTGCGGTATTATTGATTTCGTCTGTCTCTCTGTGCCTAATACTCTTGGTTAAGAGCTCTCTAGATGGTTACTGGGGCACTTTTGGTCATAATGTAACTTTCGGAGTCACTGATTTTCATCGGCCATGAATTATACAAAAATGTAACTGATTTTTAGCTCTAAGGTTTCATGTCTGTAGATTGTCTGCTGATGTAATTTCAGTATGTTTAAAGCCTTTGATGTAAAATAATCATTTTAAAAAGGCCTCATCTTGTCATCAGGTTTTTTTTTTGTTTGTTTTTTTTAAACCTGTTAGATCCAGATGTTTATGAAGTCCTGGGTATTGTGAAATTAACATTTATGTAAATTCATTATTAAAACTGATGTTTTTATCTGTCAGTTATTCCAAGTCCTAACACATTCATTATCCAAATTACATTACCTTTATTTGATTGTGGTTACAGATTAAAATATCTTGTCCATTATGTACCTCTATACACACACAGGTTCACACTGGCCATGTGGCTCACTTGCCAAATGCCCGGTAGGCCAGTGTCTTTGGTGCCACTTGTACAGCAGATTTAGAGTTTACTCTAAGCAAGCGTTTATCATTTGTCTGTAATTCCCTATTATAAATCTGAAGATCTTCTTGTGTTGTTTGCACATTGCTGCTACTGTCACGTTTTGGAGGTAGATCCTTGGCTCTTATTGTGTTTTGTCTGAGCGGCTGTACTGTACTGAGATGGCTAATGGCTGCAATCTGCCAATTAATCCTTGTTCTCTCACTTGGTTAGACAACCAACCGAGTTGCATGTATTCTTCACTAACCTTTTTTTCCCCCCCTAGACTAATAATTGGAGCAACTACACAATATTTTTTGAGCCTCCCTGTCTGTGAAAATGTTTTGCCTGTTTAAATGGACTGTCTATTGTCCTTTAGTACCCCTCAACAAAGAGATTATTTAAGAACTTCCATATGCTTTCGTTTATTAAAAAAATAAAATGAAAATAATGACTTGATGAAAATGTTGCAGCTTCAGGAATGCCAAGAGACGTGCAAGGAGATCTCATTAGATGCCCTGTCATGCTAACCAGCGCGGGAACGGGCTGGTGGACAGTATACGATTATGCTGTTGAGCATGCAGTGCGTTCGGCTGAATGGATCGCCTGCAATTTAAATAGCTAAGATACGAGGAGAAAGAGAAAATGCATAGAGAATGTTCTCACGATTTTCTGAAAATGTTGATGTAAAGGTGACACTCGGCTATCACCTGCATTAAAATGCACATGATGGCTGTAGTGTCCCTTTAAAAAATGGCAGTGCTTAATTCTGACACTTGTACAAAACAACGCATCTCCCTCCTCCGTGCGGTTCAGCCGGGCTGCTGCACTCTGTTTTTCACAGGAACGTTCTGTACAGAACACCAGAAGGAGAAAACGAGTTATTTCACTGCTTTATGCATCCAGCACAAATCCCAAGAGACAAGCAGAAGTAATGCTGATTTTATGTATGTTCCATTAAGTCTGTGGCTAGAATCTTATTGAATACATGCGGTAATACTGCATGCGTCTGTAAAGATTTTTACACCACGATAGCGTTCCATATAGCTCTTTGATATGCTGCAAGATCTAAATTACAGTGTTTGTGCCTATTCTGTGTGTTCTTTAGCTCTGCATAATTTAATGCGTAAGGAGACTCTCTATTTATTATTACCTTATATTTATTAAGTGCCAACAAAGTTGATTCAGGGTGCAAATGAGGATGTAGAGAACAGGAGGGTGGGTTCGTGCTGGTTTCACATGGGGGTTTGCGGAGGGATTGGGATGTTTTGGGAAAGCTACAAGAGGGGAAAGAGAGACATGAGTAAGTAAATATAGTTTTGGGTGAGGAATATAAGGGACAGGGCTATGGCTGTTGGGAAGCCAGAAAGGGAGGGGATCAAAACATTTGCCTAAAAAAGAAACTATGCCCCCAAAATACATATTTGGTACAAATATAGGAAAACCATGCATAAACTACAAAATATGAACTCTAAAGTAAAGAATTCGTAGTTCAGAATTGCCCACTCGTAACAGATTCGTTATGTGTCTTGTCTTAAGGTTGCTGCTTCTGGAAGGAGGGCCAGGATCACCCTCTTGTTTACTGGGAAGCAAACACATTGTATCCTGGGGATTTGAGGATATGCTTCCAGCCCCTGATGGAACTGGCGGTGCAAACAATGATAACAAAGGTACGGTATCATGACATTACTGCAAAGCGATTAAACTAGAAGGTACGTTATAGCTCCTTGGCAGCAGCGGTTGGAATTGACAACTGATTTGGAGCCAGCTGGATACCATGATAAATTGAATCGGCTCTGTAAGATTACTAATGAAGCAAAATAATAATAATGTATTCCTAGACTTGGGGTATCGAAAGCCTCTAGAACCTTTTCATTTATTTGCTATTGAGTAGAACAATGCTGTGTACTGAACCGTGAGTTATGGACTTAATCTGAAACTTCCAGAGACCCTGGCCCATGGGAGTTCCTGCAGGCAACCCTCACAGTTGCCATTGACTTTACATTAGTGAATATGCTAAGTGGTACTTTAACAGACAGTTATTGCCTCTGCCATGAGTTCAGAAGTCTGTAAACCTTTTTTTAAATGACTGGATGCCACATCACATACCGTATTGGCTCGATTATAGGCTGCACCCTTAAAGTTTGGTGCTATCTTTTTAGAGAAAAAATACACATGAGTGGAATAGTAAAACGGTATTTTATCTAATGAACAAGAATACATGTTTTTTTTCATTTTTGGTATCTATTATGCAGTTAGTCAGCATAGGTTATATACAAATAGAAATTTGGAAAGCCAATAGCCATTTTTAAGGTCCTCCCTTAATTCATAATGCACCTTACTTATAGATTTTCCACTCTGCCCCCCAGATATGCTTTATAACCCCTGATATGTCACTTAGGTATATATTGAAATGTTGGAACTGCCTTTGGTATTGCAGATGCAGACTTGGGTCGCTGCTTGGCATCAGATGGGGTTTACTTGTACACAACTAACTCCGTAGGAAAAGGGATCAGCAAACTGGGATCTGGTCTGCACGGCACTTTACGGTGAGTCCTTGTCAGTACTTCATACGGTTGTGGGTTTTTGCCAACACCTTGGATTTATCTAGCAATAATTATGAAATATGATCAAATCTGCACTCTGCACACATCTTACAAATTGACCTGTTTATCACCGCAGCATGGTGATTGAACTTTTACTTACATTGGATAAGGGAGGGTTGGTTTTATAGTGCTTTAAGAAAATCTGCTGATCATTGTGTGGTAAGTACCAATGCGCTGATTAGACAGAAGACGTAGACATTTAATATGCATTGGTCAACACAGTGCCGTGCACCTTTTATTTATTGATCTAAATCAAATCAATATTTGGTGTGACCACCCTTTGCTGTCAAACAAAGATACACTTGCACACCTTTTGTTAAGGGAACTCGGCAGGTAGGCTGTTCCAAACATCTTGGAGAACTGTCCAACGTTCTGCCTCAGTTGCTTCTCTCTCCATGTAATCCCAGACAGACTCAATGATGTTGTGATCAGGGTTCTGTGGGGCCATGCTAGCACTTCCAGCAGTGCTTTTTCTTCTTTATACTGAAAATTTTTGCCACTCAAAATGTTAATGTTTAGTTTTTTTTTACCAATTCTCCCATCGGTCTTTATTGTAATCAATAAATGAATTCGCTATCCGAAAATCAAACTCTTTATACATATTTGCATTTATAGGGTTGGAAAGAAAAAATATTGCATTTGTTAAGTAAAGGGACACATCAACCTTTTTTTTATGACTACTACAGTTCTAGTTTTTACATATTGTATTTAGATACCTGTGTATTAGTCATTTATTTTTCTTAAAGATTGAGCTATGATGACAGGACTACAACCAGGGTCGTAACTAAAAACCTCAGGGCCCCCAACTTCACCATCAACTTGTCCCATAGTGCCACCTTTGCCTTAAAAAGGTTTGTGAGTACCTCATTTGCCCCCCACACAGCCTGCCTGTGCCATCATTGCTCTAGCTTGTTAGTGCCCCCAGAAAGCTAATTGGTGCCATCTTGGCCCACAAACAACTTGTCTGTGCCATTATTGCCCACTTTCCGTCATACACATATGCAAACACAAATTTACACGTTAACACACACTCATACTCACTAACACACACATACACACTCATTCTAACACACACACACTCCCTCTCCCTCCACTCATGCTAACACATACACCATCTCATATCACACACTTACATATACACATCCAGATCCATGCTCGCACACTTATACATAGACATGTCATGCTCATTTATAGGGCTGCAACAACTAATCGATAAAATCGATAATAATCGATAATAAAATTCGTTGCCGACGAATTTCATTATCGATTAGTTGAATCGATTATTATCGATTATAAAATGAGGGTTTTTTCAGAGCAAACGCTCTGAAAAATACCCCTCATTATATAATCCGTTTAGTCTGACTCACAGCAGCAGCTCCTACTTACCAGCCCCTCCCTGTAATCACTGTGACAGCTTGCCCCGCCCCCTTCCTTCTCCCAGAAGGCCAGAACCACATGGCTGTGACACTCATCTAACTGTAAGTATAAAATTAATATTTGGGCTGCTGAAAGTTAGGGTAAGTGGGAGTTAATTTAGGGGCAGTTATGGTTAATGGGGTGTTTAGGGTTAATTTAGGGGAAGTTATGGTTAATGGGGTGTTTAGGGGCAGCTATGGTTAATGGGGTGTTTAGGGTTAATTTAGGAGCAGCTGTGGTTAATGGGGTGTTTGGGGTTAATTTGAGGCAGTTGTGGTTAATGGTATGTTTAAGGTTAATTTAGGGGCTGTTGTGGTTGACAGGGTCTTTAGGGTTAATTTAGGGGATGCTGTGGTTAATGGGGTGTTTAGGGTTAATTTAGGGGCAGTTATGGTTAATGGGGTGTTTAGGGTTAATTTAGGGGCAGTTATGGTTAATGGGGTGTTTAGGGTTAATTTAGGGTAGTTGTTTTGATGGGGTATTTAGAGTTAATTTAGGGGTAGTTATGGTTAATGGGGTGTTTAGGGTTAATTTAATGATGAGGACTGAGGGTTAATTTGATTAATTTAATAAAGTTAACTTAAGGTGCAGTTAGAGATAAAGGGGGGCCAAACTAAGGGGAATCTAAATCCTGGGGCAGTGAAGATTAACCCAGTACTTATTTAAAAAAGTATGATGTCAGTGTGATGTGAACGGGTCTGTGACTCTATGAGGGCACCATGAGATATCTGGGGGGTATAAGGCATATCAGGGGAGGACGGAGAGACATATCCGGGGGTATAAGGCATATACGGTATATAAGGCATATGTGGGGAGGGCAGTGTGGCATGTCTGGGGAGGACGGAGTGGTGTATCAGGGTGTATAAGGCATATCTGGGGCCACAGTGGCATATCTGGGGGTAGACTGGAGTGGCATATGTGGGGAGGGCAGCGTGGCATGTCTGGGAGGTAGTGTGGCATGTCTGGGGAGGATGGAGTGGTGTATCAGGGGGTATAAGGCGTATCAGGCACAGTGGCATATGTGGGGGTGGAGTGGCATATGTGGGAGGCAGTGTGGAGTGGCATATGTGGGAGGCAGCGTGGAATGGTATATGTGGGAGGCAGCGTGGAATGGTATATGTGGGAGGCAGCGTAGCATATGTGGGAGGCAGAGTGGAGTGGTATATGTGGGAGGCAGCGTGGAGTGGCACATGTGGGAGGCAGCGTGGCATATGTGGGAGGCAGCGTGGCATATGTGGGAGGCAGCGTGGCATATGTGGGAGGCAGCGTGGAGTGGCATATGTGGGAGGCAGCGTGGAGTGGCATATGTGGGAGGCAGCGTGGCGTGGCATATGTGGGAGGCAGCGTGGAGTGGTATATGTGGGAGGCAGCGTGGAGTGGTATATGTGGGAGGCAGCGTGGAGTGGCATATGTGGGAGGCAGCGTGGCGTGGCATATGTGGGAGGCAGCGTGGAGTGGTATATGTGGGAGGCAGCGTGGAGTGGTATATGTGGGAGGCAGCGTGGAGTGGTATATGTGGGAGGCAGCGTGGCGTGGCATATGTGGGAGGCAGCGTGGAGTGGTATATGTGGGAGGCAGCGTGGCGTGGCATATGTGGGAGGCAGCGTGGAGTGGAATATGTGGGAGGCAGCGTGGAGTGGTATATGTGGGAGGCAGCGTGGCGTGGCATATGTGGGAGGCAGCGTGGAGTGGCATATGTGGGAGGCAGCGTGGCAAGCCTGTGCTCAAACGTGCATAAATTGGGGGGGGCTGGTTGGGAAATAAAGACAAGAAATGTATTTTATCAAAGTTTTTTTATTATTCTGCGTTTGTATTTAACAATTTGTTTATTAAATTATTTTAAATAAATGAAAAATTTACATTCATTTTTTTATCCGATTAATCGATTAATCGAAAAAATAATCGGCCAACTAATCGATTATGAAAATAATCGTTAGTTGCAGCCCTACTCATTTACATACAAACAGATATACCCCATCCTGCCTGAACCTCCTTACCTCTCCTGCAGCTTTCTGTCTGGCTGCTTGCACGGTTCCAGGGTACCGCAGGGTTATGTGATATGAAGTAATGAGACCCTGCCGGGTTCCTGGCTCTCCATACTGTTTCAAAATTGTTTAGAAATGGCTCTTCCGACCTGGCCCCCATAGAGAGACAGGTCCTGTCGCAGTTGCAACCTCTGCAACACCTGTCGTTACAAAACTGGCTACAATCCAAACACCCTAACTATACTGCCGATAGAATGGCTTGGCCTCAGTCACCCAGACTGACACTGTGGCCAATGAAGATCTTAATTAGCATTGTCATAAAGAATCAGCTCACAATGTTTGAGCAGGGAAAGTCACCCTAAGAATCCTTGTCTTCCTTGATAAATATGTTACTGTATGGTTCTTATCTAACTACTTTTAAGGAATACTTCTGTCTCATGTAAGTGTTGTGTAATCCGTAGGGTAATACCATTAACCTTATAATTACTGCTTTCAGAGGCTTTGTCTATTGTCGAAACGAAGAGCTAGAAGCTGGCTGGATTGCATACGGATGTGGGAAACTGCTTCACAGGCCAGCGTCCTTTGACAACAAACCTCATTTTCTTTTCCAGATAATTGACCAGCACACTCTACAGGTAATTACTCCAAGGCCTACTTTAATTATTAATGTTTCTTGGATTCGAGTTCTTGATATGGCTGACTTCCTATCAACCAACGCCAACTCCATAAATCTTCTAGCAAACGTATTCCACAGTATGAGGAAACAACTAGATACGAGTGCCTGAAAGCACTAATCACTTGAGTGTTGAGTTCTCCATCTGAAATGGACATGCTGTTTAGTGAATTATTTTTAAGTCTCTCCCAGTTGGTCATGCTCTTCTCTTAAATGAAGAAGGAGAGGATCAGCACTCAAATGATAAGGTGAGTTTATTTGACGCAGGCAACGTTTCGACGCACAGGTCTTTCTCAAGCCTTATTGAGGGACTTGGTGGTACCCTGGCTCGTGCACCATTTCACTGCTGAGTGCTGCATTCCAACCTTTCTTTTTGTGTATGCTCTTCTCTTATTGACGATTTAATTGTTGGACGTTTTTAGCAGCAAGTTATGTTTTTATATAAACACGTTTGCATTAATCATGCAAAAAAAAACCAGTTGGATCTAAACAAGAATTAAAATTATTTTAAATATTAATATTTTAAGAACATATTTCACCCTTAGGGTCATTTTGGTCATATTTACTCACCATCCTGATTTCTGCACCGTTTTTCTTTTTTTATTGTAAGTAGCAATGGCTGCTATTATTGACCTGGCCAGCAATTACATATAAATTAATTGGTTTGCACCAGAGAGTAAGATAACTTTCAGTAGCATTCATTGGCTCTGAGACTATTCTCTGAAACACGCTGCAATAAAAAAACAGTATGTATTTAAAGAGCTTTTTCTAATATTGTCTAATATGTCTAATGTCTAATATTTAAAGGTTTATCTCCAGATGCCATATAGATTTTCCAGATTGCTGTCTGCTTTTCAGCAGCGATAATAAAGAGCCATTGAGCCATTGTAATCTTATCATTGTGATAAAGGACTATTATCTCAATTGGCCAAGTATGCCAGCACAAAGCCACTTAAGCAAATACAATCAGCATCTAAAGCAGCCTTTGCATTTCAGAGATCCTAAATAACCTGTGTTAAAGGAACAGCCACACCAACGTTTTAGCACAAATGTAAAACTTGGTTTTAGGGATGTTATAAATGGCGGCATAAACATCTACTCTCTGTAGTGCATATAATGGTAGACAAGCCACCATATATAAATAGTGAAATTTTTTTTTAGGTGTCTGGGGGGTGTTTTCTGTCACTTTTTCTTGGAAACTAAGCTGCCCCTACGGCATTCTGTTAGTCTATACCAGGGGTAGGCAACCTTCAGCTCTCCAGGTGTTGTGGACTACATCTCCCTTGATGCTTTGCCAGCATTATGACTGTAAGAGCATTATGGGAGATGTAGTCCACAACACCTGGAGGGCCGAAGGTTGCCTACCCCTGGTCTATACTGTATGCTCCAGATTAGTGATATAGATTCTACTGGTTGGGTGCTCAGAAAGAGACTTATCTTATTAGTTTTCATTGGTATTACAAAAATGAAATTTTGGTTTTGTTATAACATTAAAAGTTATTTTTAGGGAGGGATTAATTGCTGTACAAACAACCATGTTACCTGATTTGGAGTGAGGTTTAACATATGTTAAAAAAAAAAATAAAAAAAAAAATAAAGCATACAACAATACCGTAATACTTACTGCTCATCTTTTACATTTATAGATCTGGCTTGTAACTTTTTGTGCTATTTTATATTGATCCTAAAAATTTTTAGGATGGTTTCCAGATTTGTCATTTGTAACCATTTCCATAATATTTTGGCCCTTTGTGTGAAGACATTTGTGATGAGACAGGCCCCATCATCAGCTAGGTCTTGGACCTACAATCAGTCGGATAGAACAGCTACAGACTGGTGCAGGGAAAGATACAGAGTAAGCTGCTAACTCTTGGTCTTGCCTGGTCTGATGAGAGGCGCAAGACAAATGCGTAAACTTGCAAATCAGGTTGTTCTTAGAATAGAAAACTTACAATTTGAGGGGTGCAAACTATGTATCCAAATTTCATGTTGCATTCAGTGACTTGGGGTTTAAATCAAAATTGTACCTCTGCTAAATGAGTTTTCCATTGGAAGTGCAAAATAGTGAGGGGGGAGGGGGGGAGATAGTGTTGATGGGTATAATATTGAATTGTCTGAATGAGGGAGATAATTAATGAGGTGGTGAGAATGCATTAATGAATGTGTACATTTTTCATTGTGTACATTGTGAATGTGTACATGTTTCATTTTGTGAATGAAAGTGTGAATTAGTGAGTGACTGTTAAAGTGTTTGTGTGTATGTAAAATTGATTTGTGGAAAGGCAAAGATGGCACAAGTAGGATGTTTGAGCCTTGGGGACCAAGATGACACAGGCAGGGTGTTTATGGGACAAAGATGGCACAGGCCGGGCTGTTTGGGGACGAAGTTGACTCATGCTGGGCTGTTTGGGGACAAAGATGGTAAATCCTATGTGTGTAATCTGGGTGCTGGTCAGGTTCTATGTGGGCAGTGTGGACGCCAGAGCTGGCTTTGCGTTGTGCAACCTGTGATCTAGGTTTCCATACATTATTATTGTATACCTGCAAATACAGGATTTGTATGTCTGATTCTATGCCTCCAGTGCTGAGTTCACATGTGAACAATAATAATAATAATAACAATATATATATAATTGCTAACAGCAATCACACTCCTATCATACCAAGTCAGCTAGTACATGCTGGAATCTGGGTATGTCTGGGCATGATAGGAGTGTGATTGCTGTTAACAATCATATATATATATAATATATTAATATTGTTATTGAATTTTTTGTCCTATTTTGCTGTGTTACTAACTTTAAATAAAAGTGTGAGATTATTTTATGGTGGGGGTCATATTTGGTTTCGGACAAGTAAATGCTGGATTTTCGGTTTCAGTCCAGAATTTTCGTTTCGGTGCATCCCTAAGCCAGACAATGAAGTGGTAGGCCTACACCACATCAATGTTTGGGTTAGTATATAGTGATAGGAGTTATGCTGCACTCTTATCAGTGTCTGGCTCAATGTATAGTGATAGGGATTACGCTGTACCACCGTCAATGCCTGCCTCAGTATATAGTGTTAGGTGTTATGCTGTACCCCGTCAATGTCGGCCTCAGTATATAGTGATAGGTGTTATGCTGTACCCCCATCAATGTCTGCCTCAAAATCTAGTGATAGGTGTAATGCTGTACCACCGTCAATGTCTGCCTCAGTATATAGTGGTAGGTGTTATGCTGTACCACTGTCAATGTCTGCCTCAGTATATAATGATAACAGTAATGCTGTACCACTTTCAATGTCTGCGCCAGTATATAACGATAGAATCTATGCAGTTTTAAAGTGTTGGGGGGGGTGCCACATACAGGATCCGCCCCAGGTGCCAAATATTCTAGGTACGCCCCTGGATGGCACTCTGCTGTATAATGTTGGGTAACTTAGTGCAGTCATGAAGATGGATTGTTTCTTATCATTACAATATATTTTAGGGCTGCAACAACTAATCGATAAAATCGATAATAATCGATAATGAAAATCGTTGCCAACGAATTTCATTATCGATTAGTGGAATCGATTTTTATCGATTATAAAATGAGGGTTTTTTCAGAGCAAACGCTCTGAAAAATACCCCTCATTATATAAACCGTTTCAGTGACTCACAGCAGCAGCTCCTACTTACCAGTCCCTCCCTGTAATCACTGTGACAACTGGCCCCGCCCCTTCCTTCTCCCAGAAGGCCAGAACCACATGGCTGTGACACTCATCTAACTGTAAGTATACAAATAATATTTGGGCTGCTGAAAGTTAGGGGAGGTGGGGTTTAATTTAGGGGCAGTTATGGTTAATGGGGTGTTTAGAGTTAATTTAGGGGAAGTTATGGTTAATGGGGTGTTTAGGGGCAGCTATGGTTAATGGGGTGTTTAGGGGCAGCTATGGTTAATGGGGTGTTTAGGGTTAATTTAGGGGCAGTTATGGTTAATGGGGTGTTTGGGGTTAATTTGAGGCAGTTATGGTTAATGGGGTGTTTAGGGTTAATATAGGAGCAGCTGTGGTTAATGGGGTGTTTGGGGTTAATTTGAGGCAGTTGTGGTTAATGGGGTGTTTAGGGTTAATTTAGGGGCTGTTGTGGTTGATGGGGGTCTTTAGGGTTAATTTAGGGGATGCTTTGTTTGATGGGGTATTTAGAGTTAATTTAGGGGTAGTTATGGTTAATGGGGTGTTTAGTGTTAATTTAATGATGAGGACTGAGGGTTAATTTAATTAATTTAATAAAGTTAACTTAAGGCGCAGTTAGAGGTAAAGGGGGGCAGACTAAGGGGAATCTAAATCCTGGGGGCAGTGAAGATTAACCCAGTACTTATTTATAAAAGTATGGTGTAAGTGTGCTGTGAACAGGTCTGTGACTCTGAGGGGACTATGAGATATCTGGGGGTATAAGGCATATCTGGGGAGGACAGAGTGACATTTCTGGGGGTATAAGGCATATACGGTATATAAGGCATATGGGGAGGGCAGCGTGGCATGTCTGGGAGGCAGTGTGGCATGTCTGGGGAGGATGGAGTGGTGTATCAGGGGGTATAAGGCGTATCAGGCACAGGGGCATATGTGGGAGGCAGCGTGGAGTGGAATATGTGGGAGGCAGCGTGGAGTGGAATATGTGGGAGGCAGCGTGGAGTGGAATATGTGGGAGGCAGCGTGGAGTGGAATATGTGGGAGGCAGCGTGGAGTGGAATATGTGGGAGGCAGCGTGGCATATGTGGGAGGCAGCGTGGCATATGTGGGAGGCAGCGTGGCATATGTGGGAGGCAGCGTGGAGTGGAATATGTGGGAGGCAGCGTGGAGTGGTATATGTGGGAGGCAGAGTGGAGTGGCATATGTGGGAGGCAGCGTGGAGTGGAATATGTGGGAGGCAGCGTGGCATATGTGGGAGGCAGCATGGAGTGGCATGTCTGGGAGGCAGCGTGGCAAGCCTGGGCTCAAATGTGCATGTGGGAGGCAGCGTGGCATATGTGGGAGGCAGCGTGGAGTGGAATATGTGGGAGGCAGCGTGGAGTGGAATATGTGGGAGGCAGCGTGGCATATGTGGGAGGCAGGGTGGAGTGGAATATGTGGGAGGCAGGGTGGAGTGGTATATGTGGGAGGCAGTGTGGAGTGGCATATGTGGGAGGCAGCGTGGCAAGCCTGTGCTCAAATGTGCATAAATTGGGGGGCTGGTTGGGGAATAAAGACAAGAAATGCATTTTATCAGTTTTTTTTTATTATTCTGCGTTTGTATTTAACATTTGTTTATTAAATTATTTTAAATAAATGAAAAATGTACATTCATTTTTTTATCCGATTAATCGAAAAAATAATCGGCCAACTAATCGATTATGAAAATAATCGTTAGTTGCAGCCCTAATATATTTACTATTAAGTTATGCGTTGAGTGTTTTCCCCATAGACCTTCATTTGTTCCTTGGTGCCCTCCGGGGCATAAGGCAAGACTGGTAAACACACACATTATACACACTCATCTGGCCTTCTAATGGAATAGCATACTGTATGGTTAATGGCTACTTGCACGTATTGCATCTTTTATTTTTTTATTTTTTACAAATATTCTTGTAAATAGGACTGTACATCTGCAGTTCTGATATAGTAACAACGCATAATAGATTTATGTATTACTTTAGAAATATATTTACCCAAAGTAATGCATGGTGAGGATAACTACTAACTAAGCAGCTGAAAAAGTTAATTTTATCTTGGTTTCTTAACCAAAATCTTAAGCCATCTCTCAGCTTTATCTGTGCTATAATTCCAATGAGTCCAGTAACTTCCAGCACGTTTTAGTAAGTACGGTGGTCATCTCTGTCTTGTTGTGTGTTTTTTTTGGGGGGGGGGGGAGTTGTAATAATTGGAGGAATGTTGTCAAGAAAATATTGTTTGAAATGTTTTAGTTGTCTCTTGTAAGAGACCAGTGACTAAATGTGAGCCAATAAATGTTGCAGCAGTTGGCTAATTTTTACATTTATTGTGTTCTATTGTTTTTTTGGGGGTTTTTTTAAACCTATAAATGCAAAGCCAACAACTAAACTGCTTGCCTCTTTTTCACTCCTAGATCTCTCAGATTGTCACAATGCCAGCCAATCATTTTCCCCTTGGAAGCAATATGACTACTGTTCACCTGTCTTCGGACGGAACGTATTTTTACTGGATTTGGTCTCCTGCTAGCCTAAATGAGAAGACTCCAAAGGGCCACTCTGTTTTCATGGACATCTTTGAGCTGAATGTGAGTTCCTTCAAAGTGAACACAAGTGAGAAAGATGTGAAGATGTCTCCAGACCTTTAAGTTATCACAGAATCTTAATCCATTTTTTTTCCTTTTTTTCCCCATACGATATGTGCCTTTGAGTATTTACCATGTCAACTAGCGAGATTTAATTTGGAAGTGTATGAACCCAGGACACCATCGCTATAGATTTGATTAGAAATTTACTTTTTTTTTTTTTTTTTTTTTTTTTTTTATAGTCTAGAGATTGATTATTATATCGATTGGCAATGATCTCAACCTGAACAGGGTTAGGTGTTAGGGGGACAACAAAACATACTAATTACAAGTATTTTGAAAGGTACCATCCCTGCTTATACCACATGCATACAGTTTACCTTAACCCTGGTATGTAAAATTAAATAGTACAAGAAATACTTTTAGTTGTATGATTACTTGTTTTGCAATTCAGCGCTGTTCTTGTTTCTAGGGGTTCTATTACAGAAGCTGCGCACTGTTGGCTCTCAGTAATGTGACATTATGCAGTGTGCCAGTCACTTTGTTCACTGCTTTCTTGTCACAGCTGCATATTACTGTGTTGGCGCGTGCACGGGGTGCCATTGTGTTTCCAGAGACACGCTTTGGTTCCATGCCGTATCAGTGCTTAAGGGCTTTTAACTAGGCGTGTGGTGTGAGTGCTATGCTACAAGTATCTATATTTTTGCAGGTATCTTTCTGTGCTAGAAAGGCCTGTTGCTGAAATGATTAGTTGCCCAGATTTCGTGCCTTGCAATTTCAGATGTACATATGTATTTTGGTCTGTGCAGGTAGAAAATGGAGTGTGCATGGCAAGCCCTCTTCATGAACGTGTTATATTAACAAGGAAAGAGGGGGAGTCAGCCAAAAGTATTAATGAAATGCTGCTGAGCCGGCTGTCCAGATACAGAGCTTCTCCATCTGCCACCCTGGCCGCACTCACTGGATCTACAATCTCAAACACTCTGAAAGAGGACCAAACCGGTGAGCCGCTGCCCTTACCTACGTGTATCAACAACATAAAAACAAGAACCTATCTGATTCTGCGTTGGGGATTCTGGAAATCCACACTCATCCGGTACCGATGATAATTGTATTTGCCAATAGCTTTGGTCCTTGGCATATTCCATAAAATGTACAGGGACTATATGCTGAAGTAGCATAACATTATCTTATCCAGACGGGAGGTCCAAGCTTCAGTTTGGATAATATTGAGCCTCATTAGTTGGATGTTGGGTGCAATAAAAAGCAAACTTTAAACATCTTTACACACTTCTTAGCTAAGAACATATTGTTTTGGGAGATAGTATGCAGCAATGTTCACGCGTATGCTCTGTTTGCAGCGGCAAATACAAGCTGTGGTCTTCCTTTGAAAACCTTGCGAAAAACTCCGATGTATACCTGCGGCACATACCTGGTGCTCCTTGTACCTCCTCCAGGGGGGTCAGGGAGTTCAGCAACAAGATCTCTTTTTGGTGGAACTAGTGGCTTATCGTCTTTGAAAAGTAAGCAATCTTCTTAGCTCCTACCTTCTTAGAACTGTCATATTAACATCTTGCAGGGTGTGTGCTGTAGTTAAACTTAAGTCAAAGTCTACAAGTTGTGGTTAGTTCTCATTAATACATTGCCTTCTCTCCAACCTAAAACTGATTTTTGGAATTTATGATTGCTCTTTTCGATCTAGTGCATAGTTAAGTAAATGACTCACAAACAGTTAGTGGTTGTTTAGGGGGGAATTAAGGATAAAATACTCAATGCTTAACCAATTTGTGTTCTATTAATTACAGTCCTTGCTTCCAGTCTGGTTTTTAACATTTCTGACGGGCAATTCACCAACCGAGCTGACCTCATTGATGCTGCTGGAAGCTCTCTTGGCCGAGGAGCACTGGTGACAGGACTTGGTAATGAATACACGTTATTTTGTTTAATATCTGAGTGAGCTGTAGGTATTGTGTGTTAATTTGTTATTCTAACATCACAATCTTTAGCCTGTGTAGGGTAGGGTATCCTCATAACCTGCACTTATCCACGTTTGTTTTAGTAAGTTATGTCATCAACAGTGTTCTAAATTCAGCATAAACTATTAGATATCATACAGATCAGTGTACATATAAATAAATATATATTCTCTGATATTTTTATGACATCACAATTGGCAAAATCTTAATACAATTTGTCTATTATATACATACATGCATACAGCTATTGTAATAGCAACATTTAGTGAAATAGCCTTAATGTCTACTTAGGATGAGTTAGTGTGCATTTTTCTATAAAACAGGGCTTTATGTGATCACACATGCATATATTGTCTGCCCAAATGCCTTATGTATGAGTGAAACCCAACAACACAGCTTTGCCCAGGGCCTCATTATAATTATACAGTGGCACACAATTCTTCCATTAGATAGATTTCGGAACAGTATATGTGAGACTTGGCATAATTATAATTCTATTTGGCAATATATATATATGCATAGACTATTGTTCAAAGTCTGGGGTCACTTAGCTGTTTTCATGGAAAACAGACATTTTCTAGCTGTCCTAACAATTGCAAAAGGGTTTTCTAATGATCATTTAGCCTTTTAAACTTTAAACTTGGATTAGCGAACATAGCAAAGTGATAGTTGCTGATAAAGGGCATCTGTACACTTATGAGGATATTCCATTAAAAAATCAACTGTTTCTAGCTACAATAGTCATTTACAACATTAACAACGTCTACAAACTTTTGAACAGTAGTGTGTGTGTGTATGTAAATATGTGTGTGTGTGTGTATGTGTATATATATATATATATATATATATATATATATATATATATATATATTTATTTTTTTTTTATTTTTTTATTTTTTTTTTTATTATTATTAATGCCGGCGGTAGTACTGCATAGTGGGCACCACTTTTATAAAAGTCTTCTGTGTGCTTTCTGTGCAGGTGCTTGTTACGATACCATGAATAACATGATCTGGACGTGCTCCAACGATTACATTGATCAGTGGTGCAATCCTGGAAACCAGGCTTTCCATGTCATATGTCAGAGGCTTGGTGTCACTCACATCATCGCAGATCCTAAAGGTATTCTGTCTAGCAAAGACCTCATGCTATCTTGGGAACTGTACCTAGCATCAATAGTTTGTAATAAAAAAAAAATGATGCCTCAAATTGATTATCAGTGAAGGAAACCATATCTCTGTCACTCTCTGGGGAATTAATTTGCTTACGAATGACATCACGTTTATACATTTCTGCAGGAGAGGCTGTATCAACCAGTGAGGTTATAAACCAACTCCTCCATCACGTTGGTGCCATGTGCATCCATCAGCTCAATCTTCTGTCTACCAGCAATACTTTGCCTATCACAAGTTTTCTGGGCAAACAGCATCCTATTGAAACACATCATCTGAGCAGCATCTGCGACATCATGGAGAAAGCAATGGTCAACTGCGATAAATGCATCATCCGCTGCATCCTAGTAGTATTCCAGGTACTGTACTTCTGAGTAGTAGATGAAGAAGAGGCAGTGAGAGGTCATGAAAGGTAGATTAGAGTGTCATCAGCACAGAGGTGGTAATTTTCCTCACAGATATCCAGCAGGATCCAGGATGATATTAGTGCTATCTTTTTCAAGTCGGGTTCATTGAGACAAACATAGAGCACAAAAGGACATCTAGCATACACCACAATCGGTACCACAGACCGTATCGTGCCTGTTGTCACTTGTCATACTTTCCTGTAATGAAAATTTAGTACAAAATAATTAATGTAGAGCAGTCATCGGCAGTTTATCTTTACAAAAATAAAGCATGGATGAATGTGGGTCTTTTGGGGGAAATATCTTTCCTGCTTTACATTTTTTATTAATTGAGATTAAAGTGAAATGTTCTGTTTTCAGGTGGTATTCAAATTCTTTCTGAGCCCTCAAACTGAAAGAAATCGTGAGACTATCCGCAGGGCAGGCCTGTTACTTTGGCAGCTACTGATGGCACCCAAAGACCAAATATGCCCTGAAATTCAAAAGGAGGTCTGCCTGGCGATCAGGTAAGTTTTACTTAGGTTGTTGTGGAGCAGTGTGTGTCTCTAAAGCAGTGAAGGAACGAAAGTTCCCGTTCTCAGCCATCAGGATTTTTGTAGTCTTTAATTGAGTAAACAGGCTCTTCTGGGTTGCAAAAAAGTAGGAATCCCTTTCTATGTTGATGTAAATTGTGCATATGACATCCCTAAAGGTGTGTTGTTGATGAGACTTAGCAGAGATAAAAGTTGAATTGTGAGCCGAATGCTTGTATTCCTAATAACACTTGAATGATGTTTAGAAAAAGAATGTTTAACTTATGGGGTGTGGGTTCCAGCACCAGTTAGGGCTTTATATACTTTCCAGCTATTAATCACATATACCATTGGTGTCCCCTAATTCTATCAAACAAAAAAGGTTAATAAAGCTTTATCAGGCAAGACTCGGTTAGAACATTGGATGGGGAATGCCTAAATGGCAGTAATTGATTTAGGCAGAGCCTAGTAGGGGAACTGGTAAGTGACGCATGTGTGCTAGGGGTTTGTCTCCCAAAGTGCTCCAGTAATTGGTGCTCTGGCACATTGATCTGTACTATGCTCACTGCAAATACATGGAAATGAGGCCCATTCTTCAGTGGCAAGGTTATCATACAACAGATAGTGTATTCTTTCTGCCTCTAGTTGTTAGTACTTTATGTTGGTAATGTAAGAAACATCTTTCTGATGTAGAGAAGTCCCAGCTTGCACTTGTTAAAGGGACAGTCTAATGTCCCTGACCCCCCCCCTACTATAGAAGTATGCATGTTAAAGTACTCCACAGTATTAAAATGTGTGTCCTTTAATATGAAAATGAAAATCAGATAAAACTTACCTGTCTCAGAATTTGCTGCCATTTTACAAAATATTCTTTCTTCCGCCATGATCCAAAATTTGTTGCCACTGATTGACAGCTTAAGCAGCCAATCATTGGCAGGAAAGTGTTCCTATTGAAATCAATAGTATGACTTTACTAAGGCAGACAGGGATTTAAACAGACCCCTGCATACAGTGTTCAGCGGAGTCAACATTGGATCTAACTGAAGGCGAATACATCACGTGTGGGGACATACATTCAACCAAATGCATCTCCTCCTGGGAGCTGGGGAAAGGGGCAAATGCATTTGGGGAACCCACCTATGCATTTGCAAAGCAGACCACATGAAAATTTAAACGGGCCACTCACCTATCATATGCATTAAGGGCAGTGGAGTGTCACTTTAAACATCATGAGCATCAGTTAAAACCTTCTGATAGGATTATCCTGCACTAAATATTGTGTGAATATGTCATAGGAGTGTGTTGGGTAATATTTGTGCTAGGCACTATGCAGCTCATTGTAAAATCAAATGACATTCAATTTCTCTTACATCAATGTATTTTTTTCATAAGTGAACACAATAAGTGTAGTAATACTTGGCTTGACTTTTTATTGCAGTTATGGTTTAAACATTCTGAATCCAGGGGAACTTGAAATCAACAACTTGCTCAAACTTATTTTAACAGAAGGTAAGGGAGTGTGTTTGGTTGGTAACTTAAATATTTGGCATACTGATGTACATTTTTATTCCTATAGAAAAAGTGTATATGAATGCCTAAAAACCTTACATGTATAATGTTAGAGATATTTGAATTTGTGCACTAACGAATACTGTTGGGGTTATGTCCTATCTTTGGGTGCTGCGGTAGAAAATGATGAATTTGCAGTGTGATGTGATTTAATTCTAACAATGTTATGCAGGTGACAGAAATAGTGGGCTCTCCCAGCTCAGAGATGTCATCTTGACAAACTTGACAGAACAGCTTCAAAACAACAGGTTTGGAAGCGATGAAGATGAACATTATAGGTAAATCTGACATTTTTCCCTCTATGGGGATACTCATTAGGTGGACTCTTTACCATGGCAACTAGCAGAATATTCTTGGTGATTACACCAGTCCATTTGTTGAGTCGTCCAATGATGTATTTATGTTAGTGTTAGATTTAAGTTTTGTTCAAGTATGACCAGACTACGATCTTTCTGTGTGTGTAATGCGGATTCCACAGCAGAACTAGTAGAAAATGAATGAAATTATTGAGTATTTGTATCAGCATTTACACTTTCTTTTCCTAGGCTGAATGACGAGCTATTGCACTATATTTTGAAGATTGTCGTTCGCGAATCATGCATTTTGATCACCAAGTGCCAAACAGTGTCTAAAGAAGATTTCCAAAGACTCCTATCAACTGTGCCTGTAAGATCAACACAATGTTTAAGGATATCTGTGTTAGTTAATTGTACTCACACCTGATGTGCATCTGTATTAGGTATTAGGATGTCAGCTTTTTACCTTCGAATGGCCCTGGGTTGTGGTGGAAAATTACAATAAAATGCAGCACTATAATGTGGTAAACCGTTGAATGCTTGCCGTTGGAAGTGTAGGAAGTTAAGTTTGGTGTCTTTAAATAAACATTCAGACTTGATCTATAGTTGATAGTAACAAAGCTCTTTCTGACGATGGCCAAATAGTATAGGGATTATAGCTCCATATTGGTTGGCAAGCTGTAGTACAACCACAATGCTTCATAGTGATGTAGTCTCTGGACTGCTAATAACGTGTGTTACGGCTTATAGCATACTGCACTGTGTTATATAAAGCTATATGTGTGTATGTATATATATATATATATATATATATATATATATGTGTGTGTGTATATATATATATATATATATATATATATATATATATATATATATATATATTACATGTGGACAATTGGTGTTCAGTAATTAAACTCTCTCTTGTGCAATGTTGCTTTTTTATGTGTATTGAAGGTTGCCTCCCCATGCCTGCTTTATTTGATGGCTGTGCAGAATCACCTCCTCAGTAACACTGTCTTAATCAAACCTGATGAGTGTGATGACAGTGACAGCTCCCTGCAGGGGGAAACATTGAAGGTACAGGTAAACACCAGATTTTATATTAATAATGCTGTTTTATGTTTGTGAATGTCAGCCGTTGGTAACTAATCATTGATGGTACATGACATGATTGTTTCTAGTATAAATACACCCATCAGGGCATAGTGAGGTATCTGTGCAAAAGGTCCCACCCAGCTACTAAGCTCTTCCACGCTTTGCCACATTAGCCTGTCTAAAGGCTTTGATGGCACAGATAGCTTCTTTACCGGCTAGTTGTTGCACTTTTCCTGGAAATAACAGGTCCGATTCCAGCAGCGCTTTGCGTTATGGCTACAGGCAAGCAAATACACAATCCCTTGTTGTTGTTGGTGATGCGCCTTGAAATGGCTGGAGGCATGCCTGTAACTTCCTGGCTCTTATATGCCATTTTGTCTCCTATGTATCTCTCTTATGCATGTGATTTCTCCAGGGCCCAAGTTCAATATTCCAAATTAAACACATTTTTAGTTGAGGAGAATTAAGCAAAAAAGGTCTTGTATTGTCCAGCATCTGTGTGTTTTGACACCTGTCCAGCATTGTGTTTCATGTTTCCTGTCTAGACATGGAGAAATTGATGTCAGACGATTTGTACAACTATCAGCTCTTTGCACAAAATAATTTATATCGTACAATGGCACGTAAGAAATGCTGTGCAGTGTCATACATGTGTTTGGAGCAAACAGGAGAGGACACTTCATTGTCAGCAACAAATATGATGTATCTGAGGTGAAAATAGTGACAAAATATCTCCAGGCTTACACCGATGTTGAGGTAAAGTCTCCGTATCAGATATGCTTTAACTTATAAAGTATTTTTCTTCTTCTCTCGCAATTGTAGGATTTACAGGCAAGCATTTTGAGCCTAGCAACCCAGATACTAACAGGTTGCGATGAAGTCTTGGAGATGTTACAACGTGTGACCACTGCCCTCATCAACAGTGACATTCCCGATAGGGATATCAGGTAAAATGAGTTAAAAATATATTTTCTTTATTATAATATCTATCTATGTATCAACATGCGTTAGAGAGAATGGTATGTTGACTAACTCGCGTACTGCATACTAAAATCATGCGTGAAACTGAGACAATTATGCTGTTAAACATGCGAACTGAGGGAAGACCAGCAGCGTCATGGCATGTTTTTACTGTTCGCCCTTTTTGTAATGCTCCGAAAGCACACAGTGAGCTCGGTTTTATCAAAAAGTGTTTAGTCAGCCCTCAGCTGGATGTATTAATGTGTCGTGTTTTATTAAACCTGAGCCAGATAAGTTTAGCACATTTGCTTTTAACACACTGCTTTTAACTTGTCTCTAAGTGCCTCGAAAGGCTTACGTAGAGCTGAATGAGCAATAACAAATGTCAGCCTTATTGACTGCGGATATGCCATGTGTGCTGTTCGTGAAATACCTGTAAAGGAGAAATTACAAAAGCAAGAATAAAACTCTGTGTACAAACTCTTTATAAAATAATACAAATAAAAGTATCTCCTAGTCTCTATTCTATTAGACCTATGTTATATAATGCATACCTGTAACTTAAGATTTTACACACACAAAAAGTTAACGTTGCTTATAGTTGCTAGATATATATATATATATATATATATATATATATATATAATCAGTATAAAATTACACAAAAAAAGTTGTTTATAATAAAAACTTTCATGGCTGTTTGTTACCCTGCCCTGGTGTGATGTATGAATATACTTTCTATATCCGTGTTCCAAGTTTTATAGAACTTGTGTAGATGTTAGAATCCACATGTGTATTTCATTTATATCTGTTACTAGCAAGCTAGGTTAATAATCTGTTTACACAAATAAGCAGTGCTATTCTTCTTTATACATATAACATTTAAGAATGTAAATAACTCTCTGACATGATATTTATGTTTGGGATGAGACGCATCTTATTGGTTGCGTGTCCATTTCTCCGTGCATGACTGTTTGCCTGGCTTGGAGGATCCGTTAACTGTGACTTTTTATTTTAGACTGAAAGGACTAGAACAGATTACCAAGTCCACAATGCTTGGGCACCTCCTTCCGGTACTCCTTACCTCCCTCATGCATCCAAATCTGCAGACCCTAACCATGGCCGATGCTCTGATGCCCCAGCTAGTGCAGCTGGTGCTTTATACCAGTCAGGTAAGGGCTCATTACTACATTACTACAAGACCAGTAAAATAAAATATTAAAAACAGACTTCTATAAAGAGACCTCAGTATAGACATCCTCCCTGTCACCTATAAATGAAGACTCTATAGGTTCGTGCTATAGGCAGGTCTTAATCTACATCACACAGATGTACAGTTGGCACCAATAGTATAAATCTTCATCAAGAATATTAAAGTAACACTCCTGTCATCAAATGTATTTTATATATGAGACCCCCTCACCACCACCATGTGCATCTGCAAAGAGTGCTCCCTCCTTCAGCGCTTTCCTTTCACCAATTGGCTGCTTCATGCTACCAAAAGTGGTATGAAAATGGGGCTACGGAGGGGGCAGTGTACTGCAACTCTGGAGATGCAGCTTCTCCTGAAGATAAGGAGGATTTATTTTTTTGCCAGGCTGGTTGAAGAATTAATATTAAAGTACTTTCAAAGTACTTTAATATACACTCTTCATTGATTGGTTGTATGCAACATTAGATCGACCCTAAATAAATTCATTACAGATTTCCCCAGAAATCATGTTACATCAAATCATAAAGTAAAATGTGCACCATATTTTCTTCCTCTAAATACCATCTTGGAATATTTCTTTATTTAGACGGCTCTGCTACTAAAAACCCAGAGTCCAGTTTTGGTAGATGTTGACGGCTCTCCCAGTGGAATCTCCGAACTGAAGAGCAAGTTCTTCCCTAGTGACAGGTAAACCCACAAGTTCTTTTTTAATTGTAACAAAACTGGATGTCACATATAACCAAAACCATGGGCACGAGTGTCTGTTAGGAGCTGGCATTTGAAAAAAGAAAGATGCTCTGCATAGTATGTACAGTATAATACATATGCTCTACAGGGCATGTGGATAGTAGGAAGTTGAAGGATATCTCATATATTATAAAGATAGATTGTTAAGGTAATCTCTAAAGAAGACTACAAGGTAACTTTTGGCTATATCTATTTGATTTGGGTTTGCCCTCTTGACTGTATATACCTGTATTAGAGACTAAGCATGGTCCCCTTATTATTTCTGGAAAAAAAATGCTGTTTAAGTAAATTCCTGATGAAAATTCAACAGCCTTCTAGATGTGGGTTTTATTTTGCATTTGAAAAAGTATCTTGGCCAAGTAGAATGGCATTTACCAGAGGTTGATAATCCATGTCCCCAAGTCTGTGCCTGTTATACTTTCAAACGTCTTGATCGGTTTCCCGTCTTTAAGTGCTAATGCGCTTGACGTTACCTTCGTTCTCCTTGCTAGCAGTAGAATGCTGGAGGAGAGAGAGGAGCCTGGCTTTCTGACGGGCTTGAAGATTCCAGCTCCTTGGGCTGCGGGGAAAACGGTGGAAACTGCTCACCCAGTGAGAGACAATTACAAGTTCAAAGAGACTGTACACATACCTGGAGCACGCTGCCTCTACCTTCGATTTGACAGCAGATGTTCTTCACAGTATGATTATGACAAGGTTAGAGTGCAAAAAGCTGTGTGACCCCATGATTTATTGATAACTTCATATAAGGTGTATAATCTTTTCTGCATTTGTACCGTTTTGCATAAATCAGACTATTGATGTCAATGCTCCATTTATCAACGCAGCTGATTTTATTTTGTTTTTTTTGTTTGTGTAGCTGGTCATATATGCTGGTCCAAATACGAACAGCCGTAAAGTTGCAGAATATGGTGGAAACACTCTGGGATATGGAAGCAGGAGTGTTTTAGGGACAGGTTGGCCAAAAGACTTGGTTAAGGTATTGTTACATTTATTCATTTATTAATCCAGAACCCTAGAAAGTCTTTATATTAAATGTTGTTTTATTTATATTCAGTGGTAGTATACCAGGAATAAGCTTTTTTTTTTATTTTTATTAAACTGGTATACTAATCAAAGAATGTTGCCATCACAGTTTGGTGTGCATTATTTAGAGCAGGTAGGTCACCTGTAACCATCCAAAAGAAACCGCTATTTTTTGCAGTAAATAAAGACTTTCGTACTTGATAATATTAGTTAAAGCTAGTGAGTTTCCTCCCTTAGCTACTTGTGGATTTTGGATGACTCATAAAGCCCATTGTTGTCACAATTAATCTTATTTTTATGCTAAATTAAGCACTTATAATGGTAAGATGTGACCTTGCATATTCAGAGATGTATTTAATCACACAAACACCACTAAACTATGCGGTGGCGGTTATTCCAATCCATCTGCCTTTAATAAGATGTTTCAGTACAACAGAAATATATTCATATCTGACCACGATTGCTGTTTTTCACGTGATTCTTGATGCTTGTTACTGTGATCTGATCGTTGTAGCAGATTTCACAGTTTTTCACAGGTGTAAGCATTGATCCTTTCGTTGCAGGTTGAGGGTGACACAGTGACATTTTCCTTTGAAATGAGAAGTGGCCGTGAACACAACACCCCAGACAAAGCAATGTGGGGCTTTTCTTGCACAGTGAGAGCTCAGGTCAGTTCTAATTCATGATGGTGGTTTGCAGAGGGCTTGGGATGCTTCAGGAAAGCTGCAAGAGTGGATAGAGAGAATGTTCTGTCTTATATATATGTAGCCACACCGGGACTGCATGAAAGACCATAGAAAGAATATTCTTAAAGTATTGCCGCAATTGTTTTATTTTTAATTAAGATGATGTATGGTGTCTTCTCCTGTAATCCAACCCTCTTGTGCTATACCAGTGATGTGTTTTTTTTCTTCTGTAGGAGTCCTCAGAAGATGTGTCAGGAGGGTTGCCGTTCCTGGTGGATCTGGCCTTGGGCCTGTCTGTCTTGGCTTGTTCTATGCTACGTATCTTATACAATGGTCCAGAAATCACCAAAGAAGAGTTAACATGCCATGATCTTTTGAGGTCAAAACTATTACAGAGGTTAGTATATTGCCTACTATGCAACTTGATTGTGTGTTTTTCTTGAATCCTGGTGTTGTGTGTATGATTTGTTTCTTTTTCCATTTTAGATGCCAGTGGCAGGTAGAAGCAAATGGTGCATTGTCTCCTGCACTCACTCCAAGTCCATCCCCTCTGCCTCTTACGATTGAAGAAGACCAGGAATTCACATACCCATCTGATATTTTGCTGCCACCCATGAGGAATTATTTTGAGCTCCCTAGGATCAGACTGCCTCCTGGGATTATGATCAAATTGAGAGAAATATCTGGAAGGGCCAGACCCCAGTTTAGACCAAGCATAAAGTATGTTGAATGCAGAAAATGTGTAATTCAGTATTTTAAAAATGAATGACCAGGCCTGATATCTTCTCTAATTCCTATTGGCCAATTTCTGTTTATGATTCGAATCTTGTACATATTCTACACTCACTGATTTTATATTCAAATTGTATGTTTTGTTAATTAAGTTGTGTAACCAGCTGGAAAATGCTAATGAACACTTTTGTTGGTTATTGAATCCTGTGGCCTTCTGGGTGCTTGTTGAGGCACTTTTCATCTATGCCATTTTTGTCACCCTACATGACTACCATCCCATAAAATGTTTTGGCTATTAGTATTTCCTTCTATTATTCCCTGGTAATAAATAAGTTTAATTCAGCATCATTTAGGAAGCCCTTTTTGGTTTTACCCTATGAATGATACAATGGGAGGCTTTGTGTACAGCCTAGTTCTGTAACAGAATTTAATTTTGTTTCCCATAATGGAAAGTCATTGTAGCAGAGAATGTTTATAAGGTCAACAGTGCATTATTTTCTGTTTGGCATATACAGTGTTGTTAAGATCTGGTTCTTCTTATCCACAGAGAAGTAATTCAGCCTGATGTTATGGAAGAAATGGTGGTGTCGTGTGTCATTAAGCACTTGAACTTGGTTGATGCTTTGCAGTCCCTGGTAAACTACCAGTATCGAGAGGAGCATCTGGAAGAGTATGACTTACTGTGTAAAATTATGGGGGAAACCTTCAAGAAGCTGAATGCAATGGAGAGACAATTGCAGGTAAAATCCAAGGAAGTAACCATCAATGATCAAACTTGTTTGGAGTGGATGAGTAAATGTTCATCAGGATAAATGTTTATATACTTTACGTTTAAGAGTATTGCTCTCTTTTCCTTAGATAGCAAATCATTATTAAGTCACCTTTTGGGTTTTTAATACCTAATGCTGATTGCGGAGCCTAAGACAATAATCCTAAAACATAACTTGGTATAACTACCAACTAATTGAGGAAATATTTTATTAAAGGACTTAGTGACCAAAACAAAGAATAAAAACTTAGAGACTGGGTCCCAATTTTAAATCTGATCAGAACACCCCCCAGTATTGTACTATAGTTTGCTATTGTTACCTTGGGCTGTGTATTAGTTTTTTTTAATGAGGGTCTCTTTATATAGAAAAAGGCAGATCAGTAAGTGTAATCCCAACAATCAAACAATGCAGTACGACCAACCCTGCAAATATTTTACATGTTAATTTATACACACATGAGTTTGCGACATATTTAACTAGGTATGCACCAAAATGAAAATTCTAGACCGAAACTGAAAATTCAGCATTCGCTGAATATATATACACAGCAATCACACTCCTATAATGCCCAGGTTCTAGCATGTACTGGTTGCCTGGGCATGATAGGGGTGCGATTGCTGTTAGCAATCATGTGTATGTATGTATGTATGTGTGCGCATGTATATATATATGCCATGCTATTCCCCCACACACTTACACAACTATGCTATCACACACACACTCATTCACAAACATTAATTCACTCATTCATACACTCATACTCATATTCATTCCCTTAAACACGCATACTTGCTCTGAACTCTGAACTTCAGGGGCTCTGCTGCCTCTTTCTGTGCGAACAACTTCTCTTGCCCCGCCGGGGAAGAAGGAACGGAGCAGAGTCATGTGACGTTGACTCCACTGGGTTCTACTTCCCCTGTCCGGTACAAGAGATACTGCTCGCACACTGTGTGACCAATGCGCAGTTAAGCAGCCTGGCCCCTGCGGACGATTATATTAGACCCTTTTTTTTTTTTTTTTTTTCTGATCGATATATTTCGGCCACCGATATATCGGTGCCTCCCTATATTTAACACAAATGTTTCAAGATAATAATATGCACCAAATTCCTTTGAATAAAATATCTAGGATATCTTGTGAACTGAAGGGTTTTTTCGTATATAAAAAATCTGTGTTTCAGATCATTCTGTATGAGACACAAGTCACTTTTGTGTCTGATAATGAGTTTAATGAAATGGCCATTGTTAACCATGAAACCAGGACAATAACTGCATTACTCTCAGATGTTTCTTTTAACATACACTGGAGACCACTGCGACAGGTTTAGGAAGAAAACATGCCACAGTGATGTCCTGGATTCACTGACATTGCTATCTTCGACAGAGTGTTGCGGAGCTAGATCAGAAATGGCACAGTGAAGTGGAGGATGCGCTGAATGGTAAACTGGAGAACAACGCACCGTTTTTTTATGACTATCATTTTAATGAGGTATGCAACAATATTTCACCTTTTATGTTGGGGGGGGGGGGGGTTGTCGAGTTGTTATCGCTATAGTGGAATAACCATTCCCAAAATGGATGTAACTAGCCACAATACATTTATCTGGATCCACCATAGAGTAATAAAGATTTCCGTAAAGGCTAGCAGTAAAAACAAGTGTTAATATAGCTGTTGTAATAGCACAAGGGTATTTGGTGATGGCTGCAGTGACCTGCCAGTAATTAAACTAGTGCTTACTTTCCATAGGTATCCTGTTTCTTGTCATGTCAAGCTTGCAGCACGTCAAAGCTTTAGTGCAACTTAATATATTATTGTCTTGGTATTTGAATCATTAGCCTCTGAAAATACATTTCCAATAACATGTCTTCTGAATTTGTAGAATAAAATAAAGGAACTCGAGCTGCTGTGTTCCATGAAAGAAATTCCAATAGATGGAAGCGATCCCGAGAACATGGTTTTGTCGCTGAGGTAAGCCAGGCTAGAAAATTTAAGTGTTTTCCGTCATGTTTTGTGTTGCTGAGCTCAGAAATAAGAGGAACGGGTATAAAACCCAATATGACCTGTCCTCAGATTTGGCATCATAGACTTTATGGTCACATGACCCTTTTTCTGTGCAGGTCAGGGATTTGTCCTATGTCTAAGAGCATGTATTACATACATTATTTCTCTTTTTTCCCTGCAGTAATACTGTACATTATATTTATATCACTTATTTATTGCACTAGAGAGAAATTCTTCCAGGAAGTGAATTCTTTAATTCAGAAGCCATGTCATCCTATGGCTAAAACAAAGACACTGATAAAGAGTTTGATGAACCGAGCGGAGCTTCTGCTACACGTGACTATTGCAGCTCAATCAGGCGTCACAAGGAGTATCTCTGGCTGTGGCACTCCCACAGAACCTCCAGGTATAATGTATACTTAACTTACCAATTAGCCATGAGACAGATCTAAATACCTGCCGCTATACGCAATTTAACTTAAATATATATATATGCGCCTTATGTTTGCATCCAGAGAAAAAGTATTTTTGTGCTTTGTATGCCTTGTTTTAATATTTCACACCTGAAGTCTAATTTCCTTTTTACAGCTTGTAAATCAGTTTCTGAAGCCAAGGTCATATCTCACACTGTGCGCCAGCCTGTTTTTCTGCGCAGCATGTCAGCTCCATCTGACCTGGAAATGATTGGCAGCAACGACATGGAGTTTAATAAGTCTAACCCAAGGTAGGATGGAATACAGTAACAATTCCAAATTCTGTCACTAGACCTACCTATTTCTTTTATGTCCCTGTACAGTGGCTGGAATGAAACAGAGAGGTTTATAACCAAATAACTGACACCTCTGGTCAGGGTGATTGACTTGGGTAATTCTTGCAAAAGTATCAGATGCAAGTCAAGTTGGTATTCACAAGAATACGGTAAAATTTAACAGGTTGGCAGATAGAAAATCAACTACAATAATCGGGCTCATGCTATCATAGGTTAAGGAACTTATCTCATCTCCAAGAATGTGAAACGTTTCCAAGGCACAGCTGCAAGAATACTGCTGTTCGCGGGTTCTAGGCATCATGATTGACTCACGGCCACATCATGTTGTTTCTATGTCATTGTAGATCAGTAACTTGCAATGTTTTTTTCCCTATAATAAAAAAAAAGTAAATTTATAGTACTTGAGTGTTCTCAACATAATTATTTATCTGTGCGCTTCTTTATTTTCAGGAGAAGAAATGTGAGCAGTCATCGGAGTAGCTCTTTCACCCTGCTGCAGTCTTTGGCTGTTGAAGATAGCAGAGATAAACCAACATACAGTGTCTTACTAGGGCAGCTCTTTGCTTTCATTGGGACCAATCCTGATCAGGCTGTAAGTCTTCCTGTCCTGACCAAACACAATAAACTCTCTATAAAAACATAATACCTATATATTCTTGATTGAATTCAATACATAGCATTATGTAATGTCTCAATTTAGATCATATCTGGAGAGTTTTCCCCCTCGCTGAAGGGGAATTGACCTTATGATAAACACTGACAGAATAGGAATAGTTTAGCCTTTCCCTAGCAGTGGCAGCAGCTACATTATCTTTACCTGCAGAAAAGTGGAGGATGGGAATTATTTCAGCTACGACATGAAATTAGAAAGCTCTGTAAGCGCAGTACATTAGAAAAGTAATTCTCGGTATTGCGTTCTGACTTACAGGTATCAAGCAGCAGCTTTCTGCTTGCAGCACAGACAAGGTGGCGCCGCGGTAATACGCGTAAGCAGGCCCTGGTCCACATGCGGGAACTGCTGACCGCCGCTGTCAGAGTTGGGGGAGTAACGCATCTTGTTGGACCCGTCACTATGGTTCTTCAAGGAGGACCAAGGTACGATGCTGGTTTTGTACGTATAGGCAAGAACACAAGAGATGTTTTTTTATTTTTACCATAATTTTTCTAAAAAATCCCCTAAATGCCAATTTCAGTCTGTTGTACTTAATTCTGATGAAGCTGATTAACGAACAGTTCCAGTTTGACTCCTGGTTAAATATCATAGCATGTATTGAATTGCGTTGTATAATTTGCCTAATGTAAAGGTTTGTTAGGCTAAAGCCATTCTCAGTGTGTATGGTGTTTTTACAGGATTGAAGAGCTGACATGCGGAGGGATGGTGGAGCAAGTTCAAGAAGCTTTTGGGGAGACCATGAACTCGGTGGTGTCCCTTTGCGCCCGTTATCCAATTGCCTGCGCAAATAGCATTGGGCTTTTATGTACTATACCCTATACAAGGTAACATGATGCAATTGGAACCAATGCAGAACAGCTGTATTCCTGATTTGGAGAATTAAACTGTTAAGATGTTCCTGTTTCACATAGAAAACCACAGATATGATAGATTTGCACAGAATATTAACTGCTCTTCAAGAATTGGTCAGCTGCAGCAATATAATTCCTAAAGGGCTTTTCCGAAAGCTTGACAATGGTTGTTAATCAGAGCGTTGGCTGATTGTGACATTTTGTAAGTAGTAGTTTGAACATCTTTGATCGTTTTGTTATAAACATAACTAAGCCAGTACATCTGCTTTCACATCACTGCAAAACCCACAGAGATAATGGATGCCAACATTAATGTTTCAAGAGAACATTTCATAATGTCCACCCGCACAGTGAGCTACAAATGATATTTCAAAGGGGTAAAGAAATACATTTTTTTTCTCTGTATCAGTGAAAGATGCAAAAGTTAATCAAAGTAAACATTTTTCCCCAATAAGGAGTGAAGAAAAATGTTTGGTTCGGAGCGGGCTGGTTCAGCTCATGGACCGACTGTGCAGTTTAAGCAACCAGACAGAGTCCAGTTCCAGTGAAAAACAGACCAAGAAGCAGAAAGTGGCAACTATGGCGTGGGCAGCCTTCCAAGTTTTGGCAAACCGATGTGTGGAGTGGGAGAAGGAGGAAGGTCAGCACTGTCTACATATGCTTCCCATATAAAATAATTTGCATATTGCATATTATTTGCCAAGTGGGTCCCTTTTTAGCATTTAAATCCCCCTCTGATTTGCTTTCTTCCCATTATGTCTCTTTTGCCAGGTCCTCAAAATGGTTCATAGTTATAAATGCGTTACAGTGTTCTAGTGGCCTAGATGCCACAATCATATATACTGAAACAGGAATGTGTTTAGAAGTGAAATTGTGTACATAAAACATATCTGCCTCTAAATATCTTTCTCCTCTACATAAATAGCTATCAATAGTTATATAAAACTCAAGCAAAAATATATATGCAGTTAGTTTGATTTGGAGATTTACATTCTTTTAGGGTACAAAAAGATGCAACAAAACAGCCCCTGTTAAATAAAAATGTCAACACATGATGTAAGTGAAAGAATGCTTTGTTTTTTCTATTTCATATCCATTAATGTGCAGTGATATCGTCATATGGTCTGTTCACACTTGTTTTACTGAAACAATGGAAGAAATGGCTGCTTATCACAGATGGGTTTAGTCGGTTATTATTGACAGTTTTACCACTTTCTTTGTGTATTTTGTTTGTTTTAGGTGGTTCTACAGAGGCTGTCCACTCTGGTCTAGCACGACAGGTTTCCACCCTACTGACCAACCACTTGGCACGAGCCACAGAGTGCTGTGGTAACCAAGCCGCCGGAAACGATGCCCTGCAAGATGTTCTAAGCCTTCTGAATGACCTTTCCAGGTGACACATGAAAGATTATAGCAGTGTTTGAAAAGCACATAAACACATATTATTTCTTTATTTCTAAACCTTTAGTTTTGCCTTTTGAAAGACACTGGGGGGGGGGGGGGGTTTGTTTGCAAAAGATCCCCTGAGTACAGTATCTCACCTACAGACGTCTATAAAGAGAAACATGGAATGTGACCAAATTGTCCTGTAATGCTAGATGTACAGTTACTGTGCCTTTAAAGCTTTTAGCAAATTATGTATTTCCCAAGGTTTTCATTATCCCTATGTGTTTCCATGCATACAAATCAGTAAAAGCCTATTTCCTTGATGTTTCTTTTTTCATACAGGAGTCAAATAGGGAAAGCAATCCTGAGCCAGCCTGCCTGTGTCTCCAAGCTCCTATCACTCCTTCTGGACCAAAGACCATCCCCAAAGCTTGTCCTTATTATCCTCCAGCTTTGTCGTGCTGCTTTGCCACTCATGAGCGTGGAAGATTGTGGCAACGTTGAGCTTCCACCTTGGAGTTACACTGTACCGTCTCTAGACAACGAGCAGGAGGATCCCAGTGATCCTGCATCCAAAATTGCCTCCTTGTTGCTTGCAAAACTGGCTGATTATGTAGTCCCAGGTAACTTTCAGAGAGCTGGCTGCTTGGGGAGTACAAGGCAGTAGTGCAAAAAGCAGTACTTAGTCCTATGGCAATTTTTTTATCCTATTTTCAAAGTTGACCCCCTTAAGTGCTCTAAGTCCCAATTCTAAAAATATAAGCTATAGTGATGGATTGACATGAAAAACGTATGTTCACTAACTGCTGGTGACGAGTCTCCAATTAATGATACTCTGCCTCGGTGGTTTGCCCTGCTGGCTGCAGCTTATTCTGGAGTCTTTTTAAAAAAGTTCACAACCCAAACGTGGTACACGGTTCTAAAGCTTACATATTCTCTACGCTGGGATCATTTTGAAAGGAATACTAGAGGAATTGTGTGAGCATGTAACATGCGGGGTTGTATACAGCAGAGGACTGCATGTTTTGTTTAGAGAGCATACTTGCACATTTAGAAATAGCTGATGTGTGAATACATTTAGGGTGCCAGCTGTTCTACATACATTATTGTGAATGCTAATTGCCTTGATGACTGACTTTATCACCCTATGGTCCGGGCCACCAAGATGTAGTAGATTTTGGAAAGTTATCGTCTTAGATTTTCTGCTTCTGTGTGTTTTTAGTGATACATCGTCCTTGACTTATTAATTAGTGTTATATTACTGCCTTGGCAAAACTTTTTTTCTACAATGCTACGTATTCTAAATTGACTTATTTATTGACTTATTTATGTTACAACTTTGTATATGTCTTGGGAGGGTCATCTAAAATAAATAATTACGGAAAAACATGAGGTGATTAAACAGAAAATTAATAAAATAACTATTCCAATTTGATTTCCAGGATGCCAGACCGTTCTTTCCCCCACTTCTTCTGAGCCAGACAGCACTTTGTCAAAAAACAGTCCAAAGAATTCCCAGAAGGCTGACAAAGATACTGGGGAAGAAAGTGAAGCAGTGGATGGCAAGCTATCTATTTTTATTCACAAACGGGAGGATCAGTCATCCCATGAAGTTCTCCAGCCATTGCTCAGGTAATGTCTCAACAAAACATAGTTTTAGTACCCCATGTAAACCAGTAAAAATACTTGTTTTAACATGCCTTTGTCACTCCTGAAATCTTTGTATAATAATGTACAGCGTATCAACTTGGTTTAATTAGAATGCAAGCTTCTCTAAATCAAAGCCTGTAAGTTACTAATGTTTGGTAAACATTTATTACGCATTTGTCTTGCTTAATAGTAGTTCAGAGGGAAGACCCTTTCGTCTCGGAACTGGCGCAAATATGGAGAAAGTAGTGAAGATGGATCGTGACATGACCAAAGTAAGTCACAAGCAAAGGACCTTTGAATACTAAGGCGTGTGGAGTTTGTTTTAGCTGACAGCAAGTTTCACGGCCATTATTTTATTTGCAGAGTGGATGCTGTGAAGTGATCACAGAAGACTCTGCAGCCGCTCTCCGTAAAGCAACCAAGTGGGCGCAGTCAGGTTTGATTGTTGGCATTGGGCCTCCAGTGGAAACGGTCAGCCCCGAAACAGCAAGTGGTCTTTCCACTGGAGACAAAAAGAAGACTGCGCAGACCTCTATCTGCAGAGAGAGAAATTCAGAGTTGGCCAGGTATAAGGATAACATGCCCGACACAAAAGGCAGCCTGTCTTATTTCTATCGTTATCATTTTTTATTCTATTTTTCCTATACAGAAAATCAATGTTTATACATTTATTATATCTGCCTCTGTTACAGAACAGATCCTGTGCGTCCTTTCATTAGCGGTCATGTAGCAAATAGCATGGCGGCAGAAGTAATTGCCCTGCTTCACAGTTTGTTGATGGCCCCAGAGTCGAATGCAGCCCAAATCTGGACAACAACTGCTGAAAAGGTGCGTGCCAGTCAAGTTTGGTGTCAAAAGCACCATAATGTCATCTATGTTAACTGGGTCTGCGTTCTTCTTCTTTTTTTTTTTTTTTTTTTAAATACATTTTTATGAAAATACAATCGCTTAAATCCATTTTTGTTGGCTCTACGTTATTAATCGCAGCGCTGCAATCCTCTTGGTCCTGGTGCTAACATCCTTCCTTAAGGTGGATTCTTCATCTTGAGAAGAAACTGTAGGATCCTCTATTGATATGTTCTTTCTTGTTTTGTGGTGTAGGTTTTATCACGTGCCCTGATGTACATTCCGCAGCTTGGTAAATATGCCGAGAGCATTCTGGAGAACGGAAGCGGCAGTGGCAGGAAGCTGGCCAAGCTCCAACGCATTGCCAGACAGGCTGTTGCTGCGTTATGTGCACTGGGTGGCTTCAAAGAAAACATTAAAATAGGTTCCGAGGTCCAGGTAAACCACATTATGCTTTTGATCCTCACTAACAGGATGATGATTACTATGTAGTACTCACAGATATCTTCTGTGGTTGCAAATCTTTTAAATTTAAAGAACAATCAAAGTGACTTATTTAAGCGATCCATTGATGGGGTAAAACAGTTGCCACTCTTTATACTGCAGTTTCCAAAACTGGTGAAAAGGAATAGTACTTTTAAAAGGTAGATTAAGTGGTTTATAGTTGTACGTTTCCACGTTTTATACAGTGAAAATCATGCTTTCATTTAAGGTTTTGAAGAGGAACCCATTACAGGAAACTATTTTGTTGCCTTCTCAAAGCATCAGTCACTCAAATCACATCTGTGATTTGCTCATGCTGCATCATTAAATGTAATGATGAAATGACGAAGTCTGTTAATTTTCTTAAATATGTAAAGCAACTGTGTAAAGACTTGCTACATTCTGCCTTTGTAAGCCTATGAGAGTAACATTAACTCTGTCTCGTCAGGTCCTGGGTAAAGGAATATGCGGGAGCATTGGAATTGTTGCTTCTATTAATGAGCAGGAAGGCATTGCTACTGTGAAGTTTCCACCCATAGATTTTAGGAAGTCTTCCAAGGCATCCGACACACTCACTATTCCACTGTTTCGGCTCTGTGTTCCCAGATCAGAGGTAAGTCGTCTGCATGTGCAATTTATGCAGTTATCAGTGTAATCACACATTTAAAGTAGATCCAACGCTTTTCCCAAATTATGTTACAATAAACAATTCAATCAAAATATATATATATATATATATATATATATATATATATATATATATATATATATTTGCATATCTACACAACCATGTGTGCATAGTGATATGAGTCATGAAACTGTGGTCTTTTATGATCCCAGGCCTTTTATTATTGATAACATTTTTTTTATGTTTCAGTCCATTTAAAAATAGCATGGAGTCTAACGTCAGACCAGCTTGCGTTTGAATATACATAAACTCATGTATAACTGGTGTTGCGTTTGGATTTACACTGCGTTCTGTGTATAACAGCAGATGACGTAGCATTTCTGCTTTCTGAAATCTTACCTGCTTCTGGGGGAAGCCGTTACATACAAACCTATCTAGATGGGCTGAATTTGCCAGCAGCGTATGGCTTGGCTTTCAGTTCCCGCAGCAGTCCAGGAGGTTGAAAATGGTTTCGACAGAGAATGCTAAACTCGATACTGATTTGAGAAATATCTCTATGGATTACTGGCCTTTTGCTGTTATTCATTTCCCAATTAATATCGACTGAATTCATAAAGAGATGGTGTCCATAATGTGCAATGTTTACAACTATATTTGTCTTTTTGTTTGTTATATATACATGATCTGTAATTTACCTGAAGCAGTTGTCTCTAGGAGCATAGCCAAAGATGTTTCTATTAGAGATAATTTAGTTCAGTGCTTCTTTGTAAAGTTATAACCCTTTCACGTCCACCATGAATTTCCTATTTTCTCTGTATGAACCAGGAACTTTCAAGGACTGTAAGCAGTGTCATTGTATTGGATCGTGATATCCTAATTGCTGCATACAAAGTCTTGTATGCTTTCTGATACCTAGCAGTGTAATATTGCTTAAGATCGTAGCAGTAATTCCACTTAGAAAAGTGGTTGTTCTTTTTGAGACTCTGCTTTCAGGTTGTGCTGTTGCTAAATGGTACCCTTTGTACATTGTGTTTGTTAAAAACAAGAAATAAAATAAGTCTCCAGTAGAAACTAACTGCTTGAATTTAACTTTTTGCCGCACCGACATCCACCCCCATCAGGCATTGCCTCTCCATAAACTGTCCATTACTGAGAAGGTAGTGCAGGCAGTCCAGTCCATGTTACTTCCCCAGGAGGGATGCCTGTCTATTCACACCTCACTTCCTGCGACAGGAGACGCCTCAACGCCCGTAATGGCCGTGGTCCGACTTCTTGCTGAGATCAGAACAAGGTGAGGATCTGCAGTTACCTACATCCACTCTCAATAAACCTTAGGCTTATTTACTCTTCGGTGCCTTTTTGGAGCTATAATGTTTAGCAAGCGTTTGTTGGACGCTCGCTCTTTTTCCACCATTGCTTTCTCTAATATCAATAGAAAAAAAATTTTGCCTGTGGACCACCAGTCCATATTTCTGTTGTGCCAAACGTAACACCTGGTCTCTTCTTCAGAGTCAAGACTCATATTGTGATCTTCCTTCTAAAGTTGTTCTATAGTCCTCTGACCCATAGTCTGGGACAAACTATAAAAGTCATTTTAACATTGGGCACCCTTACACCATTTCAAGAAAGTGGCACAGTCTCAAGACTATGTCCACTGTGAGCAAGGGGCTGTCATGGTTATTTTTGGATTCATTACCCGCTTTTCCATTCTGAGTACAATTCTACCATTCCCATTTATGACTGGTGCTTTGAAGCCACTTGATAATGCAACGCATTGCTTGGCAGTGTGTTTTGCGCATCTTACCTCCTTTTAGTTTTGCTTTTAACGTTAGTCGTCCTCTCTTCAAGGGCTTGTCTAGTCATGGCGCAGCTACTGGAGGACAGCTCTTTCTGTGAAGAGTTCATACAGCAGTGCCCGGCGGCAGTTGAGGTGCTAAACCTGGTGGCGCAGGAATGCAGCCCTGGTATGTTGTGAATCGGGTTACCCCTCTTGTATGGTGAATCTCAAACTCCCCTAATTGTGTTCTGTTTTACTAAAAAGGTTGGCACATTGGTCTATTTTTATATCCAATTCTTTAAAAACATAAAAAGGAAGAAAATTGGATGAGTTCCTGACTTGACTGTACCAGTGCAACAAAAGCCCCTGTAATGAAATTCTGAACACTCTTTGTACATCTTGCTGGGCAAATGTCTGATTTAGTTATTGGGGACTTTAGAGGCACATAACTTTTAGCAGGGCATAAATGATTGTGTTAACCTCTGGTTTTCCTGTACCACATATAATGATGCCTGTCCTGTTTTATTGCAGGTGAACGCCTGTCGGTGGTGGAAGTGCAGTGTGAAAGACTAAGGATGTTATATCGGGACTGTGCCCGACCACCACCTCCACCCCTGTACACTGAACGTAGACAGGTAAGACCCCCTGTAACATGGGCATACTACTCCTGGTCCCTGTGTTGTAAAGAAACATCCTTAAGTCTTCTTAGGACAAATGTGTTATTACCCATGTTACTTACTTTGCACTTGGAAGTTGATCCTTGTCACTTTGCATGGTTTTTGTATTGTAGCCCAAGGAGATCACTTGGAGTCCATCTCGAGTGTTCCCTCCTGTCAGAGCCTGTATGTTTTCATCACATCTAACGGCAGTGACATTCCTGGCTGATCCCAGCGCTGGTGGGGGGCTGCCACGGGGGACATTTATCTATGCTACCTCACCAGTCCCTATACAGGTAAGCAAAGGACAGCATTAGTCTTCATATGCTGAGCGACTAGTGGTGTAAGCGCCGCATCGGTGGTAATATTGATGGGTGCATGGGCAATGATGTTTCCAGAGTATAGGGGAAGATATGATGCTTATAGTTTAGACACGCCGTGAAACAAACAGTAAAGCGTAGCGTTGAATACTAGGACAAAGCAATGCAGTGTCATTTCACTTATCGTACTCTAGTATAGCAACTGTAGGAATGGGATGGAGGGCTTATTGGGAACAATATGCATGATTCTCGTGGCAGGCACAGGGAAACCAGATCACCACTTGGTCCTCCCAATCTACTCCCTGTTTAGATTATAATCTTTTATTATATTGTTAGGGATATTAACAATATTTAACATTTACACAGTGTGCCAGACTATTTTCTTGTTGGTCTGACAGCCCCAAACATTATCTGTTGTTATTGCTTATGTCTGAACTGTCGTTTTTTCTGTGAATATTCATATTTATTTCATTTGCCTCAGGCGCCATCTTTTTATTGGGAGATTGAAATTGTTTCCTATGGAGACACTGACGATGACACTGGCCCCATTGTGTCATTTGGATTTGCCACAGACGCAGAGAAGCGAGATGGAGCCTGGACTAACCCTGTTGGCACATGTCTCTTCCACAAGTAAGTGAAACTGAACCACAGTAGCCCACCATGGGAGATAAGTGAGCTAAGGAAGGGACATTGCTTTAAAATAGGAAATAATATATCACTATTGACAGGGCTGGCCCGACAATGGAGCCGAGTGGGGCAACCACTTTGCCGCCCCAAGCCCTTTTTTTTTTAATTTAATTTTATTTTTTATTTTTTTTTTAAGCGAAAGAGAGAGAGAAAGGGGGTGCCAAGTGGTTTTCGCTTACCAAGCTGTCAGTACCCGCTCGGCGCCCCTCTCTCTCTCCTCTGCGGCGAGTCTCCCTGTTCAGTCTCGCCGCAGGACTGCTGAAAGGTAAGTACAAGGGGGTTAAGGGTAGATAATAGGGAGGCAGGGAGAGGAAGGGTAGATAATGGGGGGGGGCGGCAGGGACGGAGGGAGAGGAAGGGTAGATAAGGGGGGGCGGCATTTTAAAATTCGCCCCAGGCGGCATTTTGCCTTGGGCCGGCCCTGACTATTGAGAATATTTAAATCAAAAAACCTAGCAGAAAGAAACAATTATATAGCGTACTGTACATTGTAGTTAAATGTTACACAGGCTTTTGGAATCCAAATTAACATATATTTTCCTGTAACTTCTAGTAATGGAAGAGCAGTACATTATAATGGATCCAGTCTGTTGCAGTGGAAGAGTGTGCGGTTGGATGTTGCCCTGTCTCCTGGTAATCATTATTTATGATCTATTATTGTGCACGTGATGTTTTGTTTTTTATTTTTTAACAGGAATGGTCAAATTTAACATTATGAACATGGTCCACGTCTACAGATAGAACACTATAGACAAAATATTCTCTGACCTAATGTGACCTATTCTCTGACCTTGTTCTGTGTTCCCTGTGTGTATTGTAGGTGATGTCGCAGGAATAGGATGGGAGAGAATGGAAGGCACCCCCCCTCCCCCGGGTCAGCCAGCCAAGGGCAGAGTTTACTTCACCTATGGTGGACAGAGGCTTGGACCCTTCCTAGAAGATGTTTCTGGAGGCATGTGGCCAGTGGTGCATATTCAAAAAAAGGTGAAGCAACTGTTTTGGATAAAGATAGAGCTGGAAAACTACCTATAAATGGTAGTTAAACTATGTATTTCACTTCCGTAGCTTTACTGTGTACGTGTTAGTGTGGCGACAGGGAAATCCACATTTTGCACATTGATGGGCTAGTTCAATATAAGATGCAGTAATATCATGTACACTTGTACACAGTGACCACAGGAGAACTTCAACTTTTTTGTATTCTTTTAATCTTCACAGAACACCAAAATCCGCGCTAATTTTGGGTCACGGAAGTTTGCTTTTGCAGAAGGTCAGGCCCATCGCAATGCTGCTGATTTATGCATTGACTTAGCTGAAGAGATTAGCGCAAACTTTGAAGCTTTGCCTTTTGCTATGGCATCAGATAGTGACAATGATGCTGGAACCAGCATAGCTTCTGACCCTGGGACGCATGGACCCCCTTGCCGCATTGTTGCAGTTTCCACAGTGCAACAACGTAAGCAATTTTTATACCGTGAATGGATATTTTAAAATTATACACAACTATGTAATTACTTTTCCTAATTACTTTTCCTACCATGAGTAAATATGTTGTATTTCATTGATGAGCCATTTTAGTACCATCTCCCATCTTTTGTATGGTCACATAGTCAACATTATGAATGAATTAATTCCTGGCGCAGAAATTCAACATACATTTGTTGACCTTGAACAAGGACTCGGTAGGCTGGTGGAGCTAGACAGATTTTTAGCACAGCGAGAGCCAAAGCTGATTAACCCCTTAAGGACAATGGGCGGTCCCAAAACACACAATGCACTTTGAGGTTAAGAACTGGCCATGAGCACATCATTAAGGGGTTAAGAACTGGCCATGAGCACATCATACTTGTTGAACCCTTCTTTACCAACTCATTGCTGCATTAAACCACTACATGTACGATGCTCCTTACAGCCACGGCACATATTTCAGCACATGACAAACATATATACACAGAGCAAGCTGTCTAAAATCATCATCCTTCTTGCCTCTCTTAGAATATGACAGTGATGCATCCTGCCATTACAAGGTAGAACTGAGCTATGAAAACTTTGTAACATCAGGCCCAGACCCTCACCCTCCACCTATTGCAGATGATGAGAGTGATGATGATGACGATGATGATATTCCAAGGGTAGGTTTATGGTGGATGCTTGTGGTCATTATTATTATTATCTTTTATTTGTATAGCACCAACAATTTACGCAGCACTTAATACAATACATATATTCAAGGGCTATGACAAGACTATAATCGACAGACCGATACATTAGGTAGAGAGAGCCCCGCTCGCAAGCTTACAATCTTGAGGGAATGGGGTGTCAAACATAAGGCACTCTTTCTTGCTGAGAATTCCTCCAAACGTTGGTATGATTTGAACGGAAACGGTTTTAACAGGACAAGGCTAAATGGTTAATTTTTCCTAGTCCTCTAAGATAAATGAATTGTATGTTTAGTAAGCATTCTTTACTTTCACTTACCTTGTGAAAACACTTTGGTTAAGGCGCCCAGTCACTGGCAGGAAAGTGCTTCTGTTGAAATCAGTAGGAGCGCCAAATGTAAATGCAAATGGGAAATGAAACTAGCTGGATGTGAGTAGCTCAAGTTCACCCACCTGCTGAGTACCATATTAATAAATTAATCTCTGTTTGAGTTTAGATGAAGAAAAGGCAGCATGAGTGCTGTACCTTTAAGTTACATGGTAAAGTGTGTGAAGCAGTACTAATTTCAATTTCCTTTTTTTAATTTTCAAGGAGGACCACTATGCTTTGCTGGTAAAAGCTTGGGAGACAAAGGTATTTCCAACCATTCGCAGGCGCTTCCGCAATGAAGCTGAAAGGAAGTCTGGACTGGACCAGATCAAGGGGGCTCTGCAGCTTGGTACGTAATCATTACTGATGGAAAACGGCTAATGTTCTGTAGCTTGCAGTGGGTAAAACTGAAATGAACTGCATTGCTTCTATCCAACAGCATTCTTAGAAGATTTTTGTACTTTGTGTATTTAATAGAAGAAACACATGAAATCCTATTTTTGTAATTATTGCTACAATGGTTTTTATATATATATATATATATATATATATATATATATATATATATATATATATATATATATATATATATATATATATATATATATATATATAAATATAGAGAGAGGGCCGGCCTTAGGGGTGTGCGACCGCACAGGGCGCCATGGTTGCAGGGGCGCCTGACCGGGACTTAGATTAAAGCATCGTGGGGTTTTTTTGTGGTTTTTTTTAAAACTTTATTTAACATCATTCATGTTAAATAAAGTTTAAAAAAAAAAAACAATGCTTAAATCTAAGTCCCGGTCAGGACTGCTCGACGCCCCTTACTCTCCGTGACTCCGTCGCTGTGCCGGCATCTCATGTTGAGCGCCAGACTATTCCGGCTCTCAACATGAAATGCCGGCACCGCGGCAGAGAGAGAAGATGGATGCCTCCCGCTCTCACCGCAGGACTCCGGCAACAAGGTAAGTGGGGGGGGGGGTGTAGTTTGAAGGGGCAGAGGGGGGGGTGTAGTTTGAAGGGGCAGAGGGGGGGGTCTAGTTTGAAGGGGCAGAGGGGGGGTGTAGTTTGAAGGGGCAGAGGGGGGGTGTAGTTTGAAGGGGCAGAGGGGGGTGTAGTTTGAAGGGGCAGAGGGGGGGTGTAGTTTGAAGGGGCAGAGGGAGGGGGGTGTAGTTTGAAGGGGCAGGGGGGGTAGTTTGAAGGGGCAGAGGGGAGGGGTAGTTTGAAGGGGCAGAGGGGAGGGGTAGTTTGAAGGGGCAGAGGGGAGGGGTAGTTTGAAGGGGTAGTTTGAGGGGCGGTAGTTTGAAGGGGCAGAGAGGGCGGGTAGTGAGGGGGGGCGCCAGAGGAGTAGTCCGCACAGGGCGCCACAACGCCTAAGGCCGGCTCTGTATATATATATATATATATATTTAAAACGGCACACATTTTTTCCTGACATTTCCATAATTATTTATGCTTATTTGCAGGTATGGTGGATATAGCACGGCAGACAGTTGAGTTCCTCTATGAGGAGAATGGTGGCATACCAAGAGATCTATACCTTCCGACCATTGAGGATATCAAGGATGAGGCAAATAAATTCACAATTGATAAAGTTCGCAAAGGTACTTTTCAGATGTGAAAGATACCCGCGGATCTATTAAGATAGATGCAGCAAGAACCCTTTTCCCTATTTTACAAAATCTGCTATCAGTGACAATTCCCTAGCTACTGTATATGTAAACCTTTAAGTTAAGAGAGGAACTTGCATTATTCTGAAAGGGCACCTTAGCGTGTAGCCATATGGGAAAATGTGCTGTCCCACCTGTTAATACACCCTTGACTTTGTAATAAATATATATAATATGCAACACATACCCTTTGTCCGCAGCCCCTCAACACTGGTATATTCAGTGCACAGCTATCAAAAACACTTGTCTAATGGCTCCACAACAGCCAGACTCCCATGCAGTGCACTATGATACTACTTATATTTTAAAGAGCGTTCCCAGGCTAGTAGTGTAACACAAACTATCCTTTGTTGAAAATACTGTAGGCGCGTTTGGTCATTTGTGAGCACTGTACCTAAATTACATTTTGTTTCAGGACTCACAGTGGTCATTCGGTCTCCTGACAGCAATAACGTTGCCAGCACTGCTGTGGGAACAGCGTTGCCCAAATTTGCCATCAGAGGTATGCTGAAGACTTTCAGCCTGCATGGAGTGGTTCTGGATGTGGATTCGGTGAGTGGATTCGGCAGATTAAAAATGCATCGATTCTTTATTGTTGAATAGTATGATTTAAAAAAGTGTATTTTTTACACTTAGCATCATGAGACGACTTTTTAAAGGTTCATTCATTCATTCATTCATTCATTCATTCATCTGGAGCTGTCATGCTATGTCCCAGGGACTGGCTCATCTTAAATATTGTTAGTACAACATGGATTTAAAACGTTACAAAAATGCCCTAGATGTCATTACATGCGGTTTAGGAAACTAAGCCTCATTTCCTGTGACAAGTCTGCGTCGTATTATAGTATTTGGTGACGCTTGGCTTTCATTTCAATGTGATATCTGTTTCGGAATGGTTTTTCCGATTGGTCGGAATGGTACACCTCCTGCTTTGGTTTCTATACCAGCATGATGTACTGAAATGTCCTTTGGCAGTTATTGATTGTGTTCTATTATTAGGTGAATGAACTGGTCCAGGTAGAGACTTACCTGAGAAGTGAAGGGGTGCTGGTGAGATATTGGTATCCCATAGATATGCTGGAGAGGCCTCCGGCAGGTTACAGGAGAATGGCGACCAATGGACTGGTGACACTGGATAGCACCAACATCCAGATCCACAGGTAATATAGACACTTTCTATATACCATCATACAATGCTGACTTCTACACTGCATGTATACCGGCACGTTCATTAAAATTGCTCCCTGACTTTCTGCACAGGTGTATACTAGAATTATTTTAAAGTAAGATTGTGATTTTCTTTTATTATTATTATTGAGTGGCCCTCTACAATCTAATAGTCTGTTAGCTGACGATAGGTTAGGTATGAGTATTGACTAATTGAATAATACTATGTTGCAGATGCTTCCCTCGATAATTTGCAAGTAATAATGCTTTTTGTCCTGTACCATGTTCAGGGAGCTGTTACGCTGTGAATCGGCACTTGCTCGACTTTACTGCCGCGTTGCGTTACTCAACATCTTTGCACCAAAGTCACCGCACACTTTTACTCGTCTGTTCCACATTCCTGCCATTCGTGACATAACCTTGGAGCACCTCCAGCTTTTGTCCAATCAACTTCTAGCACCTCCACTTCCTGGTAACATATTCTTCTTAACACTGTATTTTGGTGATCATGGCCTGAGCGGGTCATGGGCCATATAGGAATACAAACGGCTAGTTTTGATACGTTCTTAATCCATTCATGCTTTTATTCGTTTAAAGACTAAATAATCAATATGCAATATTGTTGATCATTAACCCTTATAAAAGTACAATTTAGTGCTCATTAGAAAATGTTTTGTTAGGCCAACGTTTATGAATACCCATGTGTGAACTTTGATAAGTATTTGAAAATGCAAAAAAGTTCAGCGGGGCATTAGATATGTTAAAGCTAGATGATGTCCTATGTTTTTTGTATGAGAACCTGAATTAAAAATACACATTTGTGCCGGCTAATAAGTAAAGTGCAGTACGGTCCCACTGATTTAAACTTTAGGATTAAACACACAGGTTCCTCGTTGTTGTCCAGAAAAGGCTGAAAAGTGTCTCAGCGGGTTAAAATGCAGGGCAGTCCCATTGTGTCAGCTCCTTAGTAGGCAGTATAGCTATGTAAAATTAGATAGGACTCGCCAAACTTTGGGGTACTTTGATGCAGTGGTGGGCTAAGCAATATATGGCCATATGGTGTGACTGAACCCCCTAATATTTATGCCTTAGGTGCCTTGTTGCTTTTTCATGTTGGTCATTTCAGCAGCACCCTGGAATCTGAATGTGTATACTTTTTAATGGTGTGCTTCCCTTTCTGTAAGGATTTGTTTTCACTCTACATCCCTTGCAACAGCACCCATAATACAGACAGCGGACTATGATCTATCCAAATAACAGATAACTGAAATCATGTCAATTATGAGTCATTGTGTCTGTATCATGTAGTTTATGATTGTTAACTTTAGACTGTAATATATAGAGATGTGTGATAAATTGCCAATTATAAACACATTTGTCTAGGCGAGGTCAGTATTGTATGGGAATAAGCTCTGCATGGTTTTTTGTTTTTTTTATTCCTCAATCCTTAACTACTTTACCATGGCAAAAAAGGATCATGAGGGTATAAAAACCTGTGTCATAAAACAAAGCATGTGCAGGACTGTAGCTCCTCACAAGCCATCTGTTTTAATGATTTTCTCTTTAGACTTGTTTAAATGATTTTTTTAATCTATTTATTGGAAATCTTCCTGCAGATGGCACCATCAGCTCCAGCGCAATACTCATCGCTCAATCTTTACAACACTGCATCCACTCCCAGAGCTGCTCCACCACAGACCTTTTCTACCAAGGCAACTCGCAGTCAGTACGGGAGTGGCTTGGTGTGGCCATCACAAGAGCTCTTCATCAAGGAGAAGACAGTCTCCTGGATCTAACTAAGCAAATCTGCTCCTTTTTGCAGGTACACCAAATACTTTTTAGAACGAGACACCAAGAAATAAAAAAATATATTTTTTACCCAATAGTGAGCATGTTTTCCTTTTTCAGAATGCCCCTGAGCAGTTTCCATCTGAAGAGTTCCCCATAACAGAGTCCAAGATCAGTATGGATGTTACATTCCCCGGCGCAGCATTTGCGGTTGTGTCCTGTAAAGAAAGCCAGTCTGGATTCCGAAAGGAGTGAGTGGTGTCTGCAAGTTAAAGAGCTTTTCTGCAATTAGAGCTGCCAATCTGTCTCCGGATTTGTCGTGTGTCTATTTACCCCCTTTTAAAACCATGTCACGCCTCATAACACGCTTAAGGGTGTTCTCAAATAAAAGAGGCCAATTTGAAAAAACCCAAAGTATACCAGGATAGCACTTGACAGCTCCATGCACAAGATTTCTCAAGGAGGTGCCAAAATATTAAACTAGTTTGTGTTTCACCGAGAAATGTTTCAAGCTACCTGCACTAATTTTCACAGAGGCAGCTCAAAAAGTAGAAAGAAAAAGAACCTTAAATGAAAGTTTGTTTTTTTAAAAAAATAAAAAAAAAGCTATATAAGCTACAGTAATTACAAAATATTGCTTAAAGCCAAGATGTCTCTGAAATCTGCTAGTTTTTGATACATTAATTTAAAATTGTTCAAATTTGTTTAAGATTTACATATTTGTACATTAGTTATGCTCAGTCAGGCATGTTGATAAAATGATTAATGTCAAAGAGGAAATTGTCACTTTGTTCCAGCTCTTCTTTGTATAAGGCCCCCTGGGCACGGGTCATGGTCTATGGTCTTGGCCACAAAGTTAAGCGGAATGGACAGCTGAATCTTATTGAGTCGGTGTGTTACCCACGTGATGCCTCCCCGACTAACACGGGCCTAACCCCACCTCCAATCACCAACCAGTACCCAACTGCGATCATTCCTACTGACCGGATCCACATCAAGCTAGGTATATGTTACCAGTGTGCTTATGTACTTACCAGTTAAATCATGATATTCAGGGACATTCGCGGCAAGTAGTGGTTCCTAAGTTCAGTCTCTGTTTCAGGTGTGTCTCCTGCCCCTGGAGCAGTGCTGGTCATCCACTCACTGCCTTTAGAATTTCCTTTAGCAATGGCTTTCACAGAGCAGCTGTTGACATGGAAGTTGGAGGATGTGGATGACAAATCAGAAGACGAGCTAGACACCATCCCGTCATCCATACTGCTGCAAGTGGTGGAATTGATAGGTGAGCCAAAGGGTCTATCTGAATATTAAAAATTCTGCTTTTCAGGAATAGAGGCCACATCGTAATGATGAATCGGTTTTTACAATTCTTATAAACATATGAACGTACCGATTGGGCACTTTTACAAATATTTTTAAGATCCAGAACATCACTTGACATACAATTGATATATTATTTGTTGTAACCGCTTAGTATAATGATCCTGATATTAATTGAATACTATTTGATTTATGGTTCTAGTAAATACAGTACTGTGCAATTTTCGGCAGGTGTGAAAAATGCTGTAAAGTAAGAATGCTTTCAAAAACATATTTATCATTTAACAATCCAAAGTGAGTAGCCAGAAGAAAAAGCTATTTAAAATCAATATTTGGTATGACCAACCTTTCCCTTTATTGATTTTACAATTTAGGGACGTTGCTGTGGAACACAGACCTGGCAGCAGTAATAAAGGAGCTTCTCTTCCATCTGTTTGCTGAATTGCTTCGTAAGGTTCACCATTTAGAGCAGAAAAAGAATCCCACAGGTCTCTCATCATCAATAGCCCTCCAACTGAATCCTTGTCTGGCAATGCTTATGGCGCTGCAAACAGAGCTACGGAAGCTGTATGATGAAGAAACTCAGAACTGGGGGTCAGCGAATGCCTGTGGGGGAGCTGTTCCTGGGGTCACGGACCAGGGCCGATTCTCTACGTACTTCCACGCTCTAATGGAAGTTTGTCTGGCAGTAGCAGAAGTTACCCTCCCTATTAACATGAGTTCAGCAGTAAGTGTAATGAGTTCGACAAATGCAACAAATCTAAGTGACTCTTCTTCTTCGTCTTCATCATCCCCTGGACAGACTCCTCAAAGTCCAAGCCTGCTATCTAAGCGAAAGAAGGTCAAGATTAAACGTGAAAAGACAGCATCTGGAAAGCGTTCATCTGCAAGAGGTGCTGAGAGTGACGCAGCTCTTCTTACTGTGGGAGGCAGTAAGCCTGAGGACATGTTGTGGTTTCATAGAGCACTTACTCTGCTGATGATTCTTAGACACCTCACTAACAAAGATCCACAAGGCTTAGGTGTCACAAATGATGCCATTGCTGATGCCAGTCAGGCCCTAGTAGGACCCACGGCCCACAACCGTCTACTTGTAATTTCCGGGATCCCCACTCATCTGGAGGAACCTGTGGTTAGAAATGCCATCCGCAAAGCATGCAATGCCCATGGAGGGGTATTTAAAGATGAAATCTACATTCCTCTTCAGGAAGCAGAAGCCGCCAAATCAAAAGACAGAGTTGAAGGAGCAGAATGCAAGACCGAGATTGAGAAGCCCCTCTCAGTTCCTAGTGCTGAGAATATGGATATGAGCAGTTCGAGCAGTGTGACCCCTGCAGTCAGTGTCACTGCCTCAGCTTCCACAAGTCAAGCTTCTTTGTGCAGTTCCCAAGGTGTCTCACAAACCACCAGTGAAACATCAGTAGAGCAGTTTCCACCAGAACTTGCAGTGCCACCTGGTCTCCTGGAACCGCATGCTATTTCCAGCCAAGAAAGCCTAGACCTTTCTATTTGCAGTACAGGGAGTCTTGGAAGTCTGGGCAGTCTTGTGGAACAACTAGACAATGTGGAGACTTCCTCTGTGTCAGACGTCGGATCCATATACACTGTCACGTCTCTAGACAACCAGATGATGATGTCTCAGCCAATCAAAGGCTTTGCAGTTGTGGAGGTAATGTTTAATGACTAAAAAAACACATAGCAACAATACACTCGAAGCAGATATAACTGCTATACACCGTAGTGGCCTCTAATGTGCTGGAGGGAGATGTACATGGTTTTATGCGCCTGTTGAAACACCTAAACTCAATAATGAGGGTTGCCCACATAATTTTGGTCATATATTTTAGCTTTTCATTTTGAAAGAAAATGTATTTGTTATGCAAAGTAAATTTGTTCATCTTATTACCTCTTAAAAATTTTTTTTTGTAAAATCTAACTATCCATGTAAGTTGTGCAATATCACAATCTCATGATTACGGCTTTCAAGCCCTTACAATAACGTTACCATCATATTGGCTTTTTCTACAGATTAGTTCAATATTTATTCTCTCTTTGGTTTTCAGGTACGATCACGGGCTAAAATAGAAAAAATCCGAGCTAGTCTCTTCAACAGCAGTGACCTGATTGGCTTGTCTATCTTAGATGGAGAAGATGAGCTAATGGAAATGTCTACAGAAGAGATCTTAACCGTATCCACTGTTAATCAGAGTTTGTTTGATACACAAGGAATCCCTGGTCTTGGGAACTATTTTACAGATAAATCCTTGAAAGGTGTGTGATTCGGCCATGATGTTATACTACAGTAGAATGCCATGTTTGATGTTTTTAAACAAAATATTTTTCTAATTATCAGTTCTGCAAAAGTGTGTGTTGTATCCTATGAATTGTTAACTTTAATGCGTTGTACAACAAACACCTGCCCCAGTTTGATTTTGAACCAAGCAGCAACATATATATAAAACTACTTTGTTATTATTCTGCATGCATACTTAATGTATAATTAAAAATTAGAACTTTACCAGTGGACCATTCTTACATTTTTATTTCGTTTCTAACTCCGTATCAGCCTAGTAAAAACCTTTTTAGTCAAAAAGCAGCTACTTTTTTCTTTTTTTTTTTTTAAACTCTGAAATCTCTGTTAAGGGTAGGATTCCATTAGTGTCCATTCTGTTTTAGGGGACAAATTGGTTCCAGAGGCTCGGGAGATTCTAACAGAAATATTCAAGAGCTGCATTCATGCCGAGCAAACACTGAGTCTGACACCAGTAAAGTTCATCAAGGTGTCAGAAATGTACCTGAGCAAAGAACAGATCAATTCACAGACGCCAGGGAACTTACTGCACACGTTCTTCACCAATGTACGGCACCCCAAAAAGGTGCTTGAAGATCAGCTGACTCAGGTAATACTATAACTTCAGTATTTTTTTCTTCACAGGTCTGGTGCAGCTGAATAGTCCATAGACTTTTGGTTGAATACCAGCATGTGCTGTGATTGTGTAAGGCAGTTACACAATCACAACCACCCCAACCCTAACTAAAACACACACGAACATACAAACTCTGTAACAACCACTCACTGTAACACCATACATTTGGACATACATATATACACATACTCTCTCCTCTTCTTCACACCTCTAACCCCAGGCTCCCAACACACTCATTATCACACCATACACTCACACACAGTAACACTTACATATACACACACTCTAACCAACCCCATACGCTTACTCAAACACACGCACATTCACTCTAACACCATACATAAGCTGAAATATGAGTTTTGTGTAATCTTTTGTGTAACTGAGTAATGTACCAGATCTATACATTGAAACTTGCTAACTTTACGTATGTTGTCCATCTCTCTGTAACTGGGCCTTTGTTCTATAGATCTTGCGCAAATATGGCATTCCAAAGCCTAAATTCGACAAAAACAAGTATAGCAAAACTGGCAAAGAGCAGCACCCGGTGAAAGTTGTAAGCACTAAACGGCCTGTGGGCAAGCCACCAAGCAAGGACAAAGCCGCGCTCAACAGTGTCAGGTGAGAGTTATCAAGAGTGGTATAAACAAGAACAGGAGTTTTCCACAGGAGTAACTGAACTACCAAAGTTATTTGGCAGATATGTTAATAGGAATTGCATAGTAAGAACACATTTGTCCCATTCTAAATTGACTTTAGACTTTTCAACAGAACTGCCTTAAGTGAGAAGAAACCTACAGTGAAGCCAAAATCTCCTGATAAGAGCAGACCTGATGAAAAGGACTCGGACAAATCTCCCACCAAGAAACAGGAAGGTATGTTGTCTGATCAGCACTGGTACGTGCCAAAAGGATTCATTATAACCGTACTAGTATTTGTGTTCTTGGTGTCTTTCAGTTCCAGAGGAAAAGTATCTGACTCTGGAAGGATTCCATAAATTTGTAGTTGATCGTGCAAAGCAAGACATTCGAAGCATCTGGAGAGCCATCCTGGCTTGCGGCTATGATCTCCACTATGAAAGGTGAAAAGCAGAGGAGGTTTATGAAGTCACGGAGAAACAACTTTTATATATTAAAGTTATTTTTACGATATTAGGAAAACACACGTGATGTCACAGTGTCTGCCTTTTCATTGTATGGGTAAAGTTTTTTCCCTTCTGCTCTTTTGGTTAGATGTGCCTGCGTTGATACCCGGCATGCACAAAAATCCAGCAGGAAATGGACCCTGGAAATGGATGTCGCGTTGGTGCAATACGTTAACCGCCTCTGTCGTCACCTTGCGATAACACCTGCCCGGCTGCACCCTCATGAGGTGTATCTTGATCCAGCCGACACTGTGGACCCCAGGGTCTCCTGCCTTCTGAGTAAGCGATATTTTCTGAATCTATTGCTATAGCTAACAGAGATACAAAATTATTGCTAATTAAATCTCATTTCAAACACTACAGAAAAACTTTTTAGTGTTTTCATCCGTAAAATATTGCTGTGGCGATATGTAAATAATTAGCCTCATTTTATTTGACTTTCTTGTTTTGCACAGATGTTCCCATAGAAAGTCTGCGACTTCGGTTTGCTCTTCTTCAGTCCCTGAACAACACCTTAGAAACGTTCTTTCTTCCCCTTGTGGAGATACGGCAAACAGACATTTTTGTGCACAGTATCGCATCCCTGTTGCAACAAGCCAAAGGTGAGCATTGCATCTGGACCACCTATTATCAGTCTTTTACCGAACCATACTATATTTGTAATGCAATCAAGGTAAAGCAAAGGCAGTTTTTATGAAGTAATTTCTTTAGTTTAAATTGGGTAGTTTAAATTAATCTCACAATTGAGGCATGGGCACCAACATTTATAGGGCCACTCCAGTGTCCCCTTTAATGTTTTTATTTCCTTGCAAATGCATGGAGAGACTGGCAAGACTGGAAAGCCTCCTATAGATTTGCACTGTTTACTTGCCCCTAGCTCCTTGGGTTGCAGGTTATGCAAGAAAAGATTACCATCAAAACTTTGTGAATAGCTCAAAATGAAAATCTCTGGCCAACTCAGCCTGATGAATTTATTCCAAAAATTATGATATGATATGCTATTCCATAGTGTCTTTAGCAGGGTCACTTAGTTATTAGGGGCAATGTGTCATTAACGTATGCAAGAGAACCGGCACTGATGGTCTTGGCAGCAACCAATGAATGTGCAGCACGATTGCCCCTTTATGATAAATTGGCCATTGGCTTGGAATGCATCTAAACGTTCTGGGTTTTTTTTTTCTCCTAGGCCTCATCTTTTATGATACAAAGGTTTCAGTGATGAATCGGGTGTTAAATGCCACCGTCCAGAGGACAGCAGATCATGCTGCGCCAGAGATAAGTCTCGATCCCTTGGAGATTGTCGGAGGTTTGTAAACCGGAAGTACATGCTGGAATATTCATTACACACCCCGGAAAAGATTCTTGAGCTTGCAAATATGTATTGGTTTTATTGAAACCTGATTGTTGCTGTCACTCGCCTATGCAAATTAGCACTTTTTTCCTTTATGGTGCCCTCAACAGAATGTTGCCTAGAACAATGTACAAAATATGGTCATTTGCCTTCTATAATAGTACTAAAACAAAACATCTGGTTTACAAGTAAACATTTTTGTTTGCAATGTGCATGCCTGTTTCTCATGGATTCGTTTTACATTTGATCACAGGAGATATCAGAACTTCTGAGAACTCGTACTTCTGCCAGGCAGCTCGGCAGCTGGCCTGTGTCCCATCCTCTCAGCTCTGTGTGAAACTGGCAAGTGGGGGTGATCCTACATATGCATTTAACATCCGCTTCACAGGGGAAGAAGTACATGGTACAAGTGAGTACCAGACAGCAGACCATGTTTTACTATCATATTATATTGTAGATTGTAAATTATATTGGCTTTTTAATCTCGCCAACCATGTAAAGAGGAGCTACTTCTGGTTGCATTAGTACATTGACATGGCCATCAACCCTTACATTTCCAGTATGAGTGGTTGTTCCATAAACTTTTTTAGTGAATAGATTCCCTCAAGATAGGATCCCATTCAGGGGCGGGCTGGGCAGGGGGGGCAATTGCCCCCCAGGCTGCCCTGAATCTAGGCCCGCCGGGGGGCCGGCAGACGAACATTCAAGGCAGCCGCAAAGTTCAAAACTAAGCGGCTGCCTCCACAAACGATGCGTGCGGCAACTGTGGCTGTGCGTCGGGACTTGGTGTCAAATCCCGGTGCACAACACTGAAGCCACGCCCACCGTCTTCCGCGCTCTCTGCACCGGAAGGACGGGACACGGAAGAGGAGGAGGAAAAGTGACAGTGGAAAGGTAGGAAAATATTAGTAAGTGTGTGAGAGTGATGGGTGTTATTCTGTAGTTTATGATGAATGTTTGTGAATGAGGGTTTCAGATTGCATGGAAGTGTGGGGGGGGATAGCATGGCATAGGGAGGCTGTCTAGGCATGATAGGGGTGTGATTGCTGTTATCAATTTTTTTTTGTCCAACTGTGGTTTTATTAAAAGTAAATTACATACCAAAATTGGACAGAAAAATTAAATAACAGTATTAATATATATATATGATTGCAAACAGCAATCACACTCCTATCATGCTAAGTCAGCCAGCACATGCTAGAACCTGGGCATGATAGGTTTGTGATTGCTGTTAATTATATATATATATATATATATATATATATATGTATATATATATTAATATTGTTGTTTGATTTTTTTGGTCTAATTTTGGTGTGTTACTTTTAATAAAGTTTTAAAGTTGGTTTTTTTTTTCGGTTTTGGCCAAATGAATGCTGAATTTTCAGTTTCGGTCCAGAATTTTCATTTCGGTCCAGAATTTTCATTTCGGTCCAGAATTTTCATTTCGGTCCAGAATTTTCATTTCGGTCCAGAATTTTCATTTCGGTCCAGAATTTTCATTTCGGTCCAGAATTTTCATTTCGGTCCAGAATTTTCATTTCGGTCCTACTATATACTAAGCCAGTCACTGAAGTGGTAAGCCTACACCACATCAATGTTTGGCTTAGTATATAGTGATAGCGGTTGTACTGCAGTATTGTCAGTGTCTGACTCAATGTATAGGCACACATTGACAGTGGTACAGCGTAATCCCTAAGTATATAATGATAGCAGTTATGCTGTACCACCGTCAATGTGTGCCTAACCATAGAAACTATGCAGTTTTAAAGTGTGTGGGGGTGGGGGGGGGGCAAATACAGGATCTGCCACAGGTGCCAAATACTCTAGGTACGCCCCTGCATCATGCGGCAGTCAGGCCCAATGGCCATGCCTCAGCTCTTCGTCCCACATCTTAAAAGGGGTGGGATAGAGAGCTGAGGCACGGCTATTGGGCTATTGGGCCGCCGGCCGCTTTAATTTCATTAGGCACCAGTGGAGTGATTGCCGCACGACGGCCGTTTTCAATGTCGCTCACAGCCGCTTTGGTGGCGCAATGGGCCACTTGACTAGACTTGCCCCCCAGGCCTTAGGCTGCCAGCCCTCCCCTGATCCCATTACAAAAATAATTGGCCAACCAGTGGTAACATGGTTCATTTATTATTCTGGTTTGTGTCTTTTAATGAAATAAATGGGTAAACAAAAGTTGTTAGCCTGGGAGCCTAAAGGAAGGATGTCATGTCTCGGGTCAGTCCGTATAAAGGAGTCTGTTATATGCGCTCAAGAGGCATCAAGCAAATTTACCAGCTCCTGTCCTATATGCATGTGCCCCAAGCGACCATGTGGCTTCCCAAAGGCTCAAAGAAATGTGATTCCCTTTAAAACCTGTTGAATGAGGATTCCTTTGCCAGGAGCTGCAGGATATGTTTACAAAGATGTTTTGCATAAAACTTTGCATAGTTTACTAGGTTAAGCTGAGGTTTTCCTGCCAAACATTATCTGTAAACCTTAGCACCGCAGTCAGTCAGGTGTGCTCATTCATTGTTTTTCCTGTGAGGTGTTGGAGATGGTCCTTTTGTCGTCGTCGGAAAACGACCTTGTGATCATCAATGAGCGTTTTGAGTATTTTTATTCTTACGTTACTTTTACACTGCAAACGCTGGCGTAACTACAGGGGCACGTGCCTCTAGGGGGGCCCAGGGCGACCCCATGTTCCTGCCTTGTTCCCCTTGACTCCTTGTTCCATGTTGATTCAAAATAGTTTAGAAAGAGTCCTTCCAACCTAGACTGCACCAGTCCAGGTTGGAAGGGCCCTATCTAAACTATTTTGAATTGGCACGGGGAGACAGGAACGTATCAGTGTATGCGAGCAGCCGGAGAGAAAGCTGCAGGTGAGAGGTAAGCGGGGGTGGGGGGAGGTGGGATGTATGTGTGTGTGTGTACATATATATGTTTGTGTATATGTACGCATGAATGTGTAATATTGTGTGTGCGAGTGTGAGTATGAGTAAGTGTGTTTACGTATGTGTGCCAAGAAGGGGCAAAGAAAGCACAGACAGGTTGTTAGGGGGCAATCATGGCACAGACCAGTTGAGGGGCCCGGGGCCATTTTTAAATCGGGGCCCTGTGGTTTCTAGTTACATCCCTGACTGCAAAGGCATATGCTAAATTGTTTGCACATGTTGTCCTGTCTGATATTATGTGGTGGTGTCTTTACAGGTGGCTCATTCCGTCATTTCCTGTGGCAAGTATGTAAAGAACTTCAGAGCTCCTCTCTGTCTCTCCTGCTGCTGTGTCCCAGCTCTGCCGTTAATAAAAATAAGGTATTTTGTGTACTTTACACGAGTCATCCCTTAATATACAACAGTGGTTTTCAACCTTTTATAGTTTCTTTTTTCTGGCCAAGTACCATTAGATTAAGGTTTTGTCAGCCTGAATTTCAACACTAAGAAGTCCCTAAAGGCATCAATGTTATACTAAGTGTTTGTTGTCTAAAATTAGCAGGGTAATGAAGAACCCCTGCTACCAGAAGTATCCCATGGGGCACATGCTCCTCAGTTTAAGTATTATGTAGAACACTAGACAGAATGTGGTCGCTTTTAGTAATTAAATGTGAAAGGCTAGTGTTTTTGTTTGGTTTTTTTAAATTAGAAATAAGTTTAAATTGTTTACCGAGGTCAGCATAATAGAATATTTTCTGACGGCATGCAAAGAATGTTACTGTGTTCTGTAAAAAAAGAATGGAAAATATCAATAAAAAAAAAACTTTACTCCAGGCTCTGTTTTACTTAATTACATAAATACTATGAAGTGAAAAGTGCAATGCATGCATTGGTATGTTATACTGTTATTTGTTTAGCTCATCATATGCTCTGTCTTGGTGAACACATCTGTTCCTTTAGGCAGATGGGACTAAAAACAAATTAAGATGTGTGAATAATACTTGATGACAGGGGAATCCTTGACCTGTTTGTTAACATAAAGAATATATTTTTATTTTGTTTTGTATTTGAGAGAACTGTTCTTGGTCACATCATCTGTAGAAATGCTAATGGTGAAGCTTGCTGATGTTTAATAATGTTCTGCAGGGAAAATACCTTCTGACTCCCAGCCCCATCACGTACGCAGAAGAACTCCTCCTCCACTTCTTTGGGCAGCTGCTGGGTATCGCCATTAGAGCAGATGTACCCCTTCCTCTTGACCTGCTCTCCTGCTTCTGGAAGATGCTTGTAGGAGAACCATTGGACCCAGATGATGATCTCTATGAAGCAGACATCCTCACCCACAACTACATTAAAAAGTTTGAAAATGTAAGCATGCTTGTCAAGTAGTTTTCTGGCATTTTCCACCCTAACATTCAAACAGCTGACACCTTCTACTTGTGTTGTGTGATGTTCCAGGTGAATGACGAGGTCGAGCTGGAAGCCCTGTGCGCTGAAATTGCTTCTCAGCATCTTCCTACAGAGAGTCCTGACTCTCCAAGCAAACCATGCTGCAAGTTTACATACATGACCATGACTGGGGAAGAAGTCGAATTGTGTGCAAATGGCAGACACATTCCTGTTGTGTAAGTATAGATATTTATTTTGCCTCATAACCGTTTAGATAGAAATGCAGTAACGTTACTATGTTCGACCATATGCAGGTGCTTGAACATTTGTGGCATCTCCTATACTGACCAATAGCTGATGGCAAACAAAACCATTTTAACTTTTTCCTTTCCCGTCTCCTCCTTTGTTATTCAAATGCAGATAAACTCCTGGTTTAAGAACCACTCCTGTGCTAACTTTACAACTTACTATATTATCACCTCCTTTGCCTATTTCTATCCAATAAAAATGTCTAAACTACCTTACAGATTACATGACTACACTTATTACACCTCCCACCTTATCCTGTAAACTGCTGAGCACCAAGTACACCCTTCTAAGTCCACCCCTTCAGTAGGTAGACCCACTCACAATGGGTTTGTATTGCAACGTGAAGATATGTTGGTGGATTTGTCCTACAGATGGGAAAACAAGGACATCTACTCAGCAGGGATTCGTAACCTCCGTATGCGTGAACTGAAAAACCAAGAATGCATGAATGCTGTTCGGGCTGGTCTGGGCTCGATTATACCCTTGCAGCTATTAACCACGCTTTCTGCGCTGGAGATGGAGCTCAGGACATGTGGACTACCATTCATCAATCTGGAGTTCCTAAAGGTAATGGGGATTTCTAGACGTCACAGTACATTGCGTGCCCTTGAAATATGGTTACTAACAGAGGGCACAGGGGTGGGGTGGGCTCGGTTAATTAGGCTTAATATCCCTTGCATCAATGCCTACTTTTGCATCCGGTTAGCATTTTGTTTCTACTTTTAAGTAGATGTCGTACATGGAAATTGTGGCTGGCAGTTTGCTTATGTCAGAGTGAGTGTGAAATACTCGAGCACTGCAGATCATGTACAGTAAAAAGTGCGAGATGTGTGTTAAGAACGTGAACTCTACCTCTGGAAAGAACCTTTCCATCTGCCCTTTGCAGGCACACACCATGTATCAAGTGGGTCTGATGGAGACAGATCAGCATATCGAGTTTTTCTGGTCCGCACTGGAAATGTTTACTCAGGAAGAACTTTGCAAGTTCATCAAATTTGCCTGCAATCAGGAGCGTATTCCCTTCACCTGTCCGTGTAAAGACGGGGGGCCGGATACCGCACATGTTCCGCCTTATCCTATGAAAATAGCACCGCCTGATGGAGCAGCAGGTATAGTTTTTGGGTTTGCTATTGAAACATCATGTTGTTAGAGAAGGATATGATGACTTTAGGGCAGGGTATTGATTATATAATGCTGCTACTTCCTTGAGATTAACTTGTAAATGTAATCTTTTCAAAGCACTTACACTTATTGACAAGCCAAAGTACAAAGCATAAGTAGTTTTAATGAGCAAATGTAGTTTTGCTAAAACCAACAACCCCCCAGTCTTCAGATTACAAGCTTTTGCTTTCTGTCGCGCCAACATTAATGCTTTTATGTACAATTGTGTTGTTTTTTTCCCTTTCCGAAATTTGGAATGACTTCTTGTTAACTCTGCACAGGTTCTCCAGACTCCAGATACATCCGAGTGGAGACCTGCATGTTCATGGTAAAACTTCCGCAATACTCCTCTCTTGAGATAATGTTGGAAAAGTTGAGGTACGCCATTCATTACAGGGAGGACCCCCTCAGTGGCTGAAAGCAACCATCCATACAACCCAACCTTTGGGACCCACTGATGCTTAGAAGCAATGCACATTACTTGCTGGCCAGACAGGACAAAGAGAAAGCTTATTCCTGGACTTTTCATTTTCCTTTTTTTGGAGGAGGGGGGGGGTGTTCTGTTCAACCCTGAACATTTATCTTTTTTGTATTTGTCAAATCTCTGGTGGGTTGTTTGCCTTGTTTTTGTGCGTTGTTTGTTAGAATAATTTTAGTAGCGATTGGTGTGCGCAGATGAGTTATTGTTCCCCTCGAATCCCGAAGGAAGAGAGAGACTTACAGACTTCTTCAGTTCATCAGGGTTTACTGAAAATATATTTAAAAAATGCCTCCTGTTATTTTATATTTTGACTGGGAACAGAACATGCACGCGAAATGTATGTTTTATGTAAATATTAACACCTTTCCTTATAATTTAATTATAAATTATTTCCAGAGTACAAAAATGCTAAACACTGGATAAGGAGCTGTGAAAAAAGACATTTTACTTATTTTTTATTTTAATTATTTTGGAAAGTATTGTTTAAGTTAAAGATTATTATTAAAAAAAGAAAAAAAAAAAAAAAAAAAATGCTCAACGCTTGCAGTCAAACCAAACCTGATTCCTAAGAAGGCCGTTGTGTCTGTATTTTAAGGCAAAGCAAACTACGTTTTCTATGATAGCTTTGACTGCTTTTTTTGTTTAAGTTTGAGTCACTTAGGCTGTAATGGGTTCAGAATTCAGTATAGAACTTGAATATGATTGTGGCCTTATGAATTAGAGTGATTGAGAAGGTGCACTTGAATGCACTGTATTTACCTAAAGGGCTCTGAGCAGATGCATTGATACATGTGTGATGAGCATGACTACTATTGAGGCAAGATCTATTATGAAAAGCACAGGATATTTCCAATCTCTTAAATAATATATGCATTGCAAAAGAACATCCTTGAAAGAAGAGGTACTAGCCTCCTTGAGGAGCAAGAGGACATCACCAGATTAGGATGATAGTCTGTAAATCGTATGCACTTCCCCGAGTAATCTAGCATTGCCGAAATAAGTTGCAGCGCATTAAGTGAAGCGACTGCATGTGTAACAGGTTAGTAGACTAGTCATTAATTGCAATTAAAAATATATTTGAAACTATCCAACAGGACCTGTGCTTGGGAAATGTAAAGTCAGCGGCTCTGACTCTCCCGATGGTTTCCAGCATTATGTTTAATACTATGCAGTCACTCGGTTGGACAGTAACAAAGATGGGGGGGGGTCCTTGAGAACAGTTTATTATATAGTACCAGAAAATAAAATTGATGAGATGTGTGATGGTGTCCAGATACTTTTCATTCGACCATATTTCAAATGCCCCACGGTAGGTAATAGAAATAAACGCAACAACGAAGACATTGATAATAAAAGCTTGGGTGCGCAAGTGATGCATATTTGATTTGCAACAATGTGGCCCCCATAGTAAAACACTGACAGCAACAGAAATGGCAAATGGGATAAGCAGAAATAGGACATAACATTTATTATCCCTGTGGCACTTAGAGGGTTAAGGATCCTTTAAATCACCATTGTTATTGAAATGCTTTCTTTTTAACGGCATGCTTGACTTATTTTGCGGTGTTTAGGTGAAATGTATTAAAGGGTTGTTTAAATATGCATCACTTCATAATATGTAAAGTGATTACAAGCTGTCGTAAACAGGTATGATCTTACGTTTAATGTTACTTTAAAAAGCGACATTATCCAACATTTAGTTTTTTTAATGGCAGTTTTTGAGAATAATTTTAGTAATTAGTCAACCCACCGGCCATTTTTATAAGCGCCTAATCACTCTTGTTTCCAGTTGTAAAAACTATTACAAATGCATAATGACCAGCCAAACAAAGTGCATGCTGGTAAAAAAAAAAAGTTCTAATGCAATATAAAAAAATATCTTGGAAGTGGTGAGCTATTAAAACATAGCATATAGACTGTTTTATTCTTGTGATTTATGTAGTGAATGATCTGGATTTGCATAGTAACTACACAGTAAGAACATGCTCCATTTTGGTAGAGTTGGCCATGGATGTTGAACCCTCCATGCAGAAAGTATTGCTCAATGTAAAATATTTTAGTTGAATGGGAACGATTGGGATACCCAAATGAGAACCTTGTTTATTGTGATGGATACCAAGACATCCAGCTGATATGCTTTACGCTTGCCTTCTAAAAACAAGGCACTGGTCAAAATAGGCACTGCAGGAGGTGTGTTACCCTTCTGAGATAATACGCAAGTAATATGCTTAAGTGCAACTATCTACATTTTTGAACATAAAAGCGAGCTGTACAGTTGTATATTAAAGTTATCTATGGTTGCAATTAAAGCCTTTTACTCGATGCTGTTCCCTTTGTCTGTATTGGTATTTAACACACTGCTGTGTAAATGAAACTAAATAAGGAAAGAAGTGTCATAAGAATAAAGTCTCACCTGATTTTGAATGTCTGAAGGCTGATGTGATTTCTTGGTGTTCCTTATATTCACTATTCATAGAACATCTATCCGGGGACAATGCAGGATGACAATAGTCTGGTATCGTGTTGAGTGGTGGTGAAAGCACCTGACCATACACCCCCCATCACTCATTGTCAGTGTCATTCCTGGCTCTCCGTTTTCAACTTTAAAATAAGCAGCTCCTCTCCACTAGAGCAGATGGGAAAACCAACAGATACAACGTGGCTAAAATAGCTTTTCCACATCCCCCCCAAGACACTACATTTATTTATATAGCACCTACAGATTAAAACAGCAAATCTGTAACAATTTAAAATCACACACAAACTGCTACGTAAGGAGAAGAGGGTCTTGCTATTGGGAGTTTACAATATAGTTTGTGGTTGAGGGGGAAGCGAAAGAATGATAGGGTTGTTTGGGTCCAGATAATCTGTAGAAGGTTGGATGTTGTTCAGATGGCTTGATCAGGATGCTGGTTGAGAGTGTTAGGAGGAAAGGTTGTACACCCCTCAGCTTTTCAGAGAGCTTTTGAAATTTGCATACAAGGGAGAAAGTCTGATGGAACAGGGTAGGTAATTCCAGAGAAGGGGTGAAATCCCAAATGCAGGGGGGGGGGGTAAACACTGTACAGGAGAGACATTCATGAGAGGACCGAAGAGTTAAGAGATAAGGGTGTTGTAGAGAAATTTTTATTTGATTCTGGAGGGTCAGGATAGAAGATATAGATTAGGGTGCCATCTGCATATAGGTTGGTTTTGGAAGCCAAATGAAGGGAAGTGCATAAAGTAATTAGGTTCCCCCCATAGATATTAGATAGAAGGTAAGGATGTTTAACATTATCAAGAGGGTTGCAGATCCATGTTACAGCCTCCCAGTTACAACATGTGTGTTAAAGATATGCATAATGCCATCCTGAGCTGAGCCCCAGAAACAATTACAGCCAGAATGTTTACATCAGGGAAAATGGTCCGAATCTGCCATCAAAATCTGTGGTGCGGCTTCAGCCGTTTCAGTGCAGCAGGCCAACTTATAGTTGTCAATTCCTTAACGGTTAGGGTTGCTCACGTTCAAATTACTTATACATGTTGAAATACATTGTAATATTTCAGCCACTAGATGCTGTATGTGTACCGTTTAGCTTTACAAAATGCCCCCATTATTGATCACTCCGTGATTCTTTAAAACAGTTGTGCAAATACCATTATATTTTGATTATACAACGCAAATGGGGGCTATTACAAAAGTCAATGGATCGTCAAAGATCCAAAAATATTCTACTGACCACAGCATTCAGTATGAAAACAGCGGCTTCTTTAATCAAGCTATATCGCTATTTGAAACTATCTGGCCTTCTAAGGAAACAGTCACCCAATTTCCTCCTTTTGTAACCCCCTATAATCTGTCCCTTAGCAGTGGTCTCCCAGAGAAAAAATATGGCCCACCAACGATACCTTTTAGAATCACCTATAGAATTTCAGTGTTTTTGTCTCCTGCTACCAACTCCATAAACTTATTCAGATAAATGCATATTTTATTTACTGAGCAAACAAATACAAGAACACAGAAAAAAAAAGCAGTAGAATATATTGTTGCATCTGGTACAGTGACCATAAGGCTACTGAGCACCATTAATAAGGCAATGCATCGTACAAATTGTCCTCTTATTAACTCACCCCATCCGCTACATTGTGTGAAGGCCTGCTTTGGTCCTATGGTAATGCAGTGAGATTTCTCATATAGCCATATATAGTTTAAAAGGGGGAGGGGGGGGGGGGCGCTTTAACAATTTATATAAAAAGATAATACTGCCAATCCCCAGCAGGGAAGGCGGTAAAGTCTTGACATACATCTGATTTTAATTTTATTTATTGTTTTTCCATAATTGCTTTTATATAAATCAAGATTACCATCTCCTGATATTAAGCACAAAGTATTGCCTTAAAAACGAGAAAAAAAAGAAACATATGACAAGCAAACAAAATATATGAAAACAGGTTGCAAATCATTGGAGCCGTGTGTGCACCTATATTCTCTTAGACTACAATTCCCATGATGCTCAGCATCACTTAAAACAAAGACTGCATAGTCAACACAGGCGGTAAGATGACAACCAGCTGAATGTAATGGTTACACCTATGAAATATATAGATACAAAAATAGCATATAAAAACAGTGTTTAGAACTATACAGTGACAGATTTCCAAAACCCAGCTATCAAACAGACAGTCGTCAATTTTCAGTACTATAAAATGAAAATGTCTGTATTGTGCTAGAGGGGCGATCAGCAAGACGGCCCTCAAAGCTAAAGTGATTGAATTGTATAATGGAGTTTATAGTTATTCGGTACTTTGGAACGGAGGATGACTAGTAGCCCCCACAGTCACTCACTCTTCTTTTTGAACATCTCCACTCCTGGTATTTAAGTTCCTCGTCTATAAAAGAAAAAAAAAAAAGACTGAAAATGGGCTTTTTCTTACACTGTTCGTTAGTTATAATAATGTGTTTTTAAATGCAACATATCCTAAAGAGCAGCACAGACTAAAACTGAGATGCTTCCTCACCGATAATGTTGGAACCTCCTCAACAAGGAATTAGGGATCTAGAACACTATTCCTTACTTTTCTAGTCATTTGTTTCAAACAAAGAGCTGCTTCTCCAAATAAGTCACATTGGTGAGGGTTTTTACACTACGGAGCTTGAAATCATTTGTTCTACCTTTGGCTTGTTTCTTGGGTTGAGGTTGCTTGCAGCTGCTGAAACCACAGGATCCCTTAAAATGACAACAGGACGGGTTATACACAGGTCACAGAGCCCAAACCATCAAAAACAGGGCTAATTGTATACCTTTACATCAACACTGGAATTTCAACTCTCTAGTTGATATTTTACTTTAGGAAACTTTTTGCAAAAAACTTTATATTTGTAAAAAAAACAGATTTAGTATATATGTTCAACAAATTGGGTGTAGAACTCAAATGTGGGCAATAATTATAGAGCATCATTTGGCAATGAAATGAATGCTCTCCCTTGGTAATGACGTAACTGGCTGTCTGGAATAGTCTGTGATGGTGGGGTGGGTAAAAAAAGTCCCTAGAATCCCTCCTGGATCAATGGCAATAGCTACTTTTTGTTCACTTTGCCATGCTGGAGTTTACTAGGATATTCTCTGCAACCCCTGGGCGTCATTGAGACTTACCCTACTCTGACATTTCATAAACCTGCACACACATCAGTGGGTTTGTGACAAACGATATACACGCCTGTCTACCTGCGTAACGAACTGCCAAAGAACGGGGGATCAGCATAGTCATTGCACGGACGTCTGCTCATTCTCATATTCTCCTCCGTGTTTGTTCTCCTAATTTCCTCTATAGTTGATCTTCTCGTAGGAGGCGCAGCCCTTGAAACATTAGTTGATTTGGGTTGGTATTGTCGATCCTCCTCTGGACCGCGGGATCTCAATGAACGAGGATGTGCTGTAGAGTTTTCTCTCTTTTGGTTATTTCTAAAGGAAGGCACCACATCTCCTTGACAAGACAGGATTATTTGTATTCATACGCCAGATACTTTGCACATTATAAACAAATAGCGTTGCCCTATTTTAACAATATATATTTCACAGCACTACAATATGACGCAGTGGACCTTCGCCACTGAATTTAACCATCAAGACCTCACATCCTACAGGAGAAGACAGCTCTGCTTTACTGCCGCTGGACAGAGGGGATTGTTTCTAGTCAGTTCAGGCACACAAAAAAATCCTAGGTCTAGACTGGATGAACTTAATTTCATCATGAAAGTTGTGTTATTTTATTTTCATCACAAAACCTCTTATGCTTGGAAGTATTATCAACATGCTTTGCATCTCCATTATACAAGATCATGAACACTGAATGCTGGAGGAGTACACAATACAATCTCGAGGCACATATTCATTATTCAACCACACACACACAAAAAAAAAAAAAAAGAAGACAATAATACATTGGTTTCCCTACCTTTGACAGAAAGGACAGTTGGAGGCTTTCCAAAAAATCCAGTCTCCTCCTTTGCGTTTTTGTCGGGAATGGGAACGGGAAGGGAGGGCGGTGAAACCGGAGGAAAGGTTTCTGAACTTGGACACATGTCACACTGATCCTGCAAAACAAACCATTTTCCCTAAACCCACCAGCTTCACATTAAGACCTACTTCTCAACAATAACACTCGACAACATCTAGAAACAGACGGTTCAAGGCGATTATGACAAAATATAACGAAAGTGGTTCCTAGGCCAGCATAACACACACAGACAGCTAGCAAATATAATAGATGAAATTGCATTTTAAGATTGAGGAACACAAGATAAATATAGAACATCGAGCAGCAATGTATCGACAAAATGTTACCCTGTACCTGAAGCAAACGTCATCCTCAAGGAAGTTGGGTATGCCATTTGTACTTTGGGGGCAATCAACCATTTCATCAAATTGCACCTACCCGTCATGTTCTAGTTAATTTTGACAATACAAGAAGATTTGGATGGTCGATTTGAAGTTGTAAAAACAAATTTTCGCATGCTAAAAGTAGACCAAAGTCAATTGGTTGCTATGGTAATTGACGCAACCTGACATGTGCGATACATAAAAACATATTCTTCCACTAAACGATTCCCTTTTTAGCTATCTAAATATTAATGATTCCCAAGCTTCTCTTTTAAACAGAGAAAAAAATCTAAAACCTCTCCTGATGCAAATTATCTTTTGAACTGGCCTATTAAAAGAAACCGGGTGAATGAGTCGGATGGCGTTCTGTTGGAAGAGCAACTTCTGACTTCCTATGCTAAATAACGGTGAAGATAACGTGATCACCAACACACTACCATGACAATGGTCATACCTGGTGATGGAACAGAATTTCTCCATCAATCAGCACACCGCAGAATTCACACGGGATGAAGACACTGTGGGGCTGGTGGACAGCAAGTGGAGAAGGAGAGGACCTCTTAGTCTGGACACTCGGCTTTGACAACCAATCTAAAATAGGATCCTCTTTAAACTCCTGCACAGGTCTGGGAGGGAATCTTCCATTACAGTTAGAGGTCACTTGATTTGTGTTACAACCAGACTGCAAACAGAAAGACAAAGTCAGCAATCCAAACAAGCACCTTTCCTTCACATCTATTCTGTATAAGATATGTCCATATTGCATATCCTTTAATGCATAGGTCGGCTGCGTAGCTCATTTCTTGCACGTGTGTCACATTTATTTTTCTTTCTTATCTGTTATGAAGCTGTTCTCTGTAGGGGACTTCGCTATACCTCTTGAAAGTAAAAAAAAAACCTGTGTGGTCTCTAACAGATCATAATTAAGCTATAAGCTTACAGCAATAGCGGTCAGGCAGGGAGTTTGCGGATGTTCTTTTGAGAGTAAAAAAGGAGAAGGGGAAAGCAAAAAAACAATCACAACTTTAGTAACTTCTAGCAATTCTACAGCAACTTGAAGTGAACACCTTACTAGAAATACCTGAGAATCTGTGATTAAGACTGAGCCATTCTATTGTTTACCACAGGCAGCATTATAAGGTAGTCAGGATTTTGTCTAATAGACTAGGCTAGGTTCACCGGTTAAACCTGGATGTTCTATACGCCATGAATTAAGTAGCGTACACGCGTACGGCTATCCACCGGTTCCCTGTCCGGAGGACTTCCTGGCACCCAAGACTCTCCTTGGGAATCTGGAGATACAGTTGAATAGATTTTGGTGGGTTTCTCTGCAGTTAAATATTATCTGTGCAGTCATAAGAAGCAGGACAAAGCTGGTGAAAAGAGCAACAATCCCTTTGCCAGGATTGGTGACCAACTGGTTGCATATTGTGTCCCTAGGGATTTTTTTTTTTTACATGAAACAAAGTTATTTCCAAAATCCGGACACTTGAATATTAAAGTTTGTGTGGGTCCACTATTCATGTAAAAGAGGAGTCGTGGTTGAATCAAATCATATGGTAGAAATGGCAAAAAATAAATAAATAAATAAACAGATTAAAAAAGGTATACAAATATTACTTTCAATAAAGAGCCAATAACGTGTGACAATCAACGTACTTGGTGCAGAATAAGGTCATATTCTGGAAACAGCTCTTCACAGAATTCACATGGTAACTGAATGTCATTTGCTGCAGGGAGACAAAATATTAGCCAAGAAAGAAAAAACCCCAAGCCACTACGGAACAAACATTTAATCATCCAAAATTATTTTGCAGAGATATACTGTTTGCATCTGAAAGAAAAAAAAATTAGAGTTGTAATAAAACATGTTGATGCAATGAATTAAACACATTTGCAAATTGCACAAATTGACCGAAGTCATGCAATAAATGGTCACAGTGACTCGTTTCTACTATCCATTACATAGCGAACACTTGTGATCTATAGGCTTCAATGCTACTTACTGTCAGGAATAGAGAAAGGATCAAATTGTACAGCTTCGTTGTTGGGTAAAAGGCTGGCATCCATCCAGCCACGGGTATTCTTGGTCTTTTCAATATTTTCTGAGTGGAACGGCTTCCAGAAATCATCACGTTCTAAAGGATCAGGGTCGGGGCTAGAACGGCCGTCATTCTCAAAGCTCGTGAGTTGGAATGAATTCATTTTGGAACGACCATAGTTTTGGAAAGGCCTCTCAGAAAATGCTCCTGCTCCGTGTTGTTCGTGTGGCTTTGCTGGGATATTTTTTGACAGATTTTGCTCAGTTACTGTAAATAAATAAAAATCGCACTTTAGGTGTCAGAAAAGGAACTTTTTTTTTCCGCAAGTTGGTTAGATAAGATACGCTTTATGGAACCAGTGGCGACTCTAGAAACAATATATAGGGGGGCACACAAGATACCACAGTATAACTGGGGGGGCATTCATAATTTCCACCATTAAATCATACCACTGAAAAAAAACACACACACATATATATATATATATATATATATATATATATATATATATATATATAGCCAAAAGTAATGTGCTATGGAATTATACTTTTGTTATTGGGCTAAAATACTTGATCATTCAACATGGGAAGCCTGAAGCCACAATTGAGTGTGACTAATCCTTGAAATAAATATTATAACAATAAATAACAATGATTTCAGGGCCTTGAACGTTTTGTCCCCTGAAGTCACTACAGCTTCAGGAGGGCATTTTATCTCTGGATAAATATACATTAAATAATTCCTACTGTAAGTTAAGTGCCAGGAAACAGATGACCAAACACACACACACCAACACAGGTTCTGTCACACCAACACCCAGACACACACACCAGGACAGGCTCTGCCACACTGACACCCAAACACACACCTTAGGACAGGCTCTGCCACACCAACCCCCAAACACACACCAGGACAGGCTCTGCCACGCCAACCCCCAAACACACACCAGGACAGGCTCTGCCACACCAACACCTATACACACACACACACACACACACACCAGGACAGGCTCTGCTACACTGATAACAAAAAACACACGAACAGCAGGATACAATCTACGTCACAGACGTCTACATCAGGATGGATTTTCCACACTGCATTGTCGTTTATACCCCCCTTAGTGTTTTTGCCCCTGCTGCCCATATATATTAATATTAGCCCCATTTGCCGATAGCAGGTATAGATCAACACATTAACACACAAACCAAGCTTTGCATGTATAGATCAACTGAAATTCACTTGTGATCTCAGCACTGAAGGTATATATCAAATAAACAGAATCAGACATACAAATCCTGTATTTGCAGGTATACAATAGTATATGAAACGTAGCATTGCAGGTATAGATCAAATAAGTACATGGAAACAGCATTGCAGGTATTAATCAACTGAATAAGACATAAACACTATTTGCAGGTATACATAAATAATGTATGGAAATATATAGATATAGATCTACAGAATAACACAAAAACCCAGCTTTGCAGGTATAGATCAATTGGAATTCACATAAAAACACATCATTAAAAGGTATATTTAAAACCCCCTAAATTACAGGCATAGATCACAGGTTGCACACCCCAAAGCCAGCCCTGGCCTCCACACTGCCCACATAGAACCTGGCCAGCACCCAGACAACACACATAAGATTTGCCATCTTTGTCCCCATATAGCACAGCACAAGTCAACTTTGTCCCCAAACAGCCCGGCCTGTGCCATCTTTGTTCCATATACACCCGCCTGTGCCATCTTGGTCCCCAAGGTTCAAACATCCTGCTAGTTATATATACAAAAATTTTGCAGTCACTCACTAATTCACACTTTCATTCAGACAATTCATCCACACATTAACTCATGCTCTCCCTCATTCAGACAATTCATCCACATATTAACTCATGCTCTCCCTCATTCACACATTAATTCACACTCTTTACTTATTTAAATATTCTTACTACCCTCTTCCTCGCTATCTACCCCCCTCTCCCTCCCTTATCACTTTCTACCCTCTCTCCCTCTACTTTCCCTACTACCCTCTTCCTCAATATCTACCCACTCTCCCTCCCTTATCACTTTCCAACCCCTCTCCCTACTCACTATCTACCCTCCCCCCTTCGTAGTTCTCTCACCTTTAGGTCCAGCGACGGGAGCACGAGGCTTCCGTCTTCCTTCTCTGCTGCGGTGCCCGCTGCTTCACTGCTGAGCACTGAAATATGACGTCATATTTCGGCGGTCAGCATGAAATGCCGACACCGAGACAGAGGTAGAGGCCTCGTGGAGAAGAATGGGGGGCGCCTAGAGGTTGCTAGGCGCCCCTCTTTCTCCTCCGCATAAAGAAAATAAATTAAAAAAAAAAGACGCATTGCGACTTTATTCCAAATTCGACAGGGGGGCAACAGGGGGGGCAAAGATTAACCAGGGGGGGCAATTGCCCCCCCCTTGCCCCCCTGTAGCGACGCCACTGTCTGGAACAGAATAAAAGGCTTAAATTAAGAACAGATCAAAAAAAATGAAAAATCTTTTGTATTGAACCTGGATTAAATCATGGAACAAGCGCCAGATTTAAAAATAATAAAAAAAACACCCTCACCTCTGTTTTTCTCTGCTACTCTATCAACATTTTTCAGCGATTGCGTTAAAATAGAACGCCCATAAAATCTACTAGGCACATGTCCACGGAGGCCGCTCTCCCTGAATGGGTTTCGATTGTTCCAGCTTTCGAACCAGGCTCCATCATCCTCCGTCCCATCGTAATCCAGCTGGTTCCGCAACCCGGCAGGTTTCTTAGGCTCTGTCTCCTTGCCGCACACCTTGGGATGATCCTTCAGATCCTTAGTCATTACGCTGCGTTCACACTGGTCACAGCGCTCTGTTCGAGCTCCGCAGTAATCCTCGTGGTCACCCAGCTTAGTAAACTGAAGTTCCAGCTCACAGAACTGGCATTTAGTCATGCGGAGAGGACAGGCAGTGTGCTACAGGACAAAAAACAAAACAAAACCAGAAATCAGTTAGGTCAACCATGTTGGCTTCAGTGTTCCTCTGTGCCGAGAGACTCATCAAGAAACACCACTTGGTGCCCACTCCCAATGTCTGGGTATACATGCATGCTTGTGAACTTGGAGTGTGCATTCAGACTTGTGATGGGAATGAAAAACGGACGCTCTGGCCCCCTGGCCATGCCACTGGCACGCTAACCTCCTACACGGGGGTAGGAATCTGGGGCACAGAGCATGGGGTCTCACATACATGTACCTTGCTACAGAAAAAAGGTAGAATGGCTTAAATATTTCACTGATATTTCAATAAAAACAAGCACAACAGCGTCTTGTAGACATACGGTACGTACTGCAGTCACACTGAGCGTCCACACTGCTCAGCAACTTATCTAACAGTAAGTATAAAATTAATATTTGGGCTGCTGAAAGTTAGGGGAGGTGGGGGTTAATTTAGGGGCAGTTATGGTTAATGGGGTGTTTAGGGTTAATTTAGGGACAGTTATGGTTAATAGGGTCTTTAGATTTAATTTAGGGGCAGTTAATGGATGGCAGTGATGACGATGAGTATGAATTTTATGGTAATACATTATTTTTTTTCAAATTTCGTGCCCCAAAAAAGGTGCGTTTTACAGATGGGGAAATACGGTAATTATTGTCCAGCTGCTGGGGGATCCAACAGCAGCAGCAGCACTGGTGGCAATTACAGTTTCTGAATAATATTTTCTAAACTAAATAGTGTGTTTGAAGAATGAGTAAACAAAGTTAATAAATAGCAATTTCTGTGAGTCATTGAGTGCATAAATCCTCGCCCCTTTTTAAAGGTACACCTCACTGTTCTTATTGAGACAGTAAAGCAGAAAGTGCTTTCTGACCTCATGTTCCTCCAATTCACGCTTCTCCATGATCATTTTACACTTGCATGTCACCTGAAAAAGATGAAGACAAGATCAGTATGAGCAGCAGAAGCCACTGGATAACCAGGGCGCTAACCAGCCACTTCAGAAGAACAGCTTATAGTAGGCAGTAACACAGGGAACATGGGAAATGTTAGCGCATTATACATTTAATTAAATGAAAAAATAAATAAATACACTACAGCGTGAGTAAGTGTGTGCGAGAGCGAGTACCGGGGCATGTTCTGAGGTCATGTGCTCCTCCATGTCACTGGTGGGGAACGGCTCCTTGCATTTGCGGCACACACTGATATTCCTCTTGCAGTGAATCTCATGGATGGTAAAGTTAATCGATGGAATGTCACGTTTACTAGAAAAAGAAAGGAAACATGTGCAAAGTTATATATATCTAAAGAGAAATAGTAGGATTTCATATTATGGGTATATTTTAGAAAAAAATAATACTATAAAGGAAGATAGTTAGCAACGATTTTCATTATGGATTAGTTGGTCTGGGTACAGCAAGTTTAACTTACTTCAGACAGATGCTACAAGACATGGCAGACGGCAGGCTGCTGTAAAGTATATATTAACTCCCTTGCCCCCAGCCTTGTGTCTGATCTGGCCTCCAGTGTCTCTCTTATCCCATCATTAACTCCTCCGGTCCCCTCATTAACTTCCCCCCATTACATTTACACTGCACCCAATTCACCTACTTCTTTGTAACCAAAGAGGAGATCTAAAACAACCTCTCTTATCGCTTACAAATTGAAGAATGGAAACAACCTTAAACGAATAGTTTTAAAAAGGAATCCTGATAAAGAAAACGTAAACATTCCAGCTTCTAAAAATATCTTGGATTCCTACCAGATTCTGAAGCGTAGAATAGACATGAACGCACTTATCCTGCAACTTGAAATAGATTTTTTGCCAAATATACTATACATATAAATTGTGCCTTAAAATTAAATATCTCAAGACTGTAAGCCGGGCTCTCTCCACCTAATGTATCGGTTTGTCTTAGTCTGTCAATTCTCGTCTTGTCATACCCCTTGAATATATGCATTGTAAGAAGCGCTGCGTAAATTGTCGGCGCTATATAAATAAAAGATAATAAATTTCCTATAGGAGAGAGTTGTATTGCTGAATCTTGCGTTTGTTTGGATCCCCGCTCCTTTAAGAGTGGCGATTAACCTGTAGAGACTTCAGGAACAGCCCCAAGAGAAAAACTCAAGTCACAGCCAAGGGAATCATTAATAATAAATAAACCTCCACAATATACGAAGTCTTTTACACAGCACGTGTCTATCTATATATCTCTATCTCAGATAATATTAGAACAGTCCGCAGCAAGAACATTCATTTGCATTTATTTCCAACATTAGTGAGCATAATAATCAAACATTTTAATTACAAAAAAACCCATTAGACCATTAAGAGTTGAATAGACTACTTGTCTAGCAGAATCACAATTAAGTATAATTAAGTATAAAAAGCGGTCTTATCACTAAATGAATGGCTTCATCTGCAGCAGCATCCCATGGGTTTGTTGATAAGACCACTTTTACATCAGAATCAACGAATACCAGAAAGGATAACTAAAACAGAACAGGAAATAAAGCGACACTCCAGCCATCATATATACTATAATGCATATGATGGCTGGAGTGTACTGTCCCTTTAAGAAACCCACACTTTATCATCAATGCACAAAGACCTTCAAAAGAGTACTGCTAATTCAGTAACATGATAAGAAATACAGCCGGGAAAGCATTGCATGGGACTTTCTGAGTTGGGGTACTTTGATACGGTGACCAGCCAAGTAACATTTTCTAAAATACTACAAATCTTTACTGTGCACGGCACAATACACTGGTGTTGAGACTAGTTGCCAAAATGAAGTTTAATGTTACCTAATAATGTATTTGCTCGAATATAAGACAAGGTTTTTTTCAGATCAAATGCCTTATATTTAAGGCCGTCTCATAATTTGACCTCATATAGAGGTCTGACTATAAGACTAAGATCCCCCGGAGAGCTGCAGGGAACCTGGATCCTTCTCTCTGGCAACCGGTGAACATCTGTGCGAAGCGCGCAGACAAGCCCCACCGGGGGTTCTATGACAGAACGCAGGTGCTCAGTCATAGAAACCCCAGCGGAAGTGCCGGATAGCAGCGGAGGTAGTCTACGCGCGTCGTGCAGACCTTCACCGGCTGCCCCACTAGACACCAGGGAGTCTGGAGCATGGGGGGGCAAGGTGGCATATCAGGGGGGCAGGTTGGCAAATAAAAGGAAATAAAAACAAGAAAGGCATTATGAAAAAAGTTTACATGTGAATTATTATTTACTAGTAAAACTTTTATCCTATAGAGTAGTCCTATATTCAGGCTTTTTTTCTAAACTAATTCAAATTTGGGGGGGGGGGGGGGGGGTCATCTTATAATCGACCAAATACGGTATAGGGGGTTTTATTTGAGCTCCCATGGTAATCAAACCATAGCAAAGTGACGCTTAACGTTTGGAAACCAACTCCTGCGGGGTGATGCTCAGTCAGCTCGATCATCTTGAGAATTATAGTCGTGGGGCAGAAAGGCAAGGATATGTTATTGAGGACAGCGAGGAACGTATGACTTAGATCGTTTACTTACCAGTTCCCACACAGCCTTGTCTCCTGCTCGCCCTCAGAAGCCATGTCTCTAAAATGAAAAAGGAAAGTTGCATTGCTTCATGGCATGTCAGAGATAGCTGCGAAGAACAGAAGTAGAAACTGAAACCACTTTCTACAACCCGCCTCCGTTATGTTAAATTGAAAGCGAGTTACTTTTAACGTGGTTGGGTTATAACATACAAGGACGTCCTGGAACAATGCGACGTTTAAAACCTTTTCCGCATGGAAATCCTTTAATAATTTGCTGGAAAACCTTCCGACATATTACATTTGATTAAGAGTCACCGATAAACAGATTTGAAAGCAGGGGCAATTCCCACAGTCCCTCCTCGTGAATGTTATCAGAAACACTGCAATGTTTATCACCAAGAAGGGCCTCTACTCCTGGATCCCCTATTTCTCACAAGGGATACTATATATATATATATATATATGTATGTATATATCATTTACACACACCATTTGTGAGATATATATATATATATATACACACACACACACACACACACACATACACACACAATTGGCCTAAAAAAAAAAACAGACCTGCCCTGGAGCCGCAGCTGCCTCTAAAAGTATGTGTGTTTTTTTACTGTTAAATAACGTGCACCATGTAACACTCTGGCCTGGACTGGTCATCTGGAACGCTTGGCAAGTGTTCAGTGGGCCACTGGCCAACAGAGCCACACACGCAGCTGATCTGCCGTACCAGCCGCAGACCGGGTGCCTCGGCTTGAGGCTGGATATGTCCGGGAGAATAGAAACGTAGAGAGCGCCTGTGCATATCCAGCCATCAGATGCACCTACGCCATCCGGCAGCCGCTGGCCTTAAAGTGACAGGACCACCCCATCATCGCCAGTCCAGCCCTGGTAATACTATTATGATGTGGGCTGTATAGCGGCACTGGACTGTCTCTTTAAAGGTAGACAGAGTAGAATATAAAACACCATTCAGAAGTATCATTACAGCTCCCTGCTGCAGTAGTACAGCTCACACCCAGGATGACGGCACAGCTTTCAAAATAGGGATGACTCGGCACTCCCATCGGTGACCAATGCTTACACTTAAGAATAGAAACATACTACATACATACTACCGTACATACATTCCACGGGTTACAACACATCTCCAATGTGCAATGAGAGCCGCATAAATACGCAGATTACACAACCAGTGTCATGTTCATTGTTCCCTGACTAATGTACACAGTAGAGCAGAAATTAACTTATATTAAGCGTATAAGTGCAGATAAAATGCGAATATTAACATACTTGCTAAGTATCCGCCGCTGGCGATACTGACCGTCTTTAATGTCGCAAACACAACCTCATAAGAAAGTAACTTCTTCCCACTAAACCTTGTCCCCCCCCCCCATCGGCAAAGCTTATAAACCGATACACGCATGTTTCAACATGTTACCAGTACAAACATGGTAACGATACATCATCATCATTTCGGAAACACGGATAGCATGACCTATCAGATGTAGTCTATTCTGTTGGAATGATTTCATACAATTGTTGTACACAACACTCCTACTTTAACGTGCGATAACACAGTTTTGTGAGACTAACTTAAATCCTTAACATGCTACTCAAGTGCTCAGGAAATTACGAGGAGCTGGTAGGAAAAGAAAAATAACGTTTTGAGGGATACCAGGGCAGGGACACAGAATTTGATCTATACATTATGCCAGCTGTATTTTTTTTTATTTATTTTTTTTTATTCAAGGCATAAACAGGATGCTAATAACAGAGAGGAGAAGACCCATCTGGGCGTCATCTGAGCTATATATTGTGCTGGCAGTCTGGCCTACTCCAGCACTAAATTATTAAAGAAGTGCTCCAGCCCTCTTTTAAAACGCTGCTGAAGTCAGTTCTGCATGGACTACGAAGCATTTTACCGCATTCAGATCGGTGCAGGCATTCTTTAGTTAGAAGGCGTGACTCCTGTGTAATGTAACTCCTCCCCAGCCACCGGGGCTGAAAGCAGGGAGCATACCCCAATATGCCGCTTCTACAGGAAATCGATGGGACGAGCCGCAGCAAAACACAAGTACAATCCAAACAGGTTTGTTACATGCGTGTGATCGGCTCCCCCTTTCAGTGACCATGAATGTGTTACTGAGCACGTGCAAGAAGTGTGTAATGCCTTCCGGCTTCGGAGGAGGCAAAGAGACATGAGTTTCATTTTCTTACTCTGCTACATGAGAAATACATCCTCCAAGAAAAATGCAATGGATTCCAGGAAAAAGAAACTCCAACAGGCAATAAAACATAAAAAAAGATACAATTTTGGGGATGATAAAGTTAATTTAAGCAAATCGGTATGGAAAGAAGAAACAAAGACTGCTTGTAGACAATACAAAGACAGCCGTTTAATTTTTAAAGTATGATCTGAATACTATACGATATAACGGTACTATTCCACTTCAATAACCCTCTAGAATTATATATAAATATCCAACGCATGTTCTTGAGACTCTTCTCTCTCCTGTAATGACTCTCCCCAACCCAAAAACCCATCTGCCTGCACCAAATGCCAAGAGCATCAAGAATAATATTAATAATAATAAATAATGCAGGTCATGATGTTACATTACTTCCCATACATTACATACATTATTAAAAATAATAGTAATAATAATGTCACTCTATACATTAGACCGTATATTTTATCACTTAATTAAATGATTCATTGACTAAGGAAATGAAGTTTCCTGCTCTGTATCTGTTTGGGGAGGCAAATCCTCTTGGCCGGGAGTAAACCGGGATCTCAGAGGCTCCACATGTAGCTCCCACTCGGTAAATATTAGGGGGATATGGGATAACTTTAATGACAGATACAGAGTATTCAGAAAGACTCAGTATCGTTAACACGATGTATAGCGGAATGTATCATAAATGTGATCTTAAACAATATATTGTTAGGACACAACAGCAAAGCCCATCACACTCAGGCAGCCAAACGCTGACCACTGTCTAGTATTCTTCCTGTATCAGGGACCTCGGGGATTAGGACTAGAGAGTCAGATGCTGTTACTCACCTTTTCGGTATATGTCACCTTCGGATCACGGAAACGCTGCACCCGGTAACCAGCTGTCAACAAGAAAACCGCTGATTAGTGACACTCGGGAGACAAACACACAGACTGCGGGTCACTTCCTCATACTGAGCGCTTCATGGATTAACCAGCCCGCCATTCGCTAAAAGAGCTGTCAATCAAAGCAAAGCCTTCCTCCTCGGCTGCCTGCTGCTGATTTGTCGTAGGGGCATGTACGTTATCGCCCGGCTGCCAATGGCCGCTCTCTGGGATGAGGAAGTACATAGAGTACATCAGGATGGTTTTCTGTTAATGAATTAGGTTCAAATAAATAAAGATGGCTACACTGGGATGTACCGCGAAACCCAGCCAGTAATAATATCAACCAAGTCACGGTAGCTGAACTCCTCAGTCCGGGTGATTAACTATTTGCTATCTTGTGCAACAAGTAACATAACCTATAGTAGATATAGGTTGAAAAAAAAAAAGGCACATTAACCCCTTCTTTGCTGAGGTTGTGTCCAAACACCTGAGACTTTTTAGGCTATAGAGCTTTTTGTTTTATACCATTTTTAAATGTATACTCCAACATTTAGTACATTAAACGATACAATTAGTTTAAGAAAAAAAATATTTTCATTGTTTTAATAATACATTCAAGAAAGAAAATATTTGAAAAAACAAATTTTTTCATATTTTACTATGAAAATGGGCCCCAAGCCTGTTCAGTTTACCAAAATACCACAAAACATATTAATGTAAGTGTCTTCGATTTAAAATAGAATCCAACATGCTTTTAAAAATATTTTTACTTTAAATTTTCAGAAGATTTCATTTTGAGAGGCTCCTGTCTCATTTGGGACTGTTTAGTAGCCCACCAGCTCAAAATCCCCCCACAAAAGTACATATTTTTGGAAAGAAGGTAAGTCAGGGTATACGACTAGGAGCATTTGGACACTTATCATGCAACCAATGCCTGGCAAAGGAAGCCCTAACCTTCATTTTCATTGCTTTTGTCACCAAACTTTCTGTATTTTTTAGGATTATTTGCACAGATTACATGTAACTGCAGAAAAAAACACCAGCAGCGTGGCACTCCCTGCTCCGGGAATTGTTGTTCACAAAGATCCAACCTGCTGCTTGATCTTTAAACTTTACTGTGGCTGCTGATCGATCTCTGACCGATCAGCAGTCCTCAAAACTCATGAATGGAGCATCATGTTCATTGAGAACACCGTGCTCCATTCATACTGGAAGTCTTTCTTGATCGTGCGAGACCTCCGGCACTGGGAGGGTTAATGGCGACCCGTTTCCACGCTGTCATGATAGATTTTTGGGCTACTTTTTTCTGTGACGGTGTGGAATGTCATGAAGGTTTTAGTAGATTATGTTCAACATTGCTGTTTATCCAGAAGAAGGGAAAAGCCTCAAATTTAAGTGGATGGGGGTGTCTCTCCTTACTCCTAGATGGCAATTTGAGATCTCACCGGATGGACTAGCAGCGAGACAGCCTGCTGTCTCTGGACAGTCAAATAAAACGCTTGTTGCAAAGTAACACTGATTTCATGGAGCCGAGTTGTGTGATTCTTAGATACATTGAATCAATGTTCCTTTGCAAGTGTAGCCGGTGAGACTGGTGCAACCTAACCAGGTGCTGTACCCCAAAACATAAATGTGTGCTCTCTAATGTGTTCATGGGAATAAGCCCTAGCAGAGATGTCGTTTGATTTGTTCGTCTGGAGGTTTCATACTTTAAAAGCAATATGAAAACTGTTGATAAGCATTCCTTGAAAAATATCAACAGGCAACATTTTACATGATAAGAGTTATATTCAGCAGTATACCAGAAATGACGGTTCTGATGCTGCATTTAGTTACTAAAAGTGTTAATTCAGCAGAGCAGGCGGGACATCACCTTTATTCTGGTACATAAAGATGAGCAGTCTTTCTTCTGCTGGCTCTGCCAATAAAAGCAGTTGAGTTGATGTCTATGGCACCATACCACCCAACAGTCCTGTTTTTTTGTGGGGCAATTTTTTTGGTGCACTGTTCTATTGCCCTGTTCTGAGGGAATAAGTAGCTAAATCTTGGGTTGTAGGCTACAGTATGTGCATGCGCTATAGATTTGTAGACTGCGGAGATGGTCTGTTACTAAAAAAAGGTTCTCTCCTTTCATTTTGCTAATCTTTGCTCTTATATTTTCTCCTTTTTCTCTCATCTTTTTTCCTTACTGTTTTCTTTTCCTGGTTCTTTCCTTTCTCTTTATGTTTACCTTGTGTAGAAGTAGGATACAAATTAATAAGAGTTGAACTTGGTGTCTTTTTTTCAACCTTAAAGTCACTAATATTACCCTTCTCTCTTGTCTTCCCGCCAACCAGTCCTTCCTAGATATATTTATGGGGGTTGTTGAGCCAGGGCAGGTCCCTTCACTCTTCCCTCACAAGGGGTCCTTAGCCAGTTTATTATTATTATCTTTTATTTATATAGCGCCAACAATTTACGCAGCGCTTAATACAATACATATATTCAAGGGGTATGACAAGACGAGAATTGACAGACTAAGACAAACCGATACATTAGGTGGAGAGAGCCCTGCTCGCAAGCTTACAATCTTGAGGGAATGGGGTGTCAAACATAAGGCACAGAGAAAGGGTGAGAGGTAGTGTTGGTCCCTAGAAGGGCTGCCTTCCCAGTCAGCATAGGCGATGATCTGTAAATGTAAGGAAATAAAAATCCCAATGGAGCGTATGTATAAAGGTACCGCAAGCTAACGGTTAAGAACAGTACCTAAAATCGGAGGTGCAGCATAATAATACGTATGAACCGAATTGGCGGCCTTTTCGCAGATACTTTCACTTTTGGTGCTGTGGGTAAGTTTGGGGTGTTTTATACTTGTCTGAAGCCTGTTCGCGTCCGTCCAAGTAGAACAGGTGGCAAACATTTGCCCTTCCTTGAGCGATAGAGAACGTCTGCTGTTTGCATTAGCGGGGCTGGCCGGCGTGAGATGCCATTATTAGAGGCACGGCCGTCTCCCGTGCTTAACACACGGAGGTCCTTTACACAGCAGCGCTCTGTCCCTTTAACCCCGCCGACCGCTTCCTGCCGCGCATGCGCTCTCCGCTTCTGCGCTTGTCATCATGGCGGCGCGGGGCCATGTGCAGGATCCGAACGACAGGCGACTCAGGCCCATTTACGGTAAGTCACTGGGGTGTAGAGTCCGCGTAGGGGGCTACCGCGGTTAGCGGAGAGTCTTATCACCCATATGGAGAGGGTGGCGAGTGTGGGAAACCCATGGGATACTTACAGAAAGTGATAGGCCTGTAACCGGCCCGCCGGGTGGAGTGATGGTTGTCTCTGATGAATGGCGGCGGTGAAACACGGGGGTTTGGCGCAAAAGACGCTTGAGGACGCATCCTGGCATTTACTGCGCACATCAGGCATACTGTAAACATAGAAACATATATATATATCATATCTCCATACTAGTGTCCGGTGGCACCCCTGTTTATGTGGTGTCTCCTCATACGGTGCGTGGCGAGCCATTTAGTCTGAAAGACTAAATTCCATTGTATGCAGTCGAAGTGCAGCAGCCCGATGCCGGGTGCATTGGCCATTACTTGTCAGGATGTGTAGCTGCACGGGGCAAGCCATGTAATGATCGAAGACTAGGGGCATGATGGGGTTAACTCTGACTCTTGGGGTGCATATAAAATGGATAGCCAGCCGTGTGCTATTTATACCCTAATGATTATTTGTATTGCCAAACTGTGCCCCTAGAGAACGCTGCCTGAGAGTCATTCAGTTCACTTGCGGGGGTTGGGATTATGCTACCTGTGCTCAAGTAGGTGCAGTGTCATGATGGTTAAGAAGAACCTTGTGATTTCGCTAATACCTTTTTTTAATTTGCCTATCGGTCTTTACTGACCCTCTAGGGATTACAACCTTTATCAGCCACTCTCATCATCCCCAGATACCGATAGTCTTTGGGCTTGGACCATTTTTGGCATTTTGTGATGCGTACGGATGGTTTTTGTGTTCCTAAAGTTCCTCTTGTGGTCCTGCATTTAAAGATGTGCATTATTTAGGATGTCTCGGTTGCCTAGGCAACCTTACTGAGGTTTATTCTGCTTCTTCCACCATCCATTTGGCGCCCTTTCATTAAGAAGCAAAAAATTTTATAGTAATTTTGTGGCTCGTTCGCTATGTTTCATCTACATTATACGCAAATAGGGATCAGCTTCCCAGTGTACTTTATCTCATACCAGCCTCGCGTTGACAAATTATTTATGTTCTCTATATACAGTGTTACACAACTACCTAAAAGCTGTCGCTTTTGAAACTTTGCATCACTTTGATATGTAACTTTGTTTTATTGCGGCGTATGGCGTAGAACGGCACTTTTTAATATATTTTCAGCATGACATGTACTCGGATAACCGTCGGTGACACTATATTCATATTCTTGAGAAACTGATCACTTACCTCTGAAAAGTGCCAGAGCGCATTCGACGCAAAATTATGATGTCGGGAAAGAAAGCAGGGATTACTCTGTGAGTTGGGGATACAATTTTGTAAACTTTCATTCTTAGCCTCTTATGGCTAAGAATAGGGCTATGGGCTTCATATTATCCTGGCCCGTGTGATAAGGGGTTAATGATGTCTTTGTTTAAACAGGTAAGTTTTTTATATTCACGTCTGTGTTTTCTCAGCAGCTTCCCCGATCGCTGAAGTTTGAGACTAAACAGGGTTGGCTTTTTGTGGCTCAGAGTCTGGAGTCTCTGACGATGTAGTTTATGCTAAGTTGTAAATCACGAGTAATCATTGTATCTACTCCAGCGATGTTCTCAATTGACGATTCCATTTGCACCTAATATTTCTGTAACAAATACCCCCCCTCGCATTCTGTGTTTAGTCTATCAATTTTCCAATTTTCTGCGCTAAATCGCTGTCATTTTTAGCTTTGATTTCATATTATCCATATGTGCCGATACCCTTATGTATCCCCTCCCCTTGTAATATACAAGTCCCCTGATCCTGATCTCCTTTTCTTCCAGTATACATTTTCGTTATTCTATATTAGCCCATGATATTAATATATTGCCCTCTGTTAATGTTTCTGGGATCTTAAAAATGGGCTGGGGAGAAAAGATTTGTAAGCTCAGCCAGAGCAACACGTAGGCCTGTATTTCTAAAGTGTACGTAGTGTGTAGAACAGCTTGAATCTGCGCAGAAATAATGTTCTGCTCTCCCAGACCATCTCCTGCAATTATACTCTTTCCAAAACGGTATAACCATGCCTTTTAAAGGGGTTTATGCGCTAATTGGGAAAGCTGACTGGAGAGCTTTGCTATAAGGGTCAAACCCAATGAGCTTCTGTGGAGGAAGAAGAAGCATGACTGGCCTTCTCCAGAGTCTCTTCACCCATGGAGTTATGAATTGTTCAGGGAAGGGTTGAAATGTTGAGTAGATATTCTAATCTCAGCATCCATGGGAGAATGCTGGCTTTTAGTTATCCTTCCTAATCTTCTTTTCCAAGTATATGTAACAATAAGTAACAAAAAATATGATTCTTATACATTGTGATTGAATTGATAAGCGAGCTGTAAAGATAAAGTGTGCATGTATTGGCTGACTTTTGTAAATATAACGGTGTCATTTGGCTTTTACCGAGCCCACCTTTAGTTTATCTTAAACGTTGGTTTTGTTGCCAACGTCCAACACTGCGGTTTTATTGACCTTGGCTGGGTTCAAAGGTAAAGAGGAACGCTGCGTGATCAGAGAAAAAAAAAAAATTACTTATTTTAGAACACCAGGTGTACTCTTTATATTGTCTTTAACTGTGATTGTTTTATGTTTTATAATCTGGATGTCCTCTAATACTGTGTTCCTTCTAACTTAGATTATCTTGACAATGGGAACAACAAGATGGCGATCCAGCAGGCTGAAAAGTTGCTTAAGAAACATAAAGATCTGCACTGTGCCAAGGTATTCTAAATATAAACTATGCTATCCTGTATATTTATACACATGTACATTTTATAATGCCAGCAGAGATGGGGGCAGAACTGAGTAGACCCCATTTTTAGTTCTCATCCATAGCTTAATGTAATTATGTGTTGTCGGATGCTGTTACCAGCTAAGAAGACGTTTCCAGTTCTTTGCTTATATAGAAGACAAAAAATGTGTCTGTTTTATCATCCTGTGTTGGCTAATACTGCTTTTAAACCTGAATTAATTGGGATTCCCATGTGTGAGCTGTTCTAAATATACCAGGAGGTGTGCTTGGCTCTTGCAGTGTTCCTCATATATAGTGTTGTAACTCTATTTTGTTCTTTCTTTAGGTGCTCAAGGCTATTGGGTTGCAAAGAACTGGAAAGCAAGAGGAAGCATTTGTTTTGGCACAGGAGGTAGCCGCTTTGGAGCCCACCGATGATAACTCTTTGCAAGCCCTCACCATACTGTACCGGGAGATGCATAGACGTAAGAATACACTGCTTCCGGTACACAATCTACGTCAGAGCTGCACGGCTTCAGTCTCTGAGGGCTACAGACGGGCCACAATGTGTGAATTTCCCAGCTTCAACGCAGGCATATATATATATATATGATCTCTCTCTCTCATTCAACTACTTGTTTTCCGTCTAGGATACAGGGAATTCTCTACCTGTATCCGGTCCTTGGGGACTGGAGTTATTCAGCCCTAATCTACATGTCCTGAAGTTGGCAAATTTTAAATGGTTCTCCTTTGTAAAGCATATTAGAGACCGTATTATCAAACAGCAATCTGAACAAGTCCAAAGGACCGTAACATTATTTTCGTTTTTACTTCTGCTAAGCACTGGGGTAGGCAAGCATCTTCCTGATAAATTACATTTGAAAATCTTTATTTATTTTTTTTTTTGCATATTTGCAGTGTATCGGTGATCAGGAGATAAGTATGTTAGAAGATAATGCTCATGGTCACCTTTATAGTTGAGACATTTTTCTACAGAAGCCTTTGTCAAGATTAGTTGTCAAATGCGGTCCCTTCGTTTCTGAGTCTGGATATATATATATATATATATATATTTTTTTTTTAATTTTATGTCTTAAATTAAATTGAACATTAATTATCACCTGAACAGGTTTTCATGGAGTGCAAATAAGCCGTGGATCGGCCTGCTCACCCAACCTGTAAATAAATTTCTTCTTAAAATATTTGAATTTGTTTATAAATGTCAATATTTCCATTGTTTTTTTGTGAAAGTGGGCACGTCTCTTCTTTGTTTCTGTAGCGGAATTAGTCACTAAACTGTATGAAGCGGCTGTAAAAAAGGTCCCCAACAGTGAGGAGTATCATTCTCATCTTTTCATGGCTTATGCCAGAGTGGGAGAATACAAGAAAATGCAGCAGGTATGAAATTCTGTCCAACTATACAACCTCAGGCTCATTAGGTGGTAATTGCCGATATTTCTTTTCTGTTTCTATATTATTATTAATAATGATATTTCTTTTCTTTATATAGTGTCAAAACAATAACTGCTTGTTAGGGCTGTGTCTCTAATCATTTACATGTCTTGCACTGCAGGCTGGAATGGCTCTTTATAAAATTGTCCCCAAAAATCCATACTACTTCTGGTCTGTTATGAGCCTGATAATGCAGGTAAGAACCTTTTTTATTATTATTATTATTTATTTATAATTTTTATTTTAAGAAATTGCCCCGTGCTGCACTAATGCTCAATCTGTGTGATGTGAGGCTGATGTCATGGGAGTACCTGTGCCTTGGATTCTCGATATGCAGCTCTGCCCTGACAGCATGTGGCTGTGGATGAGATTACATGTAGTTTGAGATGTCGTGATGTTGGGTTAAGGCCTGCGTTTTGTCCGTTTTTGTTTAATTTTTTTTTGTGTTATACACCCATGGAAGACCTTAATGTAACTAACAGACTTATAGTGTGATACATCAAAGGGGTCTGTGGAACGGCTGTTACTTATACAACACAATAAATAAGTTTTAAGCTTATGGTAGTATCTTACATTATTGGGGAGTTTCGTTGTACAGCAGTAACTTTTACACGGTAGGTAGGGTAATCTCTTATAATGGACATGTTTAAAAATAAATAACGGCGACAAGTAAGAATTTTCTATGCTTCAATCCATCCAGTCTATTTCTGCACAAGATGAGAATCTCTCGAAAACAATGTTTCTTCCTCTGGCTGAGAGAATGGTGGAGAAGATGGTGAGAGAGGACAAGATAGAGGCAGAAGCTGAGGTAATGAGACTTGTTCCTAGGATCAATTTGTGAGTTTATAGAACTGCTATGTCCATAGGGACTCATTTCTGCTGGCTATGATTACTGGTATTTGGTCAGTCTGTTCTATTTCCAGCTGTTATCTCATGAGCTGGTCTGTGCTTCATAGCATGCTGCAAATTTATAGTTTAATGAACTTTTTCAAGGAGCCACGGTGGTCAATTGTGTCTTGTAATCATCTCCGGTAATGGTGTTTCTATTTTTTGGCTTAACTTTTTTCATTATTAAAATGACATATTCCTCCAACATTTTGTTGGAGGTGGACTATGAGATTTATGCTATGTAAGTCAGAAATGAGCCCACTTAACAATTTTCCATTACTTACTAAGTAAAAAATCTGTCTTTACATCCTTTTTAAGGGTAATTGATAGACTCGGTTGACCAATAAATTCACTGTAATCCTAGTAGCAACCCGATGAAGTAATTTACACTGAAAGTCTTCCTTCACCATGTTGAGCAATTTGCTCCTGATATCACTTAGGCATTAGTGAGACCCATGAAGAGACACTACTACTCTAAGACATGCCAAGATGCCCCCTAATACTGCAAAGTTAATGTGGCGAGATTAAATACTTTTCCGCGCTGTTTTTTCTGGCATGGTAAATTAACCCTTAACGGGGACTGGGAAATGACAAAAACACACACATCAAGATTCTTCCATTTAAAAAAAATAAATAAAAAAGCACCCATAAAGCTCTTAGAACAAACTGGTCCATCCAAGGAGAAGTTGGCCAAATCGCTTAGGATGCAATACTCCATCCTTGTTATTTATCACCGGCAGGGAGACTTAATCATAACGATTGAAAACATTTACAGGTAACATTAAGAGAATATTAAAAATGTATGAAAATATGTCTGATCAATATGTATACCTTTTTATATGTATCTCTCTCTCTAAGGGAGACGTTTGGCCCACCAAAACTACTGTTGGGGCTGAAACAATTTATTTTTGGTTCCTCATCGTTACTTTCAAAATCAGGAAATGTCAGATTTTCTTCCATAGGCTATATGAAAGAAAACCTAATGTTTCCTTATTTTAGAAATATATCCCTCATACGTAATTATAGGGAATGCATAATATGCTGACAAAAACAAGCCTTATTTGTCATTGGAAACATAAAGGGGGGGGGGGGATCATGGTTGAACCAACATATATGGTAAAAATAACGAGCTCCAGTCTGTAGGGAGTGGTGCTCATAAAAGAGTTAAGGGTAGTGGCTAAAAAGTAACCTATATCTCCATATTGATACTTTTCTTCTGCATGAGATAAAGCTCACTGCAAGCTCTCCTTTCTCTGTCCAATATGTGCTAACAAGGAATTGAGGTTGCTGGCTTGCAGTTTCGTCTTACCGATATTCGTTTACACTATGGCAGTCCCAACCCCAGTGAGTTTCTGCTGCAGGCGAGTCCTTTAAGTCTTTTATAATGCATAGTTAAATTTGTCTTCTGACTATTTGATCTATACATTGTGTAGTGCCAGCTCAGGAGCACGGCCCTCGGTAATGCATAGTGAATTCGGTGCCATGAAACCACATCTCTTCTGCTCTAATAAATAAACCCCCCTGTGCTAAAGTCTAGATACTGCTTTAATACTGTCAACACCAGCTGCTTTTCTTGCTCTTTTTCAGGTTGAATTGTATTATATGATTTTGGAGCGCCTAGGGAAACACGAAGAGGCTCTGGAGGTCATAAGGGGCAAGCTGGGAGGTATGGAAAAGGGAGAAATATGGAAGCTTTTATCCCTTTTTATACGGTCACAATTTGTTTAAGTATGCTATAGTATACGAGAAAAATCAGAGCTGCTGGGTTGGTACAGTATTAAAGACTTAAAAATAAACTATTGTATTCTGTAATGGAAATAATCGTTCTTTACTTTGGAAACTTGTAATTGCCAACAGCATTTTTACATGGATTGTCGCCATGTCATGTATAGTGAGCGGGACCTTTGAGTGAGTGACTGTCATAAATTTATCATTAGTGTCTGTTCACTGAGTATATTGTAAACGCCGTGGTTTTATGAATTGGTTATTTTTTTTAAATTGAAACATATTGTCTTCCTTTGCCCTTTTATATTAACTCCTGTTTCTGTTGCTACCCAGAGAAGTTAACAAGTGAGTTGCAGAGCCGTGAAAACAAATGTATGACGATGTACAAGAAGTTGAGAAAATGGCCGGAGTGCAATGCCCTCTCCAAGAGGCTTCTCTTAAAAAAGTGAGTCCTGGTTTCATGCTGCCATCTGTATTCTGTGAACTGGCTGGGTGGCGTAAAACACGTTTTAATTACATGTATTTTCTGAATGTACAGTCTAAAGGGATTGAGTTATGTAGTTATGAGAAGGATAGGTGTCCATGGCTCATGGTTAGTGATGGTGAGAGTAAGGGACAGAATGTTTTGTGAGTGGGGTAGAGGGGTCAGTGTCCTCTGACCCCTCTTGAAGTGTGGCATAGGGTAGTGCAGACGTTTGCATTATTAAATCTTACAGGATAGAGGGAGCCAGGATGTAGAAAGAATGATAGGATGTAGACGACTGTGGGGATAAGAACATGCTGAAGTCCGTATGGCAGCCATACTTGTTGTCTGTGGCAGCAGTGAAGGCTGGGAATCTAAATGTGTACTTGAAATAGCTTCATCTCTCAAGTGACACTTTTATGATGAGACACACTGAAAAATATATAATTTACCTAAAAAAAAAAATGTTTCTATTGAAATTCATGAAAAATAGCTCTAATTAAATGTATTGGCTACATCTGATATAAAACATGTGTACAGTGCATAAAACACTAACTCGTGGGTAACAATCTGACCACTCCTGCTTAATGTGTACTTCTCTCCTTGCTGTAGCTCAGATGACTGGCAGTTCTGTCTCTCCTACTTTGATTCCCTCTTCTACCTTGTTGAGGAAGGGTGGACACCTCCAGCACAAGAGCAGATGTAAGTCACAACATGCTATAGCATATTGGTGCATTAATACGCAATTGTGACATTGTTAGTGTTGCCATACAAAAGCTACATAACTGTCTCTATCTGGAGTGGGTTTACATGTACCCGGGTACCTCCAGCTTGTCTCGTGTTATAGAGGGAGACGTCACACTGCACAACATAATGATCTTTCCCGTAGGTCACTGGAAGGCGATCTGGACTACACGTTAGAACAGGCGGCCCAGTTTGTGGAAGGACAGATAGCAGCAGAATCCAAGAGCCAACGCCAGCTCCGAGGGCCGCACCTAGCCAAGCTGGAGTTAATACAACGTCTGCGAAAGAGAGGGTGTAATAATGAGTACAAGCTGGGTAAGCGAAAGCAACCCAGAACTAAACTATTTTATTGATGTCTCTCTAGAAAGTAGAATTTATGTAACCATTATTTAAAATGTATACCTGTTAGTATGGTGGGCTTTTTTGTAGTGATTTTTGCTTGTAATATTGTACCTGAAATTGTAGTCTAGTTATTATATCCCAATAGCAACATTAAACAGATTGGTTGTATGGTTTATATATGAGATAATTGTTAGTAAGCGCCCTTGAAATGTAATGGCTCTTGATTGGGCTTCGTTAACATTGAAATACTTTGTAGAAGATAGCAGGGATGCTGACTATATCTTTCTTGCTGTTGTGTATGGCGAATGAATTGTGTCCTTGGTGCAGGAGACCCAGAAGACCTGATGTTCCAGTACTTTGTTAAGTTTGGAGACAAACCATGTTGCTTTACGGACCTCAAGATCTTTATAGACCTTCTTCCTGGCAGCCAACACATGAGTGTATGTACAAACTTCACAGCTTGAACTGGCACAGTGCAATGTGATTATCGTGGCGTCCTTGTAGGATTGTCTTCCGGTTCGGCAGATGTGTACCCACTTGGTGTAACCAGGTCTTGAATCGCATGAAACTAGCGGGATGATGTTTGAATTAAACATGTTTTCAAATTCTGTTAAGCTGTTATCTTCCTACATCATGTTCATTTGTGAGATGTCCATCACTGTTCCAATGTCCTACCTTTCTTAATGGAAAGATAACTCTTGGCTAATGACTTCCACCTGCCGCAGCTGGTCTGTTTTTGCGAATAGGATGCCATTTGAGGCAGATGTGTCCCTGGTATATCATTTTCCTTTGATACAATATGGAGATTTTTAAATGTACAGATTGAAAGGGTGGGTTTTTATGGATATACCATAGTAGATTCCTCTAAAAATCTCTATTTTTTCCTGCAAGGAGGACTGGCTTACTGTTTAGAGGAAGAAGTCCTAATCTTAAACTCGATAGTCGCCGACTTAGATGTAACACAAAAAAAGTGTACATCATGCGGTGGCAGCTCTGTAATTCCTCTAAAGGAACCGGCTGGCCCTTCATAATGCATAGTCAAATGTTTCTTCATCTGCAACACGCTTTCAACTAGGTGATAAACCCCTTTTTATAGCAAGCATGTGTGTTAAATTACACAAGAAAATGAAGTACGCATACTTAACATCCCTCTTACGTTTGCAGTTTATAAACCGATTGCTGGGGTCGTTACAACTTACTACAGCAGCTGCCGGTGAACTTGCGTTGCCAGAAGACATCAAGGCCTTGCAGAGACATCTGTGTGTCGTTCAGCTCACCAGGCTGCTTGGTATTTACCACAAGATGGACAAAGCCCAGAAGCAGGAGGCCATACGCGAGATGACCGCACGATACAGGCATGGGCTAGTGTTTGGTGAGTAACTGTTCTGGCAATCCTTTCTGTTTTCATGACAGGTGATAAAATCTTGTTTTTTCAGTTGCACCAGCCTGGTCCCAGTTTAAGTCTCCAGATCAGAGAGATTGTTTCTGTTTAGGGCGGCACTCTATATAAAGATCGTCTGTACGTTTTATAACTGCCTTTATTTTCACTTACTCCGACAGGGAAGTCATGTCTGAAAACAGAGCTGCAGTTCTCAGATTACTACTGTCTCGTAGGAGCTCACATGCTTCTGGATCTATGGATGGATGGCAAGTATATTAACCAATGCATGTCTCTGTCTTAGACTACTAGACACAGAAATGTCTCCATTGAAACAACTTTAACTTCAGTGTTAATGTATTAATGTCTCATAATTGTGAGTTTATGGGCAAACATAGTGATTTCTAGAGGTTAGGGTTTTGGCTTTCCTGGAGCTTTTATATAGGGTTGGGTGAGCCAAGCAGGGTGACAAACTCAACTTGTTGAGCCAACGCTTCTCATGGATTAGTATGCTTTAACCATTCTGGTGGGGGTGAATATGGCCTTGACTTGAGGTTTCCAGGAGCAAGTTTGTCTTTCCTGTCCATTGTTTTATGGATTGCCCTTGTTAACAGGTGAAGAGTGGGCTGTGTGGCATTGCTTAACTCTGTTAGAAGAAGGGTTAAATAACAGCTCATCAAATGCTCAGTTTAAACTGCTACTTATTCGGATTTACTGTGCCCTGGGGGCATTTGAACCCGCAATGGAGCTCTACTCCAGCCTTGACGCGAAGCACATTCAGCACGACACCATTGGGTGAGTTTCATATAGATATATACGTGTCCTACTTGTGTGCCTCACGCTTTCCAAATTCCAACATAATTAACCACAGCTAGTTTATTAGAAAACATTATAATTGTCAATATTGACTTCTTGTGTTTCTAGCAATATCTGACAGGTACATAGCTATGGACTGAAACTCCCTTTAATTCTTATGAGAAGCTAAATGAATGTTGGTTATTTGTCCATAGTGGATTACATTATTGGAAACCGTTTTCCTCAGGCTTCAAGGAGGCGGAAGTAGATTCCTAATCTTTCTAACCTCGCTGTGGACGGTACATACACAGCCTTAACCATGAATAGGCAGGTTGACAGAGAAGGACTTGTGTGTCATATTTTGCAGGTACCTGCTGACCCGTTTTGGAGGACCCTTGGGTCACTACACAGCTGCGTCTCAAGCCTGCAACGCTGCTCTAAGGTTTTTCCACTCCAACCAGAAAGATGTGAGTATACTTCATTTCACCTTCTATGTGTACGTGAATGCAAACATTCCTGTTACATGTATTCTATATAAATCTAGTTAATCTTCCTGATTTGGGGGTACAAACTGTCCTTTTGTTAAGAGGGGACCAAGTACGCGTTTGAGGAAATGGCAATTTATATATTATTACCACCATTGATGATGTTTAACTGTGTTTTATCATCTTTACCCGGTATAATGATTTAATCAGAGCACAAAAACAACTTATCACTTATAGTTTTGAAGGACTTTATTGCCACAGGAGCCCAAAACACTTTTTAAATTTGTGTGGTTTGGTTTGAGTGACTGAAAAAAAAGTGATCCTCTTACAGTTACAATATATGAGATATATTATCCATTTAATAGAGAGGTTATTCGTGCTTATGCTCATCCACGGTACATTGATTGTATTCTGGGAATGTATATTTTTGCATGGCTGGCTCTTTAGGGAACACCTGTTTCATTTCTACTCCCCATAAACAGCCCTGGATTTGGCTAGTGGTTTGCTAATCACGTAAAGTTTATGCTTTTAAGCTTTGTTTAGTTCTTATTTTAACTGAGTGTGTCGGAAACTATTGTTTTGTGATTTTAAATAATAAATCAACTATTTCTGCCTTATCCCACCCAGACCTCAGAATATATCATTCAAGCATACAAGTATGGGGCATTTGAGAAAATCCCAGAATTCATTGCTTTTAGAAACCGGCTGAATAACTCTCTTCACTTTGCACAAGTGCGAACAGAACGAATGTTACTGGACCTGTTTCTTGAAGCCGATATGTAAGATTCAACTCCGTTTCATCAACACCTGCTGCTTTAATAATCAGACTGGTTCTTGCAACCCATAATCTATTAAATTGAAAATAGTGGCATGATGGAATACGATGGAGCCACTGCCAGAGGTTTAGGATTTCTCCAGCATATGTAATCATTCTGTATAGACTTTTTTTTTTCCCCCCATACGGATGCCATCCCTGCCGTAGACAAGGTCTGGAAAAGCTCCAATGTTGGCCATTGTGTAGCCGAACCTTATACATTTAGGATTTAGGCATAGCTAGGAACTCTCTTGGTGGTGTCCAGCCATAGAGTTGTCAATGTGGCTCTTTCACGGCCCCTCCTTTGAATGACACAATGGGGTTTATTCACTAAAAGGAAAGTTTTGTAGCTGCCATTATGGTTTTAACTCCCTTCACTGTACATTATGACGGCTAACACAGACAGGTTTGTCCAGCAAGAAGGTCTGAGCTAGCCCCGAATAATTCAGCGCTAGGATACTTTGATGTAATCTCCCTGATTTAACTGTACATTACACAGGGCCAGCTAAGCTCTTCCTGCATCATTGAGGTTGTACCTTCGTAATTTATTGTGAATAGACACCATAAATGCTTGCAAAATCTGGTGCTGCGATTTAAGCAGAAAAATATACTTTTTTTAATATAGATGGCATATTTAAATAATGACACCTTCCCTTTAGTATGGCTTTAAGTCTTTGTTTCTGGCTGTTGCTCGTCTCTGATTTTTCACTTTTTTGAACCGTTCCAGTAGTTTAGAAGAAAATGTAAAATCCATGAGCCTGAGTCCAGAAGAGGATGACATTCCATGGAAGGATCTTCGAGATAACCGGGACCTGACTGTTCTCTTTAATTGGGATCCAACCGACAGGTACGTTAGGGCAGGGCTTGACAAATTTGTTGTGAATCTAGGCGCCAGCTAAAAAAGTTAGGAGCCATGATTTTTTTTTAAAGCTAACAGTTGGTTAGGAGTGATCTGATCATCATCAGCCCACTTACTAAACTCACAGCATTTGACCTGGAAGCACCCTGGACTTTCAGGTCAGTGCTGTTTTTTAAAAAAAAAAAAAAAAATTTTTTTAACTCTTTCAATGCTGATGTTCCATTGGAGCACAGCATTGTCTGATATTTAGTCCCCACAAGCTTGTGGGGACAAATGTTAACCCCTGCAATGCCATGAATGTGTCATACACAATTGTGGCATTGAAGGGGTTAACGCTGTACTGTCGCTCTCAGGGAGCGATCAGGCAGCAGTGGAGTGTTGGGGCTGGTCTCCACACTCATGTGGAGACCGAAGAACCCTCTCCCCTGTCCCTGAAGCTGCCTCTGGCAGCTGGGACGCAATTGCTGGTCTATAGACCAGCCATTGCAAGGGGAGTCTCTTTGATGACTGCTGTAGGCTTCCAGGCTTGTGGGGGCTCGTTTTTGCCAGCAGCAGAGCCCCGTACAAAACGGGAATTAACACCTAAATGCCGCGATCGTGGCATTGAAGGGGTTAATGCTGCACTGTCGCCCTCATGGGGCGATCAGGCAGCAGGGGGGTGTTGTGTCAGGTCCCCACACTTGTGGCGCCTGGGATTTGTCGAGCCCTGCGTTAGGGGAACAGATGGAGCTCAGTTTAGAAGGTCTCTGTACTGCTTCTTGTGGCCTCTATTGTATCATGGAGTACAAAAGCAAAAGACACCAGAATGTATTACTTACACTTTTTTTTGTTTTATAGAAACATTTCTGATGAGCATAGGCAGCTTTCCCTGGAGGAAGAGCGCATCTGGCTGCTGATCAGGTCATTAACGTTACGGTTGGCTTGTGGACTGCCTACAATAAGCCATTCATCTGAGCCCAAGAATTCTGAGAAGAGTACGGAAAATGGCGTCTCCTCCAAAATTGATACTGTTCGAGCCTTATTAAAACAGTTTGAAGTGGCGGTGAATTCAGGCATGCAGTTTAATGAGAGAAAAATTAAGGTATGATTTTTTTTTTTTTACAATGCCGTAACCAGTACATAGTGTTTGTGGCTACACCCTCTGCCATGTCAAAATGGAAGATAGTTGGGGCTGGGGTGGTTTCAGTTGCCTTCCAAAGGCGGCTAAATTATTTAAAATTGGCCACCACTAGTGGTCAGAACTACAATGGTGCTTAGGGCTGTTCAGTGTAAGCTTTTACTCTTAAATTGTACTAATATTAGTAAAATATTGCCTGCTGCTACGTGCCAAACTAGTTTCAGTATAGCCGGTTCAGCCGAGATGTTTATAGATTCAGATAATTGTCAGCCCGATTAGCAGTTTGTGTTTCCCAGGCTCGTATTTTAAATCACCTACCCCACACACACACCATTTGTATTTTTATTTTTCCAGTATCCGTTCATTGGTCCTCCTGCATCTCGGCTGAATGGATTCCTAGCAAGCGGCAGCTGCCAATGTCAGACAGGCGCTTTTCTGCTTGTGAACGATATTTACGATTTGGACACAAACGGTGTAGGTGAGTGAAATTCTGGGGGGGTGGGGATATAAAATACAAGAAATACATCTTTCCAGCATTCATTGAGAGATCGCCGCTTACCTTTTCTTCAGCTATCCAGGCAGCGCACCATTCCATGAGACTGAAAGAAGAAGAAATATTTTTTCACATTAAATTATTCGCATATGTCGTCAACCAGTCCTTTCATTCTTGCTTCAAAATGCTTTAGTACTCTTTTTATAGCGCTGTTTGTAAGTGGTTTGAGTCCATGGTTTGCTTCTAGGAACTAAAATATCAACATCAAAGCATTGATGTATTTGAAATGAGTTGTTTCGCAGAGGTCAAACTCTTGAGGAACGTTATCTTTAGGTGTTTAGGGCCACTGACCTGGCTTCCTTTGTACAATGGCTGCAGGAAATAACTAATGAAATCGACACACGCCCGTTCTCATCGGATTATTCCAAAACCTGTTGTAAAGGAACAGCGTATCTAGGTTGAACAAAAATCTGGAGGGATTTCTGTAAAGCCTCTTTCTTGCAAAGCTGGACATAGATTCAGGTGTTAATAATCCCCTTCAGTTAAACGTGTTCTCAGATCTGGATTATGCATTGAATTCAATTGTTTCTTTACATTTCTTAATTTTTGGTTCTTATTTTTCAACCTTCCAGGGGATACCTCTGGCATCCAAGAGAAAATCGGGAACAAGTTAAAATCTTCTCTGGAACGTTTAAAAGGTAAAACTCGTTATGGTGTTATTTTTATAAACCGTGGTGATTGAGTTTGTGGATGCTCACAATGCCTTTTTGTGTTTAGATCTTTTTAACCAGTGTAAAGGAGACTTGATTGACACCCAAGGAGGACACTGCAGAGCTTTCCCTCGCGTTATAGAAAACTTGGTCTTCTTTGTTGAGGTCAGTTTATGGATTTTATTGGAAGGTTCTCCATTTGTCTGAGCTTGTTGGCAGTTTTAAAGTGTCCTGAATTTTGCTCACATTTTCTCAGTCTCTCAAAATATTGTTAAATGTATTTTTATTAGACCAAAAAACACTTTTCTCTACCCTTTTAGTAATGATATACAATCCTCTTGATCGTGGGATCAAGCTTTTTTTTTTTTTTTAACATTTGGTTGAGCATGATATCATCTTGTTAGGTTTATTAACATTACAATGTTATTGGCTTGTTAGTTCTTGGTTGTCCAGAGTCTGATATTTATATGATTTTTTTTTATTTGGTAATTTCCTTGCATTTCCATCCAAATGCGTGAGAGCGCTAAGCCTATTGTGTACAATCCCTGAACTGTATATACTGAAAACAGAGCTCTGTTAGTTGCTGACCGTAGCATGGAAATACATTAGTATGGTCTACAGTAGATGTATATTCATGCAACTGAAATAACTGTTATTGCCTTCTATATCAGACCATCTCTATATGCCTTTGGGTATCGGGCTATTTTGTGAGTGTCCTCCGGCCTTTCAAATCAACTCTGCAAAAAAAGAAGAAGAAGAAAAAAGAAAGTGGGGCAACAGTGAGTACACCAGTTCCGGGCTTCTTGCATTTCAGCCGTCCACTCTTTAATTCCATTATCTAGGCCTCTGCTTTATGAGCCACTTGGGGAGATTGTAGATTTTCCTTATTACGCTACTGAGGCCTGTGCCTAGTTGATTATTTATATATATATATTATATGTGTGTGTTAATAGAGAGAAATACGAATGTATGTATGTTCTATCTCTATGGAAGCGGTTAAAACCTCTTTGCTGTTAATCCCTCAGCCTCCAGTATTTACCAGTTTCCAGGAGTACACTACTGGCATTCATACTCTATTATCCAATGCGATAGACCATCTAAGAGGACTGGAGATCTCGCTGACCACACTGAAACTTGAAGATCTCTCATTGGATAACGTAATATTTTCCGAGGTAAGTATTTTGATTTATATCACATAGAGTGTCATGGTGCATACTAAAGATTGAAAGCTAAGCTGAAAAAGTTTTATGTTGGCAAGACTGTGTAGTAGGCTTTGTTGTCTAAACATGCATTATAATATTCTGAGCAGAGCAAAAATATTGACTGCTTAATCACGTATATATACACACATAACGTGTACAGTGAGTTGGAATAAGGCACATTTGAGACATCAAAAAATTCATACTTTTGTAAGTACGATACTGCTTCATACCATCAACAATGGATCGCACAGTAGAAAGAAGAGTGCATACAAAATGGAGTGGCAGGAAAAACTTCTCCGCTCAGTCTTTAAGTTTATTTTCCACCTGCATAACTTTCCGTAGATAGAGGTCTCCTGTGATCATCCATTCGTCTGTCAGCCTGCTTGATACAATGCTAGACCAGACAGTCTCTGCTGACGCTTTATGGTGTCCTAAAATTACTTCGTACTCTGAGCTCATTGATTGTCCTAGAAGACCTGAAGTCTAGTTTCATTCCCTCTGTCTGGTCGTCCTTCAAGAATGTTATAATGTCCAGATAAAACCAACATGTAATCCAGATTTAAGGGATGGAGCTGTTCCACTCATCCCATTTCAGACTGCTCCAGAGTCGTCCTCGCACAGTTGCACACAAAGAAGGCTCTCTGCAACGTTGACAATCCTTGTGTCACCCTTAGAAGGCTCCTTGTAATAATAAATGTGGAGGTTTGATTTGGATAACTAGGAAAGACCTTAAAGCAGATTTCCCCACTTGTACTAGGCGCATCGCTAAGGCATCATCGGAAAACTTGCATGAATTAAAAAAATTCTCATAATACAATCAAAGAGAATTAGTTGTCTGTTTTGTTGAGTCTACAAAATTAAATGCTAATTCTTAATGCCTAGGGGCCTGTGTAATCTGTCAGTGACATCTGCATGAGCCAGTGAGCGTGTAAATCCTGTTGGGGGGGTGCATTCCTTTTGTTAAATTTGTGTCTGTCTGATGGATGCAATGTGACTGTTTTACATGCAAAATTACCTCCCCGAGGTGTTTTCAGGTGGTGATAATCACTCATCTTGGTGTTAACAAAATAATCTGCTACAGAGCTCTTAAATTATACTTTGCAATATTTCTAGTAGACCATGATGAGTTCTCTGACACTTTTGGATCTTCTAATGACAAAGCCAGTAGAGTTAGTGGGGACACCAATTTACTCACAGACTAACAGCGTGTTAGTGCAAATTATAGGACAAATCTGTTTTATTCTCTCAAACATGTCCCCATGTTTTATTTGAACTCGGCCAATTCAATTTACCCCATCAAACGATATATTTTTGAAAACTAGACACCCCATGAGTATTTGAAATGCTAGTATTTTAAATTTTCATGCCAGGATTTTTGGGAAGATACAGCACTTATTTAAGCACTTGCTCATAAAAATAAAATGTTTAAACATGTTTTTTTCATATATTTGGACCCTCTTGGAAACTTGTTTGTTTTTTTTCGTTTTAATAGACTGTTTTAAATCTTGTGAGACACAAAATCTCGCAATGACGCTTGACTGTTTAAGTTAAGGAGGCTATTTAAATCTGGTCATATTGTATATGGTGGGAGCTTAGTCCCCGGGGAGGGGCCACATGGGGTCCCTGGAGCAGATTTCGGTGCTGCTGAATGCCTTGACATTGCGGCATTACAGCAACACTGTTTAAGTGAAGAAAGCGACTGTTGATCGCTTTCTAATCGTATTGAATGCCATAACGTGTCAGGCACATCATTGGTCGTTAACTGACCGTCTTTTCATGATGTGACTGGCGCGTCATTGATGGTTTAAAGCATGTTATTGAATATTGTTATATTGATAACTGGAAGCAACAAGGCATATTGCTTTCATGGTCACACTGAATCTTGAGCTGTGGGTCATATCTTTTTATTGGGCCACCATAGAAAGATTAAGGGTTGCATAAGCTTTTAGATGGAATGGGTGACTGTGTTAAGGGGGGGGGGGGCTCTTTAATACATGTAACATTTACAAGGGATAGACATTGGTTAAGGGGATTAACATGAAGCCATAATCCATGATGTGACCCATGGAACAGACAGATGGTTACTTGGCCTCTTACTGAATACAGCCAATGAAGAATTATCCCTCCTACTTTGTTCTGACAATCGTCTATGGGATTGCCTTCCAATTGGCAAATTAGATACCTTTTTGATTGTTTAAAACCTTTGTCTTTACAGGCTGAAAAGAAGTTTACAAAGTTGGCCATGGACAGGGTTCAAAACAGCTACCTTCATTCCCTTCAAGAAGTTGGGGAGGTTTTGAAAAAAAGACTAGAAACGGTCAAGAAGCTAAAAATCTAGAATGTGAACACAGACCTTACACATGACAATATTGTGAGCTCTTCGTGGCCATCTTAACCTTAATCCAAAACTTCCTGAGAAAATGCATGAAGGACTAAAATCATCAATTTTTTTAGGTGTGAAAAATGAATTATATACAGCAGAATTAAATTATTGTACATAAACTAGAAGCAGAACCCATGCTTTGGGCTTGACCACTTTTTATATACGTTCATAGACCTGCTGCAACAGCAAGAATTCTTTGCTTTTTGACCTCAAACTCTGTTGATGCAGCAATAGACATCAGTTTAGGCTGTTTCATGGACACTTTGCTCCCTTTTATAAGGATCTGTCATTTGTACACATTAGGACACCTAGCTCTGCTGATTATTATTATTTTTTTTTTTTTGCTTCCTTGAGCCATCGGCTCTGAGAATAGTTTTTGTTTTCTTTGCCCATCTAAACTGGTTTGTATTTTAACTCCTTTGAAGTGCAAGTGAAGATATTCCAAGCCTGATAATGAATTGTCAATAAGACTTTAGGTCCCTAGGGTTCATCGGTTGCATCAATATTTAACTTCATGCCAGCTGAAATAAGTTCAAGATGGACTACATACTCATGTATTTTATTTGAAGAAGAGCGAGATGGTTCTTGTGTACTAAGCATGTCCTGTATGTTCTAAAACCTTAAGCCACTTTCACATAAAAGCACTGTTTTAAACCCTTTAAATGAGCATCCAGGTCCTCGATCCTCCAGTATCCTTGATCTGCCGTTTTTACAACAACTGACCATCTACTCCATTCATCTGGCTAGACTTCGTTTCCACCATGTGGTCTGATTCCAAAATCAGTTCCCCATTTTGTACGCTTATTTATGGAAAGCTATAATTATCAAAAAAACCTGTGTGTAAAGCAATGCAAATTGAGCGCTCTATTACGTTAAATTAACCAGCAGAAGAAATGGAAGTATTTTTAGTCTCCTGATGCCTGAGGTGTTTCAAATTCTTATGAATCCTTTATCTGCTTGACATTCTTCAAAAAATGTATGTAAAGTTCCAGATTCTGACAATCAGGGCATTGTCGTATCGCATGAACTCATTTTGTCAGTAATGCTAGGTGGTTGAGAGAGGTATTTTTAAAATAAAAACCTATGTAATAAATGTATTCATGACTTTTTTTTGTTCTTACCATTTAAAAAAGCACCCAGATGGTATGTTTGAAGCAAAACTGAACTGAATATATGATTTTCCTGCTGGGTATCTTCCTATAAAAATAGGTCCAAACTTGCAGTACACATCTTTTGAGGAGGATATGTAGTTTAGAGGTGAAAAATACAATAAGTGCAAAAATGTTTCTAATTTTAGCCTTTGGTTTTTTCTAGTTATTATTATTATCTTCTTAGTTGTATTGATACAATGATATTTGGCCAGGAGAGTTGGACATATTGTGACAATGTCCTGCACAGTGTATCTCAGTCGTGGCTTTCAAGACATTTCACATTATGTAGAGCCAAGTCCTTCTTGAAGGATAACTATGATTGTTAGACCAAGCCGATACATGAAGAAGGCTCTGCTCTCCATCTAGAGGGAGCTATGTGCCTTAATTATAGCTCTGCTATCCTTGTGATTATTCTGGCTGAGGGTTATGTGAGTTGTAAACAATTATTTTAGGGGCTGAAAAGCTGATCTGCTGTCTTTGAGCGTACAAGCGAGGCTACTGAAGAACGAAGATAAAATCCTCATTACACAAGAAAGGTCATACAGGCCTATTATGCCAGCCTCGTATCTCCTGGGTGGTTGGCACTTTAAGGTTTAAAGCTACTGTATATTTGCCTTAGTGAATTTCCATTGAAAGCACTGATCTGCCAGTTGGAGGCTTATAAGAGACAGGGGTCTCTGTTTATTCCATCATTGATGGATGATGTCCTGCAAGTATTTGCACTAACATTGTCCGAGTGATCCCCTTAGGCAATTGAATACATGTCTCCGTCAGGTACCAATTATTTTACAATTAAATCTGGCTTTTTGATAAGACGTGCTCCCTCTGCTGTGATTATCCCGTTGCTTTTCTTCTTTTAAAGTTGACTTCATGGGGATTAGAAATCCCCAAATGCTTCTTTTCTATAGATAATGGGATTCTGGTTTGTGATGTTACTGAAACATACCATACAATCAATTTCCCTTTCATCCATTATCGGGGACGCCACTGGAAAAAGCTCAAATTTTTTTTGTTTTTATTTGCTGAACCGAACCGATATTTGAAGGAAGAAAACACACTGAATGAATTTGGCTAAATCTTACAAAGGAAAAAAATCCTGAAAAACGTGATACTCCCTCAGCAACAAGAGTATTAAAAATCACGTTACGAGCCAAAAGGATGGAGCGTTCTGCTCCTGTATTGTGATTTGAATTGCACTTTAATCAGCGAAATGAACCAAAATGATTGTGTTCCGTAACAAGTGCTTAACTACACAAAATCTAGCACCATATCATAATAGGGTAGTTTTCCCAGTGTTCTCCACCCAGAGGGTAAATTGGACATAGTGTTACTACAGTAATAGGTGCAAAAAGCCAACAAAAAAAGCATCCAGTTTGCAGTCGCATCTTTCTTGATTCCATGCGTTTCTCATGGAAAGTCACAATTCACTGCTTCTCCATCTTCATGTAGTTATTTTGAATCCCTATCTATCTATCTACGTCCAATTGGGCATCACATAAAACCCACTGTACTCTGCAAATTGTGAGCCTCATTGTAGAGGACTGCATTGGGAGGTGGGTCCCGCCAAGAAAGTTGCGGGCGGTCTTGCTGGGGTTGCGGGCGGTAGCGGGCGATCAGGCACTGTACCTGCGGGTCCCGGTAATCCTGCGCAGTCCTGCAAGGCTGCCTTCTCGCTGCTCCCTTACAGTGTCTCCTCTTTTGCTCGCCCAGGAACGGAGCCACGTGATGTGATGTCACTTCCCGTGACTCCGCCTTGTTCCTGGGCGGAGCACGAGAAGAGACGCTGTGAGGGAGCAACTCGAGGGCAGCTTTGCGGGACTGCGCAGGATATCTGCAGTTCAGGTAAGGAGGTGGGCTTAATTGGCCACAAATGTGGCGGAAGCGGGCGGGATTGGCCACAAATGTGGCGGGAGCGGAACACCCACATTGCGGGAGCGGGTGGGATTGGTAAAAAAAAAAAATCAGCGGGAGCGGGATTAAAAAGACAGTCCCGCGCAGGGCTCTACCTCATTGCTGCCACCAAATACAACTAAACACATTGATTTATATCTACTAACAAACATCCTTAATTTAATTGGGGGTTTTTTAGCCACAAAGTCACATGATTTTGGATTTATAAAACACTAGGGCTTAAGCATACCCAATAAAATAGACACGAGATGACGTTGGATGAAGGCCAGCAGATAGGACAGCTAAAGGATATAAAAGTAAGGTGAAAGATCCCCTTTGTTTTCAGACACACACAAAACAACTCTCCTAATACAGATTCTTATATGGTGTAGAAGAGACCTGGATAGTCTTGGAAGCTTGCAATCCATTATACATCAGTTAGCCAATTAGGTATCATTTTTATCAAATTTGTTTTCTCTCTGGCTAACACAACTCTATACCGATAGAGATTCTTGCAGTTCTTCAGCTCAGGAACAGACAGCATGTAAAACTCAGAAGGTGATATTACAAGACACACCGTCAATGCACAGCTCTGGGGTTTCATGCATCTCCCTTTGTATGGTAAAGTAACATTTTTGGTAGATTTCAGACGTTAACTGTGACAATTTAAACTACTTCATCGAGATTAGAAATACAAAATGTTGTCGGAGAACTTAAAATATGGCAAATGTCAATGCTGTGTTTAACCACAACAAAATGGAAATTGCAAATCGGGCCGTGAAGACATTATATTAAGGCGCATGCTGAGCACAGATCATTAAAAAAATAATTATTACAAAAATAGCATTGGCCGCTGAAATGTGGGACTGGTGTATGTTCTGTATTATTTGAAAATAATGGTTTTAAGGCAACTGCATAGTCTCGGCTGTTCCATTATCGTTGGTTTTTGGGACATTACTTAGATTACTGGTCGTGGGCCTGACTGTTGCTGGTCACAGTTATATGGCGGGTCATCTCAGTGAATACCACTTAACCCATAGTGATGGATGGTCACATAGCACTACAGCTACACAACAGTGTTTTTATTGGTATATTGTCCAAGCATTTGTACTTAAAGGAACCACACAATTCTGGCCACTGGTCCTAATAAAATGTGCAAAGGAGGACTACAAAAGCAATAGGGGGAATAGAAGATCTTGGTTATGAAGATCACGGCATCTTAGAGGGGCCAATTATAGCATTGTATAAATAAGTGCAGAGCCAATATGAATAGTGACGTATTCATTAACATAAACATACAAAGAACAAAAGTCATCTTCTGAGCCTGGAAGAGCGAAGATTTTATAGACCATAAAGGAAGGGATTCTTAACAGTGAGGGCAATAAAGCTATGGAATTCACTGCCAAGGGAGGCAGTTCAAATACAATGGATGCCTTCAAAAAGGGTTTGGATGTTTTGGTTTTTTTTAAAAAAAAAAAAGCAAAACACACAAGGCTATAAATGATAGATTTAACATGAATATTTTAGAGCTTCTTGGTCAAAGGAGAAATCTCATTGCCTTTCGGGGTCACAAAAGATTTTTTTCCCCCCTAAAGTGGCAAAATCTGAAAAACAGCTTAATTGGAAGTGGTTTTGCCTAGGAAGGATAGGTAGAAGGGTTGAACTTGATAGACTTAGGTCTTTTTCAACCTAAACGATTATGTTAACACAACATAGAGGCAGTTTATATGCTTTACCGATTGAGGCACTTTAATGAATACATTAACATTGTATATTGTGAACAGTCTTTGTGTATTAGTAATGATGACCAGTTTATTTTATGAATTATATAGTCCTTGCATCAGCACTAATAGTTATGTTGAAAGAAAAAAAAAAAGAAGCATTTATAGTGTTGAAAAAATCGTTCCAGGGATGATACATATACAGTATATAGTACATACAGATTGGTAGCTCTCAAGCCAGTGCTTTCAGGTAAAATTAAGCCAAATACAAGATTTAAATCAATCTTTAGAGAATAAAACCTCAAGCTCACAGGTTATCGCCACCCTTGGCCTGTTCTGGCATGTAAAATTGATCTACACATTCTGATACCAAAAACGCAAGTAACAGTACAGATCAAGAGAAAATGTTTTTTTTAAATAATGCAAGACATGGAATATGCTCAGCTCACTTCATAAAAAAAAAAAAAAAACAACTACTGTTATATTTTCGTGTCATATTGATTAAAAGTACACAAATGTGGCTCAATGTGTACGATCAACAACAAAACAATCCTTGTTGCTTCTTACAATGTACAAATGGCGCATCCATCGGTATTCTCTAGAGAGTAGGCTTGCGAGCGGGACCCTCTTTACCCTCTTTATAGCGTAAATTAATGACGCTATATAAATAAAACATAACAATATTCACCTTCCAAGGAACAGAGTTTAAATTAAGGAACACTTAAGTTATATTTCATTACCATGGAGAGAACACTTTAATTATACACGAGAATAAGGAAAACCTTTTGGCACTGATATCCAGCAGATTTACAGCTGATCTTTTATCTGAAATACTAGTTCTTAAGGTAAAAGTTACTACATGTCACATATGTGATAATATATATAACTAACACTGGCGTGATAATTAGTAAAACTAATGATTTGTTAAAGTCCATTGCTTCTGGAATAAGATTCGTTCAAATAATCACGCATTAAAACACTGTAGTCGCAGAAGTGTCACAAGCAGGAAAGGATATTAAAACCAAAACAGGCGTTTTAACCACTGGTGTTATCACCATAGCAACCAATGAAACGTTCCTGTTAATTGCACCATTTCCTAGATTGCTACGGTAATAAGACCACTTTCCAAAACCTGCGTGAGACTTGCTCTTTATACGCAGATTTGATAAAGTGTATTTGTGTACTGAATTATAACAGTTGCTTTGAGGATTATGTGCCTCTAACAAGTAGGTGCATCCTCATTTTACTGAGACTTGTCTTATTAGTGCTCTTTCTTGTAATTAATACTTTACAATGTCTAAGTAGTTCAATTTATTCCTAAACGGATATTAATGTGGGCGATGGACCTGCTTGTCACGAGGCAACCATAATGTTGTTCATAAAAGACGCAGCCTTGTGTGTTATAAACAGATGAGTCTAACATTAGAATGTAATGTTATTACTATTGTTCAGAAAGCGTTGCTCTGTGTGAAGTAAAGACCCGCAAAGCATGTTTGGACACCATCACGTCATTCCCTTCAGAGCTCTTCCTTCTCTGCTACTTTGCTCTGGAAGCTGCCAAGAATATTAAGTCTCTTCTGAAGGTCTTCCTTCTTGGATTTGCTCATCTGGTTCTTCTCAATCAGTTTAGTAATGCGCTCGTACTCACTACTGGCAAAGTTCTCCCCTACCTCAAGCATCTTCCCCATGATCTTCACGTACTGCCTTGCGGACTGTTTCTCGGACTCGCCGATGTCCTCCAGCATGGACTGAGCTTTCTTCACCAGGTCACTTCGCCCTTCTTTCGACGCTGACCTTAAAAATTCTCCAACCAAGATATCATATTCCTCAAGGCAACCTGGCATGCCCAGATACACCCCGTTAGCTTTCAGCCAATGCTGTATTGCAGGGGTCTTGACTTGACCAGCGTAGACAACTGGATGGTCAATGTCCCCATCCACAAAGAGGTAAAAATATGGAAATTTATCCTTATCGAGGTTGTACTTTTCACCAAGCTCCAAATTGAGTTTGTCCCCGTAATCTGTAAAATTGATTATATATCAGCAATAGCATACAAATCTGTTAAACCTAATTTAAAACTAACAGTAAGGATTGTGTTGGCCATATCTCCTAATATAATCCATAATTAGAGTACAGAATTATTTTGGCTGTTCAGATAATGGAAACCTGTTTATAGCTAAACTTCAAAGTTCTTACAAATACGCACTGCAAAAAAAATGAAATATATGGCTGTATTTCATACCGTTTTTAAAAAAAAAATATGTTCCAATAATTACATTTTAATAACTGAAGACACCACGTCGAGGGAACCAGATCAACTCAATCATTCTGATTTTAAGTGTTGAAAGGAACAACCTAAATGACCTACAGCTAAGCAGATAAAACGTCACCTTGATCACCAGCCGCTCGCCCCACTTTGTTTATTGACATTATTGGTGGAATAAAAAAACATTCAAATTCACTAAATCTCAGAAACTTAAAACCATTTTTGGCCCTTAGTAGATATCCAGGGGGTATGCTTTCATTTGCTCTGTAGCCATTGCTTTGTTAACAAGTCAACTCATCAGACTAAAAAGCCAAGTGTTGTCACTGCTCTGCTAATCCTTGTAGAAGTCGGGATTGTGCCAAAACGTCCAGTTATTGTCTACGTTCATCAAACTGGAAAATCTGTTTCTTTACTCCCAGGAGAGGAAGGAGGACTTTTTCAAGTCGACAGCCTCATTTCCTCTGGTCAAAGCAGCCCATCTGTTCTTGTTATTCCCGCGTTTGTAGCTCTAAGCCAGCAATATCCTTGTGCATTCCGGTCACTGTCATTCTAGCACTCTTACCAACACCGACATTCTTTTCTTCATTCCGGAATTTTTCTGCAATATTTGCCTTTTGATATTTGACATTATTAAGCTTGAGGGCAATTGTTCTGATCGGTGGGATTTACTGATTGGCAGCTCATCATTTTAATTAAGCATTATGCAAGGCCAAGCTGTTCTTCCCGGAGAAATTCTCGGGGCTTTCGCGATAATGAATTAGCGACCGAGTCCCTATACATTTCACACCGAAGAACCTGAGAGAACCGACCCCACGTGAAAAGCACGGAAAACAACATTTATCCAAAGACTCCACAATGTTTCCACTTTGTTTGTGAGCCAATAAAAGAGAAATTCAAACCGAACGGACACTGTTGATGTCCAACGGGTCCGGGTCTGCTCGATGGCTTGGATCTTTGAAGGAGACTACTGTGCTTCCATGATACTCAGCCCTTGGTCTTGTCTTAGATCCAGTATAGCTTTTTGCCTGCCCCTTGCATGTTTAAATTCCTTCACTGTGTTAGCCTCTACTAGCTCTATCTACCACCCTTTCTGTAAAATAAAATTTCCCTACATAACAGACGTATGGCAAGCCAGAACCTTCATTTATATTGCATTCTGTTACAACCCTTAACATTTCGCAAGCTGCTGACCAGCACCTAAAAGGTGCATCCAGGCAGTTATTTCATTAAATAACCGATTCCCCCTTGGAAGACTATATAATAACCAGAACCGTGTTATTTTAACAACCCAAGGCTCTGCTCAGCATATATCCTGCTTCCACCCCTTGTATTATACACTCATTCGGCCATCTAGTCTGCCTACTCTTCATGGCGTAAAGAATCAGACCTTAATCAGCCCTTGGCCTTGTCTTAGATTCAGCATAGCTTTATGCCCGTCCCATGCGTTTCATTTCCCTCACTGTATAAGCCTCTACAACTTCGGACGGGAGGCTGTTCCACTTATCTACCACCCTCTCAGTAAATTAGCACTTGCTCACATTACGTCTAAATTACATGGATCTGAATTCTTTGACTTCTGTTTGCACGTCCAACAGGTAAGCGGAGGGGAAACGGACGGCTGAAACGTGCGCGATAGCGTTATTTTTACCTGATATTCCAACCTCAGCAACCAGAAGGTCTCTGCTGGAAGACGAGCTCTCCGCCAACTGTTTGAACTCGTCGTGTTTTTCACCGTAAGGATACTGAGTATCAAACTTCACCAGTGCAAATCTACTCTTCGGAATTACCTGCAGGCCAAAAACAACCATTTTACGACGTTCTTATCGCAGGTTCCACAAACAGATTTACTTCCCCATTCCTTTGTTTTGTTATGTATCGCACGTAATGAAATACCGGTATAATTATATATACCGTATTGGCTCGGATATAGGCCGCCCCCGTATATAGGCCGCACCCTAAAAGTTTGGTGCTTTTTTAAAGAAAAAGTTTTTTTCTTTAAAAAAGCACCAAAAAAACATGCTGCCACTCTGCCCCCCCCGAGATATGCTGTCACTGTCCTCCCTCCCCGAGATATGCTACCACTGTCCGTCCCCCCCCGAGATATGCTGCCACTGTCCTCCTCCCTGCCCGAGATATGCTACGACTGTCCTCCTCACTTACCGGAGCAGACTCCCGGGTGCCTTGCGGGGCCGGCGGGGGACATCTACGCAATACGCGTATACAACTTCCGGTGCCGGTACTGGATGTGCCGGCACCGGAAGTTGTATACGCGTATTGCGTAGATGTCCCCCGCCGGCCCCGCAAGACACCCGGGAGTCAGCTCCGGTAAGTCAGGCGGGGGGCCAGAGGTAAAACGCATCGTGCGGTTAGACAACCGCACGATGTGCTTAGACAACCTCCCGTGCCGGCACCCCCCCCGTGGGAAGTGCTGGCAGGGGAGGCTGTCTGAGCGTATCGGGGAGTAGGATGCAGGTCCCCTGCACCGCTGCGGGGGATCTGTATCCTAACCCCGCTGCCTGCCCGGCGCCCGGGACTGCATGTCCCGGGCGTCGGGCGCTAGACCCCGAATATAGGCCGCACCCCCACTTTAAAGACTTAAAGTGGGGGGGGAAAAGTGCGGCCTATATCCGAGCCAATACGGTAATTCATATTGCTATGCAGTCCAGGTAAAGCGCTGCCCTGCAGTATGTATAGACTCATGGAAGGGAACAAATTAGTAAATTATACATCATCCAGGGCAGCGCTTTCTCTGGGATGGTCAGCAATATGTAAAACTTGTTGTGTCCTGGAAAACACGGCTGCTGTGGTCACCCTAACTAAATTGTATTTGATGGTGGGAGTGTCCCTTTAAGACGTCCCATTTGTCAGCGAGTTGGTGGCTTAACATGATGGGAGTTGTCATGCACAGCATTGGGAGTGGCAGCAGGCTTTGCAGGGGCCAGTGAATATTGCACACTTCCTGGTGACTGCACACCTGACGTGTTTACATGCAGGTAAAGCCATTGCCCACAACCTACAGCCACCCAATCAGCTCGCAGCTACTGGGGAAACATGACACTTGGGCTCAGGGGATTGGACAGACTGTTATAAAGCCTATTCTAGCTTGCCACAGCCATACGCATTAACCCGGAAGACGGGCGCATAGGAATGACAACTACATACATGTAAGACTCATTAGGACATGTAAAGGTTCCAATAAAGACTACGCATGTATGTAGCGCTATATGTGACTGCAGTCGGTGTATGCTGGTACAGATGCACACCGTGTCTGGACATAATACCAACAGACTATAGCCGGGTCTGTTGTCAGAGGGGCCGCCGCTTATGGGCGATCGCAATGAGATTAATATGCATTGTTTTATTCTCGCGGGGTTTCTCAGCATCTGTACGGGGAATGGTGCGTGCAAGCTGGGCAGCAGTGATGGGAGTCTGCTGCTGCTGTCACACAGCTGTATGGTGATCCCCCCACCCCTTTACCTTATAGAAGGTGATGTGATCCAGAGACACGGAGCCCTTAGTGTGCAGCGCAGAGCAGGGATGGAGAAAGCATAAGCTCAGCACTGCACATAGAGCCAGTCCAAAACATCCCCACGCCATGATTCTGGAGCGAGATCAAAGGAGTGATCACGTGATGCGTCTGTCTCTGTGTGATGAGTGACAGGCCTCATATGGTACCACCCAGGACAACACACAACCTCATGCCAGGGGGGGGGGAGAGTCAAAGGTGGAACATTCCTAATGGCATGGTCCTAGCAAATTAATGCTCTATGATTGCTTTAATGCCACCCTGATCACTGCAGGGTACCCCCCCCGTGCTTCATACAGAAATAAGCATGCGGTACTACCTGTGACTGTATTGTGATTTTATGCATCTACCCAGTACCCATCATTTGCGTATATAGTGAATGACAGCTCTGGGGACCTCCCACTTCCGCCTGGCCACGCCTCTTCCAATCTGTCATTTACCCTAGCTCTCCCCAAGGGCACCCCCACCCCGGTCACATCAAATATGTCAAGCCATATGTGCCATGTAATAGGAATGTATTTCTGTAGTCTGTACTGTGCATATGTAGCATGTCTGATGCCACAAATGACTTGTACCGATCATTCCTTTGCTTCTGTGCCGTGTTACGGTAAATTTTTTATATGTTGTTAATTTTACAATAGATGTTTTCTATTAAAAAACAGATTGATAACTGTGACTAAAATACTGGACATAAAGTATAAGCGGAACATGGCGAGTACGTACCGTCAAATCGCTCCGTCCTGGCGTTTCATCCCTGGCAGCATACCTCCAGCTGCAGTATACTTTGCTGTGTGCTGTAGATGCGTGTGCTGGCACATACGTCATCTAAAGTCACATGACCCCATGCATTGGTCACACAACGTCAGGTCACCCCGTGCCCCCCCACTCGTGCTTCTAATCAGGCAGCCCATTAAGCAACACTTTAAGAGAGGAGCTTGCCCCCCCACACACACACACGGTAAAGCACTGTAAATCTTGTAACGCTCTAGATTGCAAGCTTGCGAGCCGAGCCCTCTTCACCTAATGTATCAGTTTATCTCAGTCAGTTAGTTCTAGTTTTGTCATTCCCGTTGAATGTATGGGCGGTAAGATGTGCTGCTAAATTGTTGGCCCTATATAAATAAAATATAATAATAATAATATGTAAAGCAAACTGCTCTCATCTGCAAACATTTATCGCAAAGTATTACAATTACAGATAATTAAAAAAAATAAACCGCACCCCAAAATTACTATAATTACTATAATAAAAAGCGGAAAAACACCGCTACAGAAAGAAATTTCATCTCAACTCAGCGGTTGAATAGATTCTCGCAACTCTACACGTATTATAATAGAAAACCAGTGAATATGTCAGACCAGTGGCGCTTTGAGGGTTAATTGCTTACTCACGACAACTAACTCGCCGTATGGATGAAGCACAAAATATTAATTTGCCAGAACTGGGGTGTCTTCGCCGACATGACAGAAAGACAAAAGAAAATCAATGGGGTAGGAGAAGTAATTAGAACATAACGAATGCACTTCTTTGTAAATCCGCAGCCTCGTTATAATTGTATTTGACAGTCTTAATGAGTTAAGAAAAGCTGGTCAAGGTAGGGCATCTGCCAGGACAGAACTGGGTCACACGGCCCATTGTCCTCTCATGTTCCCATGGACAAGTGGTCTTCAACAAACTCAGCGAAGCTTCGGAGAGACTGATGATCTTCTGTTTCATCACCGTACAACCCAACGTACCTACTGTTCATAATTCCAAAAGGGTTTTCTAATGATCAATTAGCCTTTTACACTTAAACGCAATGTCCTACTGAAACAAAGACACTCGACGCAAGCACTGGTTATAAACAGGCCGTGGTATTTAATCGTAAACAAATGTTTACAAGTAACTATACTATGCTCTGCGCACAAGTAAAATTAAACACAGGACTAACTCCTATGATGAACAATAATAGTTTATTTACCAGCTTAGCGACGCAGGATTTTCCGAGCTTCTGCAGTTGAGTCCATCTCCTGAAAAACTTGTTCTGGTTTCCGCGTAATGTAAAAATAGACAAACCCGCTACAGTAACTGCAGCGTCTATTGTCTGAAAGCAGGACAGATAAGAGATAAATAAACTTTACCTGATCTGACTTAGTAAGTATTTAATATGCATTCTTTAACCTGAGGGATCTACTTATCTCGTTAAAATCCTGCAGTTCCTTATGATTAACTTCAGCTTTGGCTGCCCAAAGGGAGCAGCAAATGTACATGGTGGGTCTCATTGGACCCCCTGGAGATCAGGTGGAAGCCACGGCTGAAGCTGGCTGGAGGTGAGTAGTCAGGTGTACACGTTGCTGTGGGTTTAAGGTCAGAAATTTGGGGTCAGAGAAACGTAGAATACACAGAGAAGATTCTGAAGAATCCCTCTATGCATTTGGATAAAAGATCCTGGCCATCATCCTCTCCTATTGTCTCACTTCCCCCACAACCACCGACTAGATTATAAGCTCCCAAGAGCAGGGGCCTCTTCTCCTTTGCACCAGTTTGTTATTGTATGTGTTTATAAATTGTTCTACTGACTGTAACAGCGCTGCGGAATCTGCCGGTGCTTTATAAATACATGTAATGTAATGTAATCATATGCATTAAAGTGCTAAGGAAGGCTGACCACATAGATCTCCCTTACGAAAAATTACTACAGTTTTTTCTGAAGTAATACAGTTTTTTGGACATGAAAAAACTGCAATACTGCACATTTACTGCACTTTTACGTCATTATATTTCAAACCTACAGTTGTACTTCAATGTACTGCAGCTTTATTGCATTTGTACTTCCTTACAAAATAACTGCAGTACAGTGAAGTACAAATGCAGTAAAACTGCAGTAAATGTGCAGTAATACTGCAATAAAAGTGCAGTATTGCAGTTTTTTTCATGTCCAAAAAACTGCAGTATTACTTCAGAAAAAAACTGCAGTAATTTTTCGTAAGGGCTCTGCCTCCAGGTACATGTGATTGCGTTGGAAGGGGGGGGTAAGCTCAGCGACCCCTTTATCTATAAATAAATTTGCTGGGACAAATCATTTCTGAAGACAGAAGCATCTACTGGGGACTTTCCTATGGAGAGTAGGGCATCTGGTCACCCTATTTGTAAATCACCATGCAGAGGAGTATAACCAACATGCGATGACCCTCAAAAGCAGTTATCTGCTTTCACTAGGTCACAGCAGGGCAGCCATTATTGTTGGCAAAAAATCTAGTTTTTAACTAAACGGCCGCTGGGTGCTGATGCTTCACACACAGGGCTGGGTGCTGATGCTTCACACACAGGGCAAGAAACTGGATAAGAAGAGTGAATCAGCCACATCACAGAGCAATCTGGGCAGTGTGAAGGAGCCACGCTTTATTCCTAGCTTCAAATAGGTACTGTGTATGTGTGTATGTGATTCATATGTATGTACAGTATGTAATGTATGTAGTATGTGTGTATAGTGTATGTGTGCATGTATGTGTTTGTGTATAGTGCATGTAGCCAAAAAAAGCACTATATAAACCAATAAATAATTATAATAAAACCCATTAATATGAAATAATTATGAGCAGCAGGTTAAAGTAGAGTTCCAAAAAAACCCCAAACAAACAGAATGGAAAATTCCCCTGACCACACAGGTAAAGCTAAAATGTATTATACTTTACTAGGTTCTAGGAACATAGGCAGGGGTGGGCTGGGCCGGGGGGCAATTTAATACGGCCGGAGCTACTTGAATACTTTTTTTTTTCATTTAATAGCCGATCCGGCTTGCCATATAAATTTTTTTTTAAAAAGTATTAAAGTAGCTCCGGCCAGTGGCATCAGCACCCAGCAGCCGTTTAGATCAGTTTTCCAGCAATCTGATGGCCGCATAGTGATGGGAGCAGCGTGAGGGGTGAAAGCTCCGCCCCCTCGCACTGCTGGAGCACCGGATGTCGTGTCACTGACATCCTGTATACATAGTAGTCTGTTGCTACCAGGGGATGGGGGTCTAGACGAAACCCCCCAAAAGTGGAAGTAGAAGGTTAGTAAACCAATTTATTTTTGTACAAGCTATATAATATTTTTTTTTGTATTCGTTAAAAACAAAAAAATAGGTGTGTGTGTTTATGTAAGTGTGTCCCCAGTGTCACTTCTGTCCCCAATCAGCCCCCCATGTCATTGCTGTCCCCATTCAGCTCCCCAATGTCACCTCTGTCCCCAATCAGCCCCTCCCAGTGTCACCTCTGTCCCCAATCAGCCCCCGTGTCATTGCTGTCCCCATTCAGCTCTACATTGCCACCTCTGTTCCCAATCAGCCCCTCCCAGTGTCACCTCTGTCCCCCTTCAGTCCCCGTGTCATTGCTGTCCCCATTCAGCTCTTCAGTGTCAGCTCTGTCCCCAATCAGCCCACTTTAAGGTGTGATCCTGGTAGGGTACTCATATTAGCCTTTACAATTTCCCTGCTGCTGTGTACTGTACTTCCCATAATCCTCAGCCAGTATGATGGGGGCATTTAACTGGCTGAGCATCAGGGGGACATTAGGTTTTGCTTTTTTTTTACCATTCTTTGTTGCTATTAAATTTACTTATGTTGAATCATATTTGTATTTTTATAATGAATATGCGTTCAGGAAAAGATGGGCATGTATGATGGGCTGATTCGTGGCACAACGGGCCACTTCACTTGACTTGCCCCCCAGGCCTTAGGCTGCCAGCCCTCCCCTGATTCAATGGCAGGTTTCTCCAAAGAAGACGTTTCACTGATTAACCATACATTATACAGGGCTGACCTGTAGCCGCAGCAGCTCACTGGAGTTTGGACCTTCAAAATGCATAGTGAAGTCAAGAAGGTGAGACACAATTATCCTGGTAACTCCCTATTAAGTGAATAGACCCCAGAAAGGTATGCTCTCTACCTGTGGATCCATTTTTGGTACTTGATCAATTGACTTGCTCTCCAACCCTTGTAAAGACTACAAAGTGATTTGAAAAGCTGGATTCAATAACAACGTTCCAAATATTTTCGATACTTTACCAGCCAGTGTACATTTATTATCATTATTTACAGATGATTTCAGATAGAGGTTTTTATATCACTCTCCCCTAGGGTAATCATTAACATTGGCAGCTATTGCTTGTTTCTTAAATATGAATTAGTCATAGATATAAACTGTTAAACACGGGGAATTTCCCACTGAATAAAAATCCGAACACACAGATCATTGCCAAATGAAATGTTTTTCAACCACAGCGTTCCTGCCAAAAAAATAATATCCGTGGCATAGTGTCATTTGTTTATTGCCTGCCAGTGAAATTGTGGTTGGTGGGCAAATAAATCTCTTCCAGCGTATAGGAAGTCCTAACACACTTTCGCCCTTACGTTACGTTACATAGTGAGACTTTCTCCGAGTTTCACTTTACTGCCATAAAAAATGTTTATGAATAGAAGTGGCCACACACATTGCGGTTGCTGTATATATATATATATATATATATACTGTAAAAAGGATCGACCTTGATGTCTTCTCCAGTAAAAAGATCTGCATAATGTGGGTAGATGTGAATGAAGGCTAGATTAACTAAATGACACAATTAGATGAAATACAGGAAAACAGGGAAATATCATGGTGCTGACATTTTGGTTTAGTGAATAATCCCTATAGATAAACTGACAAATTAGAGAGATTTTTTTTTAAACTCTGCATGTTTAGGATTCTAGCAAGTTACATACACTGAAGCGAGAAGTATCGCACACACGCAATTTGCTTTAAGAATGGGAAAAGTATCTGTAATAAAATTACATTGAAGAAAACATTTTGCGGCACATGATGGCGACCAGGGGCAAACTGGGGATGACCAAGCAGCTCTGGCGGCCAAACGATGCACATACGGCCACTGACCTTAAAGCGCCAGGGCGGCTAAGTCCTCCCCACTATCATATGGGCTAAAATTAACATCTGCAGTAATATGAAATAATAAGGAATCTTTGACATATTGAATTGTATGTATTTATTCCACATCGTTTGTATGGAAAACATCTTAAAATTACTAGAAAAATAATTTAGGAACTTTATCATGATAAATCTGTGTCACAACCACTGCGCATATTCTGTATCATACATACTATGATACAGAATATAATGGCGCTATATAAAACAATAAAAATCATAATTATATATATCTATATATATATATAAACGTGTACAATGTATGTTATGTTTATGACCTATGACATTACTACTAGTAGTGTTAATACTCCAGCACACTGTGAACGGGATCTTTCTTCTGACGGTTCCTAGCTTCTCTATAGTAACTGTAAAGTACATCATGGGCAGAGCCCTCGAAACAGCGCACTGATGCCCGTCACTTGCTCCGGTGCTGACACGCCCCTCCCAAGTCACGCCCACCCCGTATGACTATCGTTACTGCGATCCCACGGACGGTCAGTATAAAGGAGCCCGTGGGTGGGGTGGCAGAGAGGGGAGCGAGGGAAATAGCTCAAGGCGCAGGCGGATTCAGCGAGTGGGGATACTGCAGAGATGGATGGATTCCATTCTATAGGATCCAAGCTGGATTCCATAAGGGTGGCTGATGTTGTGTGGATTAATGACTCTTTATCAGATGAGTGGCGTGGGGTGAGTAATCTGCAGCGGCTGGCAAGTGAGCCATCTGATGATAAGGAAATCAATTGAGATATCTTCTTAAACGGTAGCTCTATCGATCGTTAGTAGTGTTTATATATGTTGAGTGGGCTGCATCTACATTATTGTTGAAGTTTTTACAATGATTTCTCAGATGAAACAACTTGATTTTATCTGAATGGGTAATCATGTCCCAATACATAATACAGACATACAGTCTCATCATAAACATACATACAGTCATATACATAAAGTCTCATATATATATATATATATATATATATATATATATATATATATATATATATATATATATATATATATATATATATATATACATACATGTGAGACTGGCTGTTTTCTAAAAGTTCCTAAAATTTGATTATCTCTAATTTTATTCCTAAAATTCTGAATTTTTATATGAAAAAATAATTTCCAGTGTTTCAAGAGATTATTTCAAGGGATTATTTACAATGAATTTATCAGGCTCGTAGACCTTACTTTATGTATGAAGCATAACATGTTTAATACAGACCCTCCTAAAACCCAGTGTTACCCACTTGTTCCTGAATCAGAACAATATTCCATGGAAGATTGTAAGTATATCCATCAGGTTGTTCTATATACTAGTACTATAAGATAAACATGATAGTACTTCGCTTACTATCACTCCATACATGTTGTATGTTTTTTTTTCCCCAAATAAGAGTTCTTTCTCACGTAGAGACAAGGCACCTGGAACACTCATCCATGGTGTACGTCTAGAATTTATATTTTATCACTTAACATACATTTACCTTTAATATATATTTTAATAGCTTTTAAATGTTGTCAACAATATACTTCTTCATACAGCCCTCCAAACTCCTATTGCTTAACATACGTCGGGCTTGTAAGTGTTTGTACTGCTTGATGTAATGACCTTGGTATTTCTAGGAACCTCTACTACCCTACAAATATACTGTTTGAAATTATTTGAATACGACATTTCACAATTACCAGCAATACGCAATATATACCGTAATATACCTTTTTTTCTATAGTTCAAGAAGGGATGGTTATGGAACGGCTGGCCGGGACGTGTTTGCTCGTGGTTGGTCCTAGTATGTAGGGGAATCAGGCGGCTGCCAAGACACCGGGCTGGCGGAGGTGCCAAAACCACGTTCTTTTCCTATGCTTGGCGAGGGTATGCACAAGAGGGGACTAAAAACGTTCAGCTAATATTCCTGTCCCTGGTCGCAAGATTGGTTTGCTAAGCATAGCGATCATAGTGATCATATCAAAGCAATCATAGTGTTCAATCTACCCTTATTATGATGTAGGGAGAGGAAGGATTTTTTTTTATGGTTACATTATTATTTTTTTATTAATAATTTGGGCAGGGTTACTAATGGGTGGGATCAAGGCCAAGGCAAGCCCAAACTGCCCATCCGCCCCAATCTGCCACTCCAACAACCCTCTACTGCTCTTACATCATCAGGAGGCCTCTGGTCCAGTGGCGTCGCTACAGGGGGGTAAGGGGGGGCAATAGTCCCCCCTAGGTTAATCCTTGCCCCCCTGCCGAATTTGGAATAAAGTCGCAATGCGACTTTAAATCCCGTCTCTTTTTTTTTATTATTATTTTTTTTTAATGCGGAGGAGAGAGAGGGTGCGGCCCACGTAAGATCGGTTGCCCTGGCTGCACCTCGAGCCCTGCTACTTACCTGTGGGAGGGTCTTCTGTACTGCATAGAGGAAGCGGAACCTAGCAGAGTTCACGTGACATCACATGACTCTGCTCCAGTCCTGCTTCCTCTGTGCAGTACCAGAGAACGCAGAGGGAGGCCGCGCCCTCTGCTGAAGTCTGTGAGCGGCATCGAGGTAACGGGGTGGGGAGGGTGTTTGAATGAGTATGCGTGATTGAGGGAATTAATCTATGAATGAATCAGAATATGAATGAATGAGTGTGTGTATGTGATAGCATGGATGTGTAAATGCTGGAACCTAGGCATGATGGGACTGTGATTGCTGTTAGCAATCACACTCCTATCATGCCAAGTCAGCCAGTACATGTTGAAACCTAGCTAGCTGCCCCCCTTGTGTATTGATGCTTTGTGTATACCTGCTATCGGCAACTGGGGCTAATATTAATATATATGGGCAGCAGGGGCAGCAATACACAAGAGGCAAAGCCTGTGTTGGTGTGTGTGTTTGGTTGTTGGTGTGGCAGAGCCTGTCCTGGTGTGTGTGTCTGGGTGTCGGTGTGACAGAGCCTGTGTTGGTGTGTGTGTTTGGTCATCTGTTTCCTGGCACTTAACTTACAGTAGGAATTATTTAATTTATATTTATCCAGAGATAAAATGCCCTCCTGAAGTTGTAGTGACTTCAGGGGACAAAACGTTCAAGGCCCTGAAATCATTTAGTGGAAAAGTTATTTATTGTGTTATAATATTTATTTCAAGGATTAGCCGCACTCAATTGTGGCTTCAGGCTTCCCATGTTGAATGATATTATTTTAGCCCAATAACAAAAGTATAATTCCATAGCACATTACTTTTGGAAATTATGAATGCCCCCCCAGTTTGACTGTGGTATATTGTGTACCCCCCCCCCCCTATATATTGTTTCTAGAGTCGCCACTGCTCTGGTCCCAGAGCCACCTTGTGATGGCGAGTCAAGCCTTGGTTACAGGGGTTATTAAAAAAAACCAAACATCCCCATACATCACATTTTATCTCGTAGGATAATTTGACCTGTTCACAGTATATCACTGGGGTCCTGGTGGAACAGTGTAGTAGAAAAAACCCATATATACCTAGATTTTTCATACTAAATGGTGGTTTATATGTAGACATTTACATATCGATTTAAAGAAAGGCCTTTTCCAAACTGGAAAAAACAGTGCATAATTAATAACGCTGCCTTAAATATTAAAGAGGGGGTTCTATGTGGAAGCCAAAACATCGCAAAGCTGGTCAATTTCCTTTGGATGGAATGTGTCCAAAGCCTCTGGATATTACAGGATTGAAGTTCTCCCAGGAATTGTTGAAGGCATTAAAGGGACAGTCTGCTGTCCCATAGGGCACCACCAGAGAAGAATGCATGTTAACACGCTTGGAAAGTACCTTAACATGCATTGTTTACTTATAAGATAAAAAATAAAGCACTCTTACCTTTAGAAAGAGCACATCGCCTGCAGTGCAGCACACTGGGAGCAGACAAAGCGAGCAAAAAAATTATTGAAAGGGACATTCTTTTAAAGTAATTAAAGGAACATTGCATTCCAACTATTTTTTTATTCACATGACAGTTCCTTTACCCCAAAAAGCGAAGCTTTAGGTAAAAGGCTTCAACTTCCACCATTCAGTGATTCATTTCACTTAACTGAGAACTCATTGGCACATTTTTTATGTCCACATGTTCCAGGTAAACATTTTACTTTATCTGTTTTTATTGCTTTATGACTTATTTTGCATGCTGATAACTGTACAATTCATTGATCAAACTATCGGCCTCTTTAGTTTTGTATGTTTTCGTGCTGCTGTAAAGTAATTCTGACGGCTATGATGCAACATAGAGCTCTGTTTTAATAGCAGCAGCTCAAGCCGCAGCCACACTTTTTTTTGCCATTGCCCCAAATATCTATCTGTCTATCAATATATAGAATAGACTAGGCATCAGAGATCCCCCAAGGTGGGTGCATGGCACCCATGTGCCAAGTAACCAAGTGGTGTCACCTAGCTCGTGTTAGGCATAGCTATTTGCATGGATAGTGCTCCATTCGATGTAAGAGCTGTGTGAGCTGCAGTGATGTTGGGAGAGAGCGTGTGTGTATGTATGTATGTTTGTACAAGTGTATGGTGTTAGAGTGAGTGTGTGTTAGTGTATGATGAGAGTGTAAATGAAAGTATATGGTGTTTGAGTGTTTTACTTTGTGGCATTGTAGTGTACACATGTTAGCATGTATGCATGTTACTGTATGGTAACATACAATGCTTACATTTTATAATGATAATTTGGACCCTTTCTGGATAATGAACAACATTGGACTACAGCAACCACATACACTTTAATGCATGTAATAGCTTGGTTTCCATTTAAATAATCATTTTTCTCCTTTCCGATGAGAATCCCAATGCATGTATTTGCATGTTTCCCCATTTCCATCTCCGTGACTTGGAGTAGGTGCATTCGGTCGAACACATCTTCTGCTTACCGGTGAACATGCACTCTGCCAGTGATTGTCTGTTTCAATCATCCAAACGAGTAATGCAGTATACCTTCTTTTTAAACTTCTATGTCAGTGGCCTAACTGGTTCTAACTGGTTTTTGAGATGTTCCAAATATGTTTGATTATATGCATTTCTTCCTCCAAGAAGGGTAGTCTAAGTGGTTCTGCAGGTTTTAGAAATATTAATATTAACCAGCAACCACCAAATCATAAACTACAGGGCTTATGGTTTTTTTTTTAATAGATTGATTGAGTGCTTTCCCCTAACTGGAGCTTGAAGGGGAAAAAGCATTGTTTCCTTATTAAAAGGTCAGAATTATGCCCTAGTACATGTCTCTGGCTTGCAGACTGCCCATTGGGGTTGAACCTGACATAGGACATGGGCATACCTGGGAACTTTTAAGCTCCGACGACCTTGCAAGAAACACCCCATTTAAAGGGAAATGGGTGGGGAGTGGGGTGTATCAGGACCCAGCTTCCACAACCCGGAGGATTCAAGTGTTGACTCTGGGAATGGGAGAAGCAGCAATTCTCCCGTAGCCTCCAGGCAAAACCCTGAGATTTCCCAGGTATGGATATGGGACCTCACAGTTACAGGCAGGTTCCCTGTTCAGACTTTCCCTTGTCCAGCTAGTACAGTGCCCATTTTAGCACCAATTACCCTACTACCAGTTTCTACATCATTCAAAGTTATATGGGGGACTGGCAAGCAATCGGACAAATGCCTGGTTGGCCAGTGCCGGTGCTTTCATTTGTGGATGCAGTCTGGATACATGCATGCTGCAGGAGTGTCAACAGCTGCATGCATTCAGCCGATGGTCTTAAAGTGCCAGGGCCATTTTCTTTTCCAAGCTCTTGCATGAAGTTGCTGGAGGTAAAAGTTGAAGGCATTTCAGATATACCGTGCAGAGAGAAGGAAGAGGATAAACATTGGAGATGTCAGGAACCTGTGGTGGCATTGGGTAGTAGATGCGAAAGGAGATGGGCAGGAATGGAAGAAAGAATGTGCTGAAACAAAGAGGGTCACCAATGATTTAGGACAAATAATCGTAGCTGGTGCAATAGCACCAAGACTGAGTGTAGATTAAAGCAGAAGAAATGGAGACGTAGAAGATAATTCATTTTAGTAGCCTGCATTTGTTCACAGAGGATTAGACGAGGATATGTTGGTTTCAATGGTAGTTGTTAACCCCTTAGGATGAATAAATGCCCTTGTTTTCAGGTGACTGTTCATTTATCAAAACTTCAGTCCCTGGTTATGATTTGTTCTTTGTATATTTCCTGCATATCTTTGAAGCCTATAGGATGATTGTATTTGAAAAATAACTTTTGCTTTAAATACCGTAAAAGTTAGTCCCTGGCCCCAAAAAATAGTATTTGGGATACAACATAAAGCCATAGGAAGAGGGCTGCATGACATAGGGGTCCCATTGTACAGCTGCAGAAAGGATCTAGACATGATGAAAATGCTGGATAAAATCCTTATTACTCTAGACACCTTTGTGTTGAACTACAAGTAAAATACACAAAAAGGCTTCTGTAAACCAGAATGTTAAGTGTAGCCCATATGACAGGGACGGGCCAGTCCAAAATTGTTCAGAAAGGGCCTGTCCGACCTGGAAACACAGAGCCAGCCCTCCCTTGCCATAGGGCAATTGCCCTACTGTACAACGCTAGACTTTATTATTAAAACAATTGAATGATTTTTATATGCAATGTACTTTATTGGTAATTTTTTTTTTTTCCTTTTCCAGGTTTATAGTGAAATCAAATGGATACAGGTTGTCACTGCAATTCTAAGGTATGTATTGTATAGTTAATCATATAAAGAAATGCAAAATGTAAAAAAAAACATTTTCATCTATCTTGTGATCATCTGTCAGTGATTTTTATTTAGGAAAAGGTCAGGGGTTGTTTGTAATCTGCATCATTGCTGCCTTTCTTTCTTTCTTTCTTTCTTTCGTTCTTTCTTTCGTTCTTTCTTTCTTTCTTAATTAATTAGTTATTTCGCTTTTTACTATCAGTATCATCCATTTGTTTGTCCTGATTTGTCTGTATTACATTATTAGTTCCCTGTTAGCGATCCTCTCCCTCGTGTGTCTGTGATTTTATTGCGGGGTAATTAATCAATCAGTAACAAGCAGCCTTCCCTATATCAGAACTGACTTTGGAGGCACAGGCCACTTTCCCTCTATGTGCCAGGTTCTATCTGTGTGCCACTAATTAGGAGTTTACCAAGGAGTCTGAGAAGGAAGGTCAATATGATGTTTTTGTCTATTCAGCCACCAGCACCACCACATTATATTTTTATTGTTCCATCATTACTTTCTTCTCACCTTCTCTCATCCCAGACACTTCTCTCCTTCACCAACTCTCTCTCCCCCACTCATCAATCTCTCTGCTTCCACAAGTCCTATTCCCATCTTCTCTCACTACTTCTATTTTTAGACATTACCCCCAAATCCTGGGCCATGCAAGGCTTCAGAAACCTCTATAATCTTATCTATACTCCCTGGGACTCCTTTTGCCCTCCGTTTACCTCTGCTCTGGAATGCGCGTTCTGTGTGTAGCAAACTAACAGCCATATACTATTACCTCATCTCTAGTTCCCAATATCTTCTCACTCTAACTGAAATCCGGCTAACCTCAGGTAACACTGCCTCTCCTGCTGCTCTCTCCTATGGTGGCCTTCACCTCACTCACACTCCCAGACCTCCTACACTCCCCAATCTATTCCCTCTGTTCCATCACTCACTTTTTACTCATTTGAGGTCCATGCTATCCAGCTATTTACTCCCATCTCTTAACACATTGCTTTTGTATACAGTCCCCTTGGCCCTGCTAATATCTTTCCCCACTTCCTCTCCTCTAATGTCTCCTCTCATTCTTGGAGACTTGAACATCCCAGTAGACACTACTTTGAGTCCCATGGCTTGGAAATTCCTTTCCATTACCTCCTCTTTTGATAGACAGCATACTTCTACTTTAGGAAAAGAAAATAGTGATATTCAGCGCTTAAAATAAAAATGCCAGATATCTGGTGTAATGACACAACTTAAACAAGTATAATACCTTGGTTCTGCAGAACCAACACACTGACCACAAGTGTGTAAACGATAATACACAAAACAAAGAAATAAAGTGCTGCGCAAAATGTACAAACGACACCACAATATGTGCGGAAATTAAATAATACTTAAATTAATTAAAGTGGATTCTTCAATAGGTTCCTCTGTTGGGAAGCCAATAGAGCTCCTTCTGGGGAATGGAATTTCTTTTTAACGCTCCCGTGGAAAGGACCGGAATAATGCTGTGTTGTAGCAGTAACAGCTTGGTTCTCACAGGATTCCTCTGTGTCCACTTCCTCAATGGGCGTATTCAGCACAACGCGTTTCACCAATCGGCTTCTTCAGGTGCATTTAAGTATTATTTAATTTAATTTCCGCACATATTGTGGTGTCGTTTGTAAATTTTGCGCAGCACTTTATTTCCTTGTTTTGCATACTTCTACGTTATACTACTCCAACTGGATCTTTCTACCGCTTTTGACACTGAGGACCACCCTCTTCTCCTTTAAACTATTCACAATCAGAGGTCAGGCGTTTCTTGTAGTTGGCCACCAGGTTTGCACACATCTCAGGAGGGATATTGTCCCACTCCTCAGGGAGGCAAGGTTAATCGAGCAGATAGCGAGGAGAAGTAGACCAAGAAAGGTGACAGAACAGAGCAGACAGAATAACTAGAATAGGCAAGAAGCAGAGCTGGGAAAGGGAGACTGGAAACCAGTTGGAATTTCGTCCAAGACGAAAGGGCAGGAAACAAAATTGGTTTTCTAAAATGAATACACCAAAACGAAAAGAAAAGATTCTCCAAATTGTTTTTTTTGTGTCCATTAGCACAAGTCTATTTTATATATAAACACTAAAGTTGCTGAATGCAATATCACGGCATTATCTCATAGTAGGTACAGTAATGTTGTACTGGCCATTGGACTGAACCCCTTCCATTTTTTCATATTCAATATTTTTATTCTGGAATACCTGATATTGTTTAATTTAATAAGACTGTGTGAGAAATTATTCTAGATTAGTCTACTATAATGAAATACATAGACATAGTCACACGTATGTAAACAAGTCATTGCGATTATTGTCAAATATAGCACACAGGAATGTCAGAGACCACATGACTATATTGTTGTGAACTAATTTTGTTTACTTAACATTCATGATTAGCAATACCCATCGGGGTTTTCTTGGAGATATCTAAAACATTCATCACGTAGAAATGTGGCCGTCACATATGGTGATGGTACGGTTTCTTGGAGATATGATTGAAGTTGACAATACACCCAAAAAAGAGGAAGGTTTCTAAAAATGTTTGCTTTGAAAAATAGCTCTTGGACATGTTTGTCAAACTCTCTGTATCACTGTAATAAGTAGCTTGGAAAGAAAAGAAAGCAGTTTAACCTCTATTCAGCGAATGCTCTGACTCTTCTCAGAATCTTGTTTTTATGTGATCAAACTGTCAGAAGATAGAATAATGGTGTAGAATAACGTATAGGGACATAAATTCCCTTAGGCAAGAGAGGCAGCTGCGATGTTAGTGAAGGGCAGGTCCTCTAACACAATTACTCGAATTATGGCTCGGCCTGTATATACATACAAATTTGAAATGTATTAATCAGGACCTTTCAGTATGTATTAATGGGTAAATAGTATTAAATTGTGCTTTAGGTTTTACTGTATGATATACTTACAGTGTTCCTCATCCCAGTGTTTTAGGTTCTGGATCAATCATTGGTTACGCTGTGTTTCATAGTGCCGTGAGATCTCCAGAGGTAAGAGCTTTATCGGACTCTGATAAATGATGGACAAACATATCAAGTGTGTTCATTCATCCTCTCTGATGTGTATTACGATCCGTTGTAAATATTGGTCCTTTCCATTAGGCAGCCATTTTGTCCTTCCCTGTAGGATTTGCAGTTAGCCATTTTGTCCTTTCTGCCTTTTCATATTTCCATTTAGCATAACTTCTATTTCTAATATCTCCGGTGAACTTTCTGATTCAGTTATGTACATACTGAAACAGGCAGAAAATGTAATATTTTTCCCTTGAGCATATAAGTATTGCTGTCTACAGTAATGTTAGCACTGACAAAAACCTAGTTTTATCTAATTTTGTTCCGATAGACCCCCTTTACCTGTAGACCTGGAGGCTGCCATTGTTGTCGTTCGTGGATTCTTTATGGCAATGCTAATAAAACTTGTTCTTCCATTAGGCAGAGTCCGGGTGGGTGATAAATGTTGTGCCGATTTCATGGTTACCACAGGCGGGTCAGAGTGTCAGACCAGGAGTCAGAGTGTTCTTCTAGCATTGCTAGAAAACATAAACATGGCTTCACCTTCACACCTTCACCTTCAAATCTGTAGAGCAAGCTGTCTCCATGTTATTTTTAGGTTAAACAACCATTCAGGCTCTTTTTTCTTTTCTTCTTTCGTTCCAGGAAAAAAATCCTTTCCGCCAAGTACTGTCTGAAAACAAAAACATGATTTCATGTTTTTTTTTGCTAATCTTGTCTACCCATTTTACTGTCTGTTGTAAATCCCTACATTTAGCCACTACCACCTCTGGCGTAAGAATATATTACTTATCTACTACCATACCTGGTAGAAATACACAGCATGTAAGCCCTTGACTTTCTAACCCTTTTTCTTAGTATTCCTCCTCCTTTGAAATAGCAGCTTCGGAAATGTTTCTGACATATCCCCCCTCTTTTCTCCATGCTATGTGTGTTGAGATCGCGTGTTGCGCACCATTTAAGCAAACCTTTTAGGGAAGGAATTACCGCTAATGTTGGTGGGCAGTTCCGTCGATGTTGCAGGACACACAATTTTTAACAAGGAAGTGGGCAGGGATTGGGAGAGTTCCCAGTGTATGCAGATGTGATGTCACCTTTGGTTTTGCCCGCAGTATTTGGGCAGCTGATCTGTGATGTCAGCTGGTCTAGGTGTTCATAGGCACTTAAAGGCCACATAAACAAAACAGGGAATTTGATGGCACAGTAAAGGAGTTTGACAGGACTGGCACAGCAAATTCAGGACTACTAGCAACGATTTCCTCTTATCCTATATAAATTTATTTTTAACTCTTCCAATGACCCCGATAAGAACAACAGTACAACCCCACGTTCTGTAAGATAAAATCAGACCCCTGGTTAGTGTTTATTTGTGATTATATTGTCTGTATAACACCTTATAACCCACTTCTATTGAACAGTAGTACCAAATATACTTTATAAATAATAATAAAAAAAACCTCTCTGTTTTCCCATCAGATTCGGCCACTTTTCTATCTCAGTCTGTCCGACTTGCTCTTGGCCCTCTGCTGGCTCCTAGGGGCCATTTTGTACAGAAGATCAGTCTGCAGTAAGAATGTGGCCTGTTACAATCTGCAGTCTGTGGGGCAGGTGAGTGGATCCTATGTACCCACATGAGATGATAACTATTCCGTACATAAATATGGTGATAAAATGACCTGATTTGTTAAAAGAAATGCAGGGACATGTATGATGTATTTTGTATACAGTTACAGCAAGGCAAATGAGCAGGGAAAGGAATAGGAAGACAGCCTAAAAAACATTAAAGACATAGACATTTTAGGGTTGCTGCTAGAATAATAATGACCAATAAGTACATAAAACAAAGCAAGAATTCAGCGCATACCCAGCGAATACCATTCAAGAAACACCCATCTAAGGTATAAATATTGGGGATTCTGTCACACTGTATGGCCATATGTTGTTTAGCCCGCCACTACGTCAAAGTACCCCAAGTTTAGGGAATACCCTAATAATTTTTCATGGCTATATTGGTTACAAGGAGCTGAATCAGTGGGACTGCCCTGCATTTTAACCCCATGAGACTCTCATGCAATTTTAAGCCTTCACTGGACTTGCCATAACAACACCAACTATTCCAAACCACTATAGACTCCTCTCTAAATTATTATCTAAGTAATTAATAATCTAAAGAGTCTCCCCTTCTGAGGTCCCGTTAGAGTTAAGGAACCTACACGAATATCCCAAGTGACCCTGTCTATCCCAAACCAAAGTTTTCAATAATTAAAAGAAAAATCATCAGTGGACGTAATGCATAAAGAATTGTAAGTAGTTTTAAGTAGACTGATGGCATAGCAGGTACATCGCACAGATTCTCTATCATAATAACATTTCTGTGTTAATAACACACCTCCCTTGCTTTGGGCTTGACGTTAGCTCCCTTTCCAAACATACCCCTGGGACACTGACCATGTCATTAACTGCTGACAGGTTAGTTTAAGGATCTGCTTCAGATGTCACTTTAATCTCAGCGTTTGTTTCAAATAAGCACCAGGTATTTAATCTGGACAGGCAGCGTGTAATCTGTACTAGCAACATTATATACGGACAAATCCCCTGCAGGAATGTAGATGGAAGCACTTGGACATGTTAATAATAGTAAATAATAATAATTGTATTATTGGGAACACATATTTAAGTCACTTTTGTTCTTTCTTGTAAGGTGGACACATTTAAATATGTAAAGCGATTTAACGAAGTCCAGGAGGGAAGTTTATTTCAAAGGTTGTAATCTAAAACTAGAGGGTCAGATGCTTAGATGTAATGTAAGGATGTTTTACTGAGAGGGTGGCAGATAAATGGAACAGCCTCCCATCAGATGCGGTAGAGGCTCATACAGTGAGGGAATGTAAATATGCATGTGATAGACATAAACCTATCCTGAATCTAAGTCAAAACCAAGGCTTGATTAAGGTTTAAGTCTTTACATCAATAAACAAGCAGACTAGATGGGATGAATAGTTCTTATCTGCCTCTAAAATGTATCTTAATACATTCCTATGTTTCTGTGTCGATTGATGTGCTTTTCATTTTATTATGATATTTATTATTATTATGATATTAAAATACAGTAGAAACTCAGAATTCAATGGCAGATAAGCATTCAGCCCATCTAGTCCATTTTTCCTGATGCAAGACTCCTTGATCTTCCATTAGAGTCAGGATTGTCTAGTTTTAGATTATGACCTCTTCTTTTTTCCTTTCTCCTTTGAAATAAACTTCCCTCCTGTTCTTTGTTAAATATCTTTAAGTATTTCTATCACATCCGTGGGTGGTCTTCGGGACAGACATCTCAGGTAGATGCGTGGGGTGAATGATTTAGGGGCGCACCAGGCAGCGGTCGAAAGTTGAAGCAGCCCCTGTGAAGCTTTATTAGGTGGCAGATTCTGATCCATTTCTCTGTGCCCATCTTGTCTCTCAATTCTCCTCCCTTACTAAGAACCCACAACTTCTGCTGCAATTGAGTGTATCACCACATTCTACAAGCCTAAAAGCAGAGGAGGGCTCCTTGCTTCCCCCTCCTTGCTTCTGTTCTGAACATACACACTTACACATACATGTTCACACTAAAACATACTCACTCTCATACCTCGGTACTCTACTTTGTCCAGAGCCTGTCTTTATAGATGCTCGCCTACTACGGTCTTTGGTTGGTTTTAACTATTTATAATGCTGACCTTTTTGGAACGAGTGTTCTAGTAATAATGGTGAACAGGTGTTTGTGAAATAGGATTGATAGAATGGAGAAAAAAAAGTATAATATCCTGCTGATGAGGACACAATATTGCAGATCGGATGCCCACATCAGTAGGAACCATCAGCCGATTAAATGTCCATCTTGGCTGATACAAATGATATGGAATTAAATCCAAGGTTTTTCACTGTAAAACAAACCCAATATATTTCTCTTAATAGAAGTTCTCTCTATAAACACCAGGCAGTGCTGACCACAAGGTGTGGGATTTCCATGTGTGTGTCATACCTTTTTAAGACCAAGGAAAATAGGGTAACGAGTCCCTGCGTTGGGATTATATTCAACATTTAAAAAAAGGCTACAGTGTCTATTAATGAAGAACATCAAAGTGTCTCACGACATGTCTTTTCTTTATTCTGCTAACAGAAGGCAGTCGCACAATGCGTGCCTTTTTGCCATGAAATGTTGTTGCTTGCCAGTAGGATTATAGCGAAGGCAGAGCAGTGATTTGTCCAAATAAAGCCATCTGGAATTAGGTTTGGTTTTCACAAAACAACAAATGTTAAAAATAAGGACTAATAGAATTTGGATTGCTGGGTGAACTACTTGTGTTTTTAATTAAATACAAAATACTTTGTTAAAGCGGAGTTATGAAGCTATTTCTTGGCGACTATGAACTCTGTAAGAGAGAATTTGACAGCAAGAACCATTCTGTCCATCTAGTCTGCCCATTTTTCCTGATGTAAAAACTCAAACCGTAATCAGTCCTTAGTCTCTTCTAAGATTCAGGATAGCGTTATGTATGGCCTGTGTGGTCAAATCCAACAGACAAGCTACTGTAGCTCAAATCGAAGAGAAAGTTAATGCCGGTCCTGATGGAAAGGTGTCGGAACACACAGTGCATCGCAGTTTGTTGTGTATGGGGCTGTGTAGCGGCAGACCAGTCAAGGTCTTACAGGACTTAAACAATCTGCTGCTAACGTCTTGGCAGATACCACAGCGCACCTTCAGAGGTCAAGTGGAGTCCAGGCCTCGACGGGTCAGGGCTGTTTTGGTGGCAAATGGGGACCCACACTATGTTAGGCAGGTGGTCACAATGTTATGGCTGATCGGTGTATTGAAATAAGGAAAACAATAAAAAGAACATGGTTACTACACAAATATATATGAAAAATAGTGTTCCACCAAGGTAAATAAACACACTTTATATCTTTTTGTTTTTCTTTACAGATGTTTTATTTGTCTACCTTTTTCTATACATTAAACTACATGTGGCAGCTCTGCAGTAGCCTGAAGAGAAAGTTGGAGAATGATTTACACAAGGTCGGGATTCCTGCATGTTGATCTAAATTACTGACAACATCTTTTATCATCTTGCAGCTTCTGTGTAATGTTGTTTAAGGTCTGCTGCGATAGTCATAAGTTTAAGTAGATCTAATATCACTTTGATATAATACATATCGGCAAAACCCACTTATTTCATTAATGAAAACATTATCTGGCCACTGGAATCTTTCACCTATAGAATTCCGAAAGCCGAGTGGCTACTCATCCTTTTTGGTTACTGGAATTCTTACTATTCTCAGTTTTTTGGGGGTAAGCCAGTGGTAGTTTGGGCAGCAGGAAAGCCTCTGTCTGACCACTCGTAATAATAATTCATACGCTGAAACGAGCGAGGGACATAATGAGAATGCAAAAGAGGAAAATCATTGGTCTTATAATGTAAATATGTAAATATTTAAAAGAATGAACTAGATACTTGATAGAAGACATTTTTAGTAACAATAACTGTGTTGGCCCTTCATCATCCATAATGCATTTCTTGCACTGAAGCCACAGCTCTCCTGCAAACTCTCTTGGCAACTCCTGTCTCATGCTTTAGTGAATAAACCCCTCTTATAGAGAGGATTATAGACTATGGACACTTCCCACTGTGAGTCATGTACTTCAAGATCACGCTAGAGCCACACAAATAACTCCTGCAGTGACGTCAGACCTCAAGGATCCTTGCGAGGACTAATCACTTGTACCAATGCCACTAGGACCCTTCACCAAAGTGGTTTTTAGTTGTTAAAATCTACGGTTCTATAAAGTATGCATTAATCTAATTTTGTCTTTTGTGTGTAGATATCAGACCTAGAACGCTGCATAGGAAGAATTGCGTTAATACTCTCCAGGTAAACGTCTTGATTCAACAGTTCAAATGGTACATCCTAGAAATGTACACTTTGCAAATACTGCGTCAGCCTGTATGTAATATGTTCTCCGAAGTGAAACATGATTTAGCAAATCCCTTAATAAATAATTGTCTATAGCAGCCGCAGCAAGGGTAGAAGTGGCCTGCCTAATGTATGGATTAATAGGTGAGATGGCTGACAATAAGACTCCTCGCATTAACGTTGCATTTACCAGGGTTGGCTCTTCATAATGCAAAGTAAGGATAGTGCGCAGAATTGGAAAATTCTCTTTCCAAACTCACTGTAATAATGTATTTTGGAGCACAGCCAGCTTTCTAATGATATAGATCATGGTGAGGCAAACATGCCCTTACAGTTTACAGTATTTGTATAGATACCTATTCACACCAACAACAAATACCTGTCCATAGAACAATATTCCAGAATAAACTCTGTTTCAAACCAAAGGCCAAAATGGATTTTAGTAGCAGGAAACAATGGCCAGTGAGATGGGCCAAATGGTTCTTATCTACCATTAAATCTATCTTGTGCAACCCAATTTAGCAGCAAAGGTGCTCAGAATGAGTGACTTTTCCGCGTTTTGTTATCTCATAGTCTGCCTCTTACTTAGATGGATTTTGTTTCATCACATCATGGGGAATAGGTAGATAGTTATTATTATTATACGTTACTGTCAATTTTGTATGTTCTTAATTTTAACCCATTGATGCTCATCTTTTTTTTTTTTTTCTTTCTATCAGCGTTGTGCCTGCATTTCTCATCATCCCCGTTCTGTATTTCGGGAATAGTGAACAATGTTATGGAAATGCCACCCATCCACACAGGTAATTCTTTTATTTACACTGCGTAACAACTTTATCTGATAGTAAGTTGGTTATATATCTTTTAAAAGCTCATTAGAAGTTGTAATTGTGGTTTTGAGAGCAAAACCTTTATTGTCTGGCACAGAGTTTATCCTCCTAAGGAAGACTGAAATATCAACTGCTGGCAATGGCAAGGGCAAAACATGAACCCATGGAAATTCTTACCATTGCAACAGTGCCCTCTAGTGGCTTTGGGGTAGGTTAGGGGTTAAATGAAAGGAAACGATATATACAATGAAATATATAGAAGAGGAAAAATAAATGGAGGCGGGCGAGTGTGGGGTCATGGATATATTTCTCTGCCCATGGCTGACACCCATTGGGACAAGAGTGGTGGAACTACTAGAGAATTGGCTATTTTAAGATGATTTGGGGTAACTGACAATATTGCAGGGGGTTCTCGGTAGAATTGACCAGGAAAGTTTAGGTAATGTTTGTTTTGTTTGTTTTTGGAAAATGTTCTTATACTTCAACCAGCTTTACTAGAGCACCAAGGCTTGTGTAAATATGTTTCTGACTCTGTGACCCCTATTGCTGGGAGGATACCAAGGTCCTAAGTTGTACACGTGGAGACACGTAGTACGAAGTGTTATATTCTGTGACCGTCTCCATTCTCTCGTTATTGACAGTTGCCTGGTTGTGAACGTAGGATCATCTGTTACATCAGATGTGCATGCGTATACCAATAACACCTGCAAAGCCATCCACTTCTACATCACAGCCGTCTTTCTATCCACATTCTTCCTCACAGTCATTTCTATATTGGTAAGTAATTCTAGTCTGCTCCAATGCACTAATTACTGTGCAATTCGGGGTAAATGTTTGTTCAAGACAGCCTCAAAGTGTTCTGTATTACACTTCTTATTGTGTACGAAAGTTTGTTAATTCAAATAAGAAACATAGTTATTAGAAATCTACCTCCCAACATCTCAAATTGCCAAAAAAGAGTTCGGGTTCAAGGGGTGAAGGATGACTGGGAGAAAAGGCTTTATTCAGACTTTTTATGTACTTTTGGAGTTTATTCGCTAAATGGAGAGTTGTCAGAGATGTTTTCAGGAGAGATGCGGTTATAACTCCCCTACTTCAATATTCAGTAAGAATGACCGACACTAACACATTTCTCCCTATAATTTAACTATGCATTATTTATAGCCACTCAAGCTATTCCTGCACCAGCTCACCGAGGTTGGTTCCTCATACTATGTAGTGAAGGAACTGAAACACAACTCCCCAATTCTGTCTTTAGTGACTAAACCCCTGTGCCTTGTCACTTATTGACAGGTGTTTGTGCAGCTAAGTAAGGCATTTAGACGAATAAATACGTATTTTATTTACAATACTTACACCACAAGACATTCTGAAAAGATGGAAGTCAGGGGAGGGAAGAGGACCAAACACAAATGTTATAAGGGAAGTTGAATCTTCCATACGATTTAAATAATACTTCTCCTTTAATAATTGCCCTACTTCATGTAAGACAAGCAAACTCCAAGATCAAGCAACACCTTTCACAAATGCTCTCTCTTTTAGGTCCTTCTGGGATTTGTGGTTAGTTTATTAAGGAAGTGTAAAATAGCAGACGAACATCGGACGGTGATCACAGTAACCAAACGGGCCTTTCTGCTGTACTCGGCCATCTTCCTCTTCTGCTCATTACCAGGTGAGTGCCTACCTATCTTTATCTGGAACCGATTGTATCATGTGAAATCTGGCCGATGTGGTTGTCCTACCTTTATACGTTTCAGTAGAGACTGTGCCTGTGGAATTGTACCCACGACTGAAGCATTAATCTGCTGTTTGAGTTGTCCATGTCTCACTTTAAAGAAGCTGCCAATAAAAACTTTCCTCCAGAGACAATAATAATGCGTCTTTTTTTTTTTTTTATGAAATATGTTAAATTAAATAATCTAAGAATGTTGATTTTACTTAAAAGGCAGGAGTAGATTAAATACAAAACCCCCCACGTTTTTATGAAGTAGTGTTCTCAAGCCTTCTCGCATTTGACATTTTCATAGCCGATAAAGAGAAACAAAGAGAGGCAAAGGGTTGATCATATCCAGCTATTGTTAAATGAAAACTCCATAGTCTTCAGCTGGCTTGGGAAAAGCTCAGTGAATATTATGGTAGGTTAAACTCAAAAACAGTTGGAAAGCCCTGTGATTGCCCATCATTAGCACACTCGAAACCTTGTTAAAATCCTCAAGTCACCGAAGGAGTCATTTCCGGTAACGGTAGATGTACTGGCAAGCCCAGGTCTCGGCTCAAGTGGCTGATGCCTTTGAAAGCCCGTATTCCGTCACAGCTCTTTCCAAGTGTTTGCTCAGTAGCTGGGAAGTAAGCGCGTACTTTTAAGAACCAGGCCGTCCGTACGTAACAATGTAGCCACAAAGAGCTCTAAAGAGATTGCTCACAGGTTCAGTCCAGCCAACACCTTTAGAACATAGAAACAGGAACTAATGACTAATCTTTTAGCTAAAGTCATTTGATCAGCAAAGAAAGAGCAGGACAAACAGTCTTATCATTTATGATACAAGCAGTTAAATATGCAAATTCGCAACTCTGATTAAGTCCGCATATCCAGTCATATTAGAGGTCACACGGGTATGTGAGTTACATATTGTGTATCAGGTTGATTATATTTACATGTAGCTTGGCATCACGTTAATGTCTGCTCTCTAGACGTATGGGACCCTTTAACGAACGTAATTGTTTTTTTTTTTTGTAATATGTTATTATTATAGTTCATGTCTCTGTTAGATTAGATTAGAGTCATATAGCATCATGTTTTGATGGCCATAATCAGTGACAAAGCAGATTGAGCTGGGTTGGGGCCGAGACAGACCCTGTGCCCCAAAAATGAAACTGGGTGGCATTTTAGCCATTTCAGCGGAAGGTTTTGAAAGCCTCTCCACCTGATAATATGTCCAAGTCCATTCCAGCATGCCCAGATATAACGAAAGGTGCCCATCAAGGTGCGTGCTTCAAAATCTGTCTATAAAGAGTTTTCAATGTACCGTGGGAGCATTACAGCCTAGGATCCATATTCTCTGTTTTTCTTTATAGGGGTTGCATTAACCCTTTGTAAACTGGTTGATCAGGATGGAAAAAGTGAAGATTACAGAGTTCTTTATTTTTTTCAGGTACGTAAATTTGGAGTTTTAAGAGTGCATTTATACCATTAACATTAAGCCTTACTTACCAGGCAAGAGAAGGCTCATTGGGTTTATTACTGAACCAATTCACTGGAAGTTTGCAGTCTGACCTTGGTAAAGAGGATATATGAAAATATATATATATTGGCAAAAACAATGTAAAATTAAAAAGGAAATATTAAACAACTATTATATAGTTCTTGTACCGTTTTGTTACCTTTACATTTTTTTGCCTGGTCTGTTCTCCACATTTCCTCCTCTTTCTCTCTGGCTTCGAGAAAAAAACATCCCCCCGGACGTTGTTCATTCCCATAGCATCAAACTGGATAAAATGTTTTGTGCTGTGATGGTGGAAACTGTTTCTCATCTATTCCCTACATTGGTCAGAGGAAAGGATTAGTCATTCCCCATGTAATGTGCGGTTTGGGCCAAAATTAAGCAATATAAACAGATCCAGACACAATACAAAAAAGCTAACTTTGTGCTCATGGATCTGTGTGTTGAGGATTTCATGTCAGATGCTGTCCTCGGTTGTTGGGTGGAAGCTAGAACTGCATTTGGTTAAGTATACAGACACAGCAGTAAATACACTGTACTCCTTGCTGCAGTCTCGTCTTTCGTACATACAGCAGTGAATACGTTGAGACAGAGAAGCCTAGACTTAAATCTTTGGTTTCATCCTAACTAAAATCTAATACCCAAAGCGAACAGTCATACTGTTGTTTAGATCAACCTTGTTCTGTACCTTCAAACGTGGCCTACGATAGCTTTGTTTGTCTATGATAAAATGTGTGTGGTTTCTCATACCTACTTAGCCTGTCGGTAACAGGAGCACAGAAGTCCCCATTATGTATGACAAGTATGCGTCCCACTTAAAGTAACCACATTGGCCACTTTTTCCAGGACGCATATATAGACGTTTGGTGTTGCAGATCAGCATGTAGGACATCTAAGCAACTGCCTAAAGGCTGGTGGGGAGTGCTACACGTTCTAACATATTTTCAAGAAAATGCATGCATGCAGACACCAGGCACAATTTCCCTAGAGCACTAGAAAACCCTAGGGTTGGCCATGTAACTGAGTGATTGATTCCCTTCTGTAAGTTCATATGGACCACATATTGCAGGGCAGCACCTAAAATTCTGGTGAGCAATATTGGAAGTCTATATGTGTCCTGGAAAAAACAGCCAATATGGTAGCACCAGTCCATTTACACAGGTCTTAGACGTGGACAACATTACTCAGATAGGGCAATAAGTAGCAGCTAACATAGTAACACCATTATAGAAGTATAATTCAAGAACGTACACACTAACCATTTTATATTTTTACAGGCTTTTACTTCAATATCTCAGGGATTTCTCAACTGCTTGGCATACGGATGGACTCATCAAATGTTACGATGTTTAAAGCAGAACAGCTTCCATGATGTGGAAACTCAGACACCCCTCCTACGCTCACAGAAGAGACACTACGCTAGCACACAAACATCCACATTTTGTACACAGCCACAAAACATCACAGTTTTATGAGTACATCAAGAACTGCGTTTATATTTAACAGAAGACGATAGACAATATCAATAGAGTGTTTGGTACCTGCGAGTAGGAGAACACTAGGCGTGGAACACGGATGATCAGTACACATTTATATATACTGTATATATGTATAGTGGACCTTTAAATGTGCAGCTCAATTCTACAAATATGGATGTGTCGTCAGCAGACTGAATGATGGATTTCAGATACATTTCAGTCTAATGCAGACCTGGGCAAAGCACGGCCCGCGGGCCACATCCGGCCCGCTGAATAGCTCGGACCGGCCCGCAAAGAGTGTCCTGGTGACTCACCAATGAGTCCGGTGTCCCCCCCCGCCCCGGTCACTTACCTTAAACTCCTGTGTTGGAAGCGTTTGTCTCGGGTGCCGGCGCTTTACGCTGGGCGCCGGCATATGACGTCAGACGCCGGCGATCAGCAGTGAAGCGCCGGCACCCGAGACAAACGCCTCACGCTTCCAACACAGGAGTTTAAGGTAAGTGACCGGGGCGGGGGGGGAGATCCTGAGAAGGGGGGGTTAGGGAGTTAGAGGGGAGATACTGAGAAGGGGGGTTAGGGAGGGAGGTCTTACTGTGTGTGTGTGTCTTACTGTGTTTGTGTGTGTGTGTCTTACTGTGTGTGTGTATCTTACTGTGTCTGTGTGTGTCTCACTGTGTCTGTGTGTGTCTCACTGTGTCTGTGTGTGTCTTACTGTGTCTGTGTGTGTCTTACTGTGTCTGTGTGTGTCTTACTGTGTCTGTGTGTGTCTTACTGTGTCTGTGTGTGTCTCACTGTGTCTGTGTGTGTCTTACTGTGTCTGTGTGTGTCTTACTGTGTCTGTGTGTGTCTTACTGCGTGTGTCTTACTGTGTTCATAGCTTATTCAGTTATTGTAATAAATATTTTAGCCCATTTTTTAGCTCAAAATATTTTTTCCTTTTTTTTCTCCTCTAAAATCTAGGTGCGTCTTATCAGCAGGTACGTCTTATAGAGCGAAAAATACGGTATGCACTCCGAAGCCTTGTTCATTTTGTTCACTTCTGTGCTGTGCTAATAGTTATTCAGGCCTTACTTATTCAAGCACCTCTACCAATGACGTAGGCTTGAATAACGTTATTAAACAGCACATAAGTTAACAAAATGGACAAGGCTTCGGAGTTTGTAGTTTGTAGAGGTCTGGCCCTCTAAAACCATTCCAATTTCTCATGTGGCCCCATGGGAAAATTAATTGCCCACCCCTGGTCTAATGGCATCTCCACTTTCAACAAGAAGAACTGAATGAAGGCTGCAGCTATTCAAATTACATTTTTTATTGGGTGTCTTCAGGAAATGCTTCAGGGTGTCTCATTTTTGTAGGACATAAAGACATTTTAAAATACCCATTGGGTTTTCCATTTATTTTGCACACGGCAAACTGCCTACCTAACAATAAAATGAAATACATAAATGATTCATATTGATGTAGGTTTTATGTCTGTTAGGTAAAAATTCCAAATCAGAGGAAAATAATCTCTACGCAGTTTAGGACTCTGGAAGAGCCACAAACCTCTTATGTCGTGTTTCATACATTGTGTTTGCGTAAATTGTTCTGAACATCCTACTGCATACCTGTGCCAAGAATTTTTTGATGATTAATACTATGTTTGGTTTTTTCTATTTTATATAATGTATGTGTTAGCGTTACTCAGTATTTATTTTCCCTAAAAGAAACTGTTGAAATAATGACTTATTCAGGTTGTAAATAATACCATCTGTGTGCTGTGATTGGAACTTGGTATTTTGTGACCAGACTGTCTACACTGCTACCTACCCATAGACTCATCATTTTAGCCCATCTTTGCTTTGACTAAAGACTGGCCAAAAGATCATTCCCGTTAGGCTGGAATGCTCTGGAATTTGGAATGGGTTGGGAAATCACTGCTGAGGCCCATTTTTTTATGTTGTACGATGAACTTCACATGACAAGCACTTCAGAAGTAGGTATGTGACCCAGAAGACACCCATAGCACACACTTTACATACCAAAGCAAAGCTGAAAAGCTATGTTGCGGAGTGGGTCCTTTTTTTTTTTTATTGGAAAAAAAGGCGGAGAACAAAAAACAATTTTGTCACTTTTGTGTCATTACTACAGTCAACAGATATGTCAAACTGAAGAGTTTATGCAACACTTATTTACTACCTGGGGTATATTCACTAAGCGAGTTTTCAGGGCAATTCCGTGTGTTCCGTATGCATTAGTCAAAGGTCTACTCGTGTCTTCTTTTAAAAAGGGCTGAGTTGGCGCTGTTTCAAGAAATGTTCCCAATTTAACTATATTAAAGTATTTTCATTAATATACCGATGCACTATGAAGGCGGCAGCTCACTCACTGACATAATGCACAGTGATATACATGTTTAGAGAGTAGACATCCCTATGTAAAAGGACTAGGTATTTCACTTATCACCACAATATTACGTGGCGACAGCTCCAGTACAAAACTGTATAGCCTGCCGACACTTAACAAGTGTTAATTTTGTGCATTGTTCTGATTTTGTGGGAATATGGAGAGGTTGGGGAGATCCTCTGATCGCTTCGGTCTGGGCAAGGGAGCAAAAAAGTATGTCTGTGCTGTCACACCACAGACTTCCATTGCCACTCATCCATCCATCTCACAATGCTCTGCAACGGAGGGCTGAGAGATGGCTCGTTGGGTAAGGTGGGTGATCTGTCCTTGTCGGTTTAACACATTCCACGAACAAGGCCTGCAGATCCAGGGGATTGTTAGAACTTGCTCTATACCTCTAAGTTTACCAAAATGAGTGGTTTGTGTTAGACTGTTGTAATAGCACACGCAAGAACAGCATAACTGTCATTACAGGCAAAACGACCCTACGCTTTGGTACCAAGTTGAAAGGTAAATTGGGTATCAGTATCTGTACATGGAGCCCGGGGGCAAGAAGGCACAGATGCTGTCACAATATACATATCCCACCAAACAATGTTAGCGTCTTACTGCTTTGCTTCTTCCCCTTTACACCGCATATTTATTGGATGGACCATATTCCTACCACTTTGTGCTCGCTCTTGATTACTTGCAATGGCTGCCAACGTTCAAATCCTGAACAACGGCTCCAGGGCCCCATGTTTAATGCTAGGCAGACATTCACTAGAAGCAAGTGTTTGCATGCACTCAACATACATTGTCACTTAGCAATAGGGCACATGATTGAACCCTGCCAGCCACTATATGGCACAATGACCCACACAGTACCAACCTGCAGGAAATGGGGGTAATTACACGGAGCAGCATTTCAAAAGTTTTTTGTTTACATCATTGTTCCTTAACCCTTCATGACAAAGCCGTACGGGCTCGCAATGCATTGTTTTTCACGGGTTTAAGGACAGACCATTGTCCTTAAGGGGTTAAAACCCCTCATCCTATCCTTCCTGAATGGCTCTTGAAAGCCTCAAATACCTAAGGGCAAAATGACGACATCAGACAATGTATATTCAATGTTTGTTTTGGAAACACATTCAAACTTAAAAGTCGCTGAACCTGCTACATGACCTTTGATACAATTACCCAAGTAATTGCCCCAAGTAGTCCCTCAACCTCCAGTGGCTCTAAGTTTAAGTGCAGGACCCTTTGCGCAGAGCTCATTTTAATGTTATTGTTCATTTTGGTTTCTCCCCTCATTGTAATAGCACTACAGAATGTGCCGGTGTTCTAAAAGCAAACTGTAAGAACAATCTGAGGATAATTCATCTACAGACCATCACAAATTTACAAGAAAACAATTATACATGCATATTCAGGTAACTTCATTATAATTAGATTATGACCATTTGATAGAGACCATGCATCCGAAGCTTATTTGCAAAGTGATTTACAAAACTTCAGCAAAAGCAATCTCCTTGTCAACACATGATTAAAATTTGTAAAAATATTTTTTGCTATTTTTATAAAGCATATTCAGTAACATGGCAGTAAAATGGCAACTTAACATCCTGGTGCCAAGTAAAAATAAGTTTTTACCTTGGATTCCTGGCAACAACCAGCTTAGAGATAGGAAAAACACTCAAACGATCAATTTGCAGTTAGGGGCAAGATGTATAAACCGTGATTCACATTCTGTGCAGAAAGGCATTTTCTTGTAAATACAGAATAAACATTTACCAAAAGGTAGAAAGCCAGAAGATAGAATAATATTAATATTCAATGGAACCAAGGCAGGAGTTGCAAGGATGCCGGTCTGGGCTGCTCTGATCTGAACACCCGGAGCCACTACCAGAAAACATCTTTTGTGTATGTAATTTGCAATTCCACACGTAGCCACTGGGGTGTGTAGAATCAGTAACTTTATTCAGCATTTACACCATGACTGGATCTTTTCTATATTCAAAATCTAGTTTTTATATGCATTTTCCTTTTAGCAGGTATGTGTTGGGGAAAAATGGGTTTGTGTGCATTGAGCTTGTTGCCTACCAAATACGTTTGTCTTACTGTATTAAAGGTCACTTGTTTGGGCTTGCCACCAGTGTTTAATGTTACCTGCCCTTCTTTGATGGTAACATGTCTAGTAGCTCTGGAGTAGGATACCCAAGCAGCAACCAAAGCTAACTTATGAATATACCAGTCTTATACCATGCCAGTCTTAAATGCCCATAGGCAGGATACCAGCTTACTACCTGCTTATAGATTTCATTTGAACTCCAGAGTCCAGTGTCCCTGACAAGACGTAAACCCTCACTTGAACCTTTGTTTTGTTTCAAATACAATAGCCTTACACCCATCTCATTTATACTTAAACTACTTTCCTACTTCTGCTTGGATGCTACTCCATTACTATTACCATTATATAAGTGAAGTAAAGCTTCTTTAAATCACATCTAAGACCCTACAGTTTTAGACTATGACCTCTTCTACTAAGATTTCTTCTCCTGAAATATATCTCTCTCTCTTTCCTCTTCATGTGCCACAAGGTTTCTAATAAATGACATATTAGAATATCAAATATGCAAGAACATAAAATTATTAATAAAAGTTACAGACAAGATGAGTTAAGTAAAATCATTTTATATACACCGATGCATATTTACATTACATAATACTGGTCAGAAGAAAAGGTTCAGGACTTCTAACAGGAAACATTGAATATTAAATTAAAAAAAGTGTTTAGCACATTAAACATGAAAGTAAAAGAGCAAGCATGGAGCAAAAAAAAATAAAAATAAAAACAGTAAACCCACTTCAATGCAACATACCTCCCCAAAAACCTAACTTCAACAGAAAGGCTCTTGGACACACAGTATTTAGCAGAGTTCCTAATTGTCACTAGAGGTCAAACGATAAAGCAAAATTACGGCAAGCTATCGTGAGAATAAATAGCAGGAATGTACATCTTAATGATTTTATCTTGTTTCACAGATGCTGCCAACATGTTCCAGTGTTATATTAATGGGAAGCATTGCCTATTCACAGATAGTATGTGCATATACCCTTCTTTAGGTAATTAAAGCACCTTGTTCTGTAATATATGTACAGATTATACCCAACAGCAAAACGTGGGCAATGTAAATCATTAGATCTGCTCGCTAGTTGACATCGCAAAACATGTACCGTAATTCTTTCACAGTTGTGCCGTTTCTGCTAACAATCATCTGGATTGAAGCAATTTTTTTAGTGCCCCTCCTGTACTGTATTGGCCAGACCGCCCTTAGCATTGGGCACGCTGAGTGACTGCACCAGTAAAATTGTGGGAATCTACATTTTTCATACAGACCTATGTAAACTGGAGTCGCCTATATTTTTAACTGCAATTAAAAACAAGCCTGCCAAGCAATCATGTGACGATATAACATTGTAAGACACAGACAGAAAGTAAGCTTTGATGCATTTCCTTCGGTCTTTAAAACAAAATAAATCATGCTGGCACCGTTAACTACAACAGAGAATCTGGAATTTATGACCAAGGTAAAAGCATTTTGGTTAAAAAAAAATAAATAATAATAATAATAAAAAAAAGTAACGACGCGGAATTGCCTATAGGCATGGTGTAAATGTGACTTTAGTTTTTCACACCTGAGGGGTGAGTAATCCATTAGTTTTGTTGTCCGTAGCTAGTGTCTAACATTTGACCTTTAGTTACCAGCAAAAAACATTCTATACAGTTTATTCATTCATTAACACTAAATAAATTAGGAGCACTAAGACCAAACAATTACATTTTATATAAAAGTGTCAAATATACAACCACCTCTACTGAATACTTTTAATTCCTGATCCTAAGCTAGCATTGATCATCCCATTTGAATCTGCTGCACAGCAGAAGGTCAGCGAATGAATGCTGATATGACATATCAAGATGGTGGGTAATTTGTGACTTAAAAATAAACGAGGATACGTTGGAAATGGTGGCATCCAACACTTTACGCCTTTTCTGTTCTGAATTATAGAGAGATGGTTTAGCGTTGATGAAATTATTCACACACCTTGAAAAAGAGCAACTCACTTATTTAACTATGTATTATAAATGGGCAGCTAAGTCCTTGTCAGAAGAGGAGCTCACTGGGCTGGCCATTTAGAACGCCTAATGAAGAATATGAATTGAAAGTACATCCCTGCTACAAAGTCCATATTAGTGAATGAAAACATTAGAAGGTTCAGAGAAGCAATACTAAATTGGATCTTTCTTGTATGACAACAGTACAATGCATTCCTGAAGAAGTAGTCTACTTCAACAAAAATGTTAACGGTCATTTTTTTGCGTGAAGAGCAGTAGATTATGGCTCTCTTGGCCAGAGTTATGTAACATTATAAATTAGAATATAACGGCGCTGTCGTTTTCAGACAAGCCGAGGGTTACAAAAGGTACGGTCACCCTATTTCACCTGAAGAACTGACTCTATATTACTGAAGACGATAGAGGCAAGAACCAGCTACAGCTATTAGTTATCCATTCCTGTGATAAATTGTCCCGTTAGTCCGCTGGGGAACAAACGGTGGGCAGCCTGTAACAAAGGGGTTTTACAGCTGCCGAACTACAACTGTCCCAGATCCGTGGCCAATCCATGCCTAGCCAAATGTAGCCTGAGAATCATGGAAGACGTAGTTTGATAGACATTGGAGATCTGTCAGCAACTGCTTACTTAACCATGAATGCTATCATGATCTACAAAGAGTTACCACAGATTCACCCGTCTCCTGCTTCGTAGTGTTTTTGGACCCTCTTGCAAGAAAAAGGTGTGATATTACCCATACATTTAGTTCATAAGTTCACATTTACTGATATAAGAGTCAAGTCTAGAGATAGTTCATAGGCTGTGTAGTATTGTAGTGATCTTGGATATGTGAAGCAAAGCCACCAAGTTCAGTCCCTCTCTGTACAAAGCCACTTAATATTTCACGAATGGGCTGAGTAAACAATAGAACAATTAGCATGAACTTCGATAATAAATAATATTGAAAAATGTGCAATTTGTTACAAGGCGCAGTAGCATCTAAGTACCAGTTTACACGGAAGTACCCCTGTTTTCCCCAATTGTGGATGCTGGCTCAGGCCGCCACCTCAATGAGCGCACGCTTTCCTTTACTCCAACAAAGCTGCCAATGAAAAAATAAAACCTGCAAATTATAGCGTATATTACAGACATAGTCGGAAACATTTTCATAATAAATTTTTTGCAGGCATACAGAAAAAGAATAACTGAGAACAAGGAATATGTTCCCAAAAGGCTTCAAACGTTCTCAATTTAAATGCAGCATCCTGATTCAGATCCTGCATGCAGAGGAAAAACGACATGACTGCATGCACTATACAAACTGCGACGTAGCGTAATAACATACACTGCAGGCCTGTGCTAGGACCAGCCAAGTCATGTATTAATATGGAGATCTGGGGGCATTATAAGCACCGTGACATATGCTCTGCTTTAGTGTTTTGTGCAAACAATCTGTAGTCACCATAGGGCGGCAAAAGCCACTGAATAGGGCAAGAGTGCCTTATACCTCCCATTAACCATGACGACGCAGGGATTCTGTATTTTCTCATATTTTAAGGTTTCAGAAATGAGTTGTACAGAAACTTTCATTACATTGGCTAGATAAGGCATATAGTGTGTCCTCCAATAACATTTATGCAGTATGCCACTCTGCAGCCCTGATAATGAAAGGGTTAACCGTAATTTACCAACTGGGCCTTTCCCTTCCCAACTGTCTAACCATGGGGCAATACTTGAATGATACCAGACACCATCACTCCAACTGTCCTCTGTACCACCTTAGGGTAGATTTTAATCTAGTGCACGAGGGGGTAATAACCCACACGCATTATAACATTATAAAGCAGCATAATGCATTTGGTTCATTAACTTACTAATTGAAAGGAGCCATGGCCGTTATCATAGGGTTAGAATGCCACAAGAATAAAGATCTGGTAGTACAGACACTAAATTATATGATTCACAACGTGTTTTGCTGTCCTGATAAAAAAAAAAGCCAATATTTTGCATAATATTCTAAAGTATCATTCAGTTTCCTTCACGTGGGTAAAAAAGGCATTTTTAACAACCGCTGCATCTCTAGCCACCAAACACCTAAACGTTAACATAAAATGGGTAACGTATCTTGGAAGGATCATTTGTAACCTTTCGTTACACACACACACACACGCATGCACGCACACATACACACACACGCATCATAATGAGCACTTAACTTTTTGTGTTTCCATAAGTATTCACAGATTGCCATTGCAAACCACTTAGAAATGTTACAACAGCAGCAGATATTAACTCATTCTTTGTAAGAAGGCTCTGAAATATCGGCAAAGAAGGAATTAGTAACTGAAATGCTGGAATGTGTTTACTGCTCCTCACGGCTTAGCTTCCCGCAGCAATGGACACCGCAAGTTGGTGTGGACCAAACCATTCCTGCAAAAAGATTAGGGGATTCCCGAAGTGCACCACAGGACATTGAATCACAACTCACGGATGTTACCTAGTACTAGTTTGTTAGTAGAAAACCACAGAGTTGGCACTTTAGTCGGCAGTAACGGACTGCTTGCTCAGGCACACTATCAGTTATGCCACAGATGCATATTTATAGTAAGGAAAAGTATGTTAAAATAGAAAACTCGAATGTGCTAATAAAAAAAAAAGTCTGTTAAAGCTCAGAATTGTGCAGCAGAATGGAAAAACATAAAACCCCAAAATGGTTAAAAGAAAACACCTTTACAGTTTGGATAGGTCTGCAATACATTGCTGTAAATGTGAGGTTAAGAGCGACATCTAGTGGCTAAAAATGTCAACAGCAACATTCCTTGTTCCAGGGTTGTTAAGTTTTTTTTTTTGTGGAATATTCTGTCCTTGTAAAACAGGAAAAAAGTATAAAAGAAATGGGCTTGGTAATAAATAATATCCAGAGTCTTATTTCTTTTCGAATTATACTGGCACGAAATCAGAGCAGCTGGTGAACAAGGTCAAAGGCGTGTGCTCTTTCCAAGTATTCCTGAGGATGCCGGTTGCCAGTGTAACCAATCAGTTACATTCCACAAAGCCTATTTTCAAGTTATTTTAATTCTTTGACTGCCAGCTGATTCTGCCGCAGAGTGCTTTGCCATGTACCGCAGGTCCTGCTGTCAGTGAAAGCGCTATCCAGCTCATGCCTGTGGATATGTGTAACACAGCCTTACTGGCTATGTATGGGCAAAAACAGAAAGAGGGCCAAATCCTTTGTAGACCGCTACAATACAATAAACGACGGAGTATTCCCTGCCAGGGTTGTACATATTAACCGTACAGTAAGATAAAAAAAAAAAAATCTCTTCAAATCTTTTTTTTTTCTTAAATAAATTACAGTACCAATGATTTTTTTTTTTAACTAGAATTTCTATCTACATTTATACTGTATGTTCAAGCGATGTGGAAATTCATTGATAACTAATTTACATAAAATTATTTTACAGTTTAAGACGCTGTAAGATCTTTCCTGTGTTTAAAAAAACCAAAGAAATAAAATAACAAGGGGGGGGCGAAACCACTTTAGCTACTGAGAATCCTCTTGACAGTTTGTTTGTTCTTCAATAACTTGCTTCACAATTTCTGCAAGTTTGAGACGATCAACTTTATCAGTAAATCCTCGACCTAAGAGGGAGAGAAATATTAGGTTTCAGCGCTTCCTTTTTTGAGCCGTTATGTACGCCATTTAACAGCAAGAAATTCCCATTAAATCCACATCTTACCATTCCAGCTGAAACTCTGCAAGGTGTCTCTCAATAATTTACAGTCTTTATTACATTCCCACGCTTCCAGCATTACTTCGTTAAGTTTCTCATCTTCATTTTCTCCTGTACAAATATAATTATTTTTAAATTCAGAGTCACAGAGAAAGCAGAGTCACACAAGAAAAGGAAAGGAAAAAAAAAAAAAAAAAGGAGGGCAGGGGCCGAAGAAAGCGAAGAACGGAGAGAAACGAGCATGTACCCATGGACATGGATTTATGGAAAATCAGAATAGTTGTATTATAGGACTATACTGGGCCGGCCCAAGACATAGTGCCCGTGACATGGGTTATACGTTTTGATATTTTGGAGGTCTTCTCATAGGTATCAGTCTTATCATCTCAGTCTAGTTCCGGACTGTTTTTACTTCTCCAAAACTATTAAAGACTATCGTTTAAAAGCAGATCTACAAAGTATGTATCCACATCCAGAGTAAACACAAATTCACTTCGCGGATATTAACACACTAAGTGGATTATCCCTGCCGATGCCACATGGACACTTAATGGGTACACAAATACACACTCCCATGGAACTCACAATCTTTGGTTTAACTCTTGAGAGCACTGTAAATAGTTACAAAGGTATTTTGTTTAACACCGTCACAATGACTATAGATAATGGGGGGGGTCAGATTTAGCATCAATAAATCGTTATTCAGACATCAGATCTGTGGCACCAGTGCACAGCTGACTAAGCCCAGGGGCTTCTCACTCACCCGCACTCTCTCCAACTGCCATCCCTTCCCTTCTCTGACAACTTCCGTGTCCCCGTCTCCTTTGCTTCTTCTCTTGCCTCTTCTTGTTCTTCTGTCTTCTTTCTTAGTCTGGTTCTTCCCAGTATCAGCTCAGTTATCCATCTACAACGTTGACTTTTTGGAGTACGGCAACCTTATCCCCCGTTTCTCTGATCAGTGGACAGCGTGTGTGTGGGGAGGCTCATGTCCATATCCAGGTAAATGGATAATGGAGCCGATACCAAGGAGAAGCGGATGAAGAAAGAAAAGAAAAGGCAAGAGAAAAGGCGGAGCTATGGAAAAGGAGATAGGGACACGGAAGCAGTTGTCAGAGAAGGTACGGAGACAGTGTGTGAGAAAGCAAAAACTGTGGTTTTGATCCCCCCCCCCCCCATAAGGGTTGTTTTATATTCATGCTCTTCCAAAGTTTGGGATCTTGATGATCGAGCAAATACAGTAGTTTATTTTCTTGAATAGGAAAACTGCACTGGATTCCTTTTAAATTTAAAATCACACTGCTCCTCCATACATTTCTGCCCTAATAAGCAAATACTCTCCTACTCGATCCCTATGTTCTTCCCATGGGCTAAGGCTCTGCTCCTCACTTATCACCTCTTCCCATCTAGAAGATTTCACTACTTCCACCAAACCTTCAGCTTTCACCCTCCCTCCCAACATTCAAGAAGCCTCTCAAAACCCACTTCTTCAGAAAAGCCGCACCATCTTAGCTGCCAGAACTTCCCATTCATTGATACAACCACCACACTACCTCTCACCCGTCTCTGTGCCTTATGTTTGTCACCCCATTCCCTCAAGATTGTAAGCTTGCGAGCCGGACTCTCTCCACCTAATGTATCAGTCTGTCAATTCTCGTCTTGTCATACCCCTTGAATATGTATTGTATTGTTGGCACTATATAAATAAAAGATGATAATAATGATAATATCGTATTTGCTCGATTATAATCGAGCAAATACGGTAATCCTTCCTTAAAACCAATTCCCAGCGTATAAGAATATCAGCAAAACAGTGGTTAGAATTAGAATGATTCATCTGCATACACTTATGTAGCTGTAAAGGTAAATTTACCAGCCTGGGGCAGGATACACTGTGCAATCACATCTCGGAGCTTTTCTACAGCAACATTACAGTCGTCAGTTCCATTCTCTGGATCCTGGATGTAAACTCCATCTCTTGGCTTAGTACTGTAATTAAAAAGGACAGATTCAATACCTTTTTAAACGAATACAACTGTTTGCAGCAAAATTTGATTTTTTTTCTTTGTTTTGGACTATTTCCTTTAAAAGGTTGGTATTACATCAAACGTGGATAAAATGGACTTCTTGTAAGATCACATATACATCACTTAAGTCAAAAACATAAAAAATAATAAGCTTATTCACTGTTAAGGTGCAATCACAGCTCACCAGTGTGTTCTCAAACCATTTATTTCATCCTATAACATGCAATGTGAAGGAAGCCAAGTAAAGACCAGTAAGTCTTACGTCGGCAGCTGAGTAATTAATAGAAACTTGGCTTACCGCAGGAAGATTTTGTCAGACTAACAATTTTTTTTTGTTGATCGGGTGAATAAAATAATAGAGCGGGGGAGCTGTCGATATAGTCTATCTATAGCCCTACGAGGGGACACACACACACACACACACACACATCTTCACACTGCTCACAACATAGAAAACCTTAAATAGACTTTGTAGTCTTTGGGTTTGGAGGTCAGAATGGTTGAGTGACAGAAGGCAGAAGTTTGTAGTTGATGGTGTATATTCAGAGGACTTGTTATTAATAGGGTAACACAGTGATGAGTATTGGGACCTATACTTGTTTTTTTTTGTTGGTAGTGATATTGCAAAAGGTCTTAATGGCAAGGTATGTATTTTTTCAGATCTTATAAAGGTTTACAACACTGTGGATATTCCAGGTGGAATAAGCCAAATGGTAAATGACTTAAGTAGATTAGAAGAATGATCACCCCATGGAAGTTTAATGATGATCCTCTCAAGAAGGATATTGACAGTCTAGAGGGAATGGCTACTAAAACCGTGAACAGTATGCATTAGAGAAATCATTGGGAAAAATTAAGGGATTTCAAAGGAGGAGAAATGTTAGAACAAGTGGTCCCAATATAAAGGAGGCAGACAGGTTTTGTTATATCCACACATGTGGACTAACCAAAAGCAAAGCAAATTCTGAAGCAAGATGTGGCCAACGGGTTAAAACCAATAATAATAAAAAGGAGTTACCCTAGCAGTTTTCTTTTTCGCAGGATGGGATTGTTGACTATATTTAAAGGTTTTAGGTTGACTTTAAGATCTTGTATTCTCATGTTGGCGAGTTGTTCTGCATGAGCTTGCTGGATGCCAGCAACGACTGCCTGCAATGGGGAGACGCAGAAATATGTCAGTAAATCAGATGGTCTTTAACAATGTGTATGCACAGAGAATGAGACAGGAGTGACTGCACGACAAACATGAACACAATCTACAAATTATATTGCGACAATGTATGCCAAACCAGCTGCCCAAAGCTACACACACAAGATTTCTACATGCCATGAAGCCGCTTGGGGGCTTACCAACTAAACCCTGGGGCTAGCCTAGGCTAAAAGGTCAACACATGGCAGACGTGCTAAATCATCGGTGGGAGACTGCAGGGCTTCCATAAGTTGCCATGAGGCCCTGTGAACAACTGAATTTTCCAAAAAGGGTGATCACTTTCTAAAGGGTGAAAACGGATCCCCTCTATAACAAAAATGGTCTTCTTGATTGTTAGCTACAGAAGATAGATGTACATCTAAAATGTTCTTCTATGATTTAAATACATCCTTGTATTGTCATTACTTCTAACAGATTTAATTTTATGGTTTAAATTAGAAGTTTGATTTAATTCAAAGTTACAAGGGCCCTAAGTCAGTCGCTGTAGATTTAATCAATAATGATATTGATACACTCAACAGGGGCTGTAAGACAATAATCATATATTGTACAACAGAAAGACAAGACTGGTCCCCTCTGTATTATGTTGCAAAAGCAGGTTGTACTCTGTATAGTCTAGAAATCCAACATAAGAATTGGAAATTAAAAAATAGTTAAATTAAATATGGGCAAAACGAGAGCTAGTACACAATTCTGAACATCACTATTCCAAGGAAAACGCTAATGACCCAGAAACCCTTTTTGCGGTTATAGGCGACCGGTGCATTCATTTTCCTTTGAAATGGGCGCAAGTATGACATTCTATCAAGGATTAATCTTAAATGAAATCTATCAGCTGTTAGCAACAAAGGAGGTGGAATTAGAAGGCGTTAAAACCTTGTCCATCATCATCTGCGCAGATGGTAAGATGTTATCCAGGGCTTCAGTAGAGTTCAGCCAAGGGTGGTCTAGAACTCCTTCAATAGTGAGTCGCTCCTCTGGCTTCACCTTTAGCAGCCTATAAAAGAAAAAAGGGTAATCATCAGGGACAATAGGTGCATATTCACTAAACTGTGAGGCTGTAGGAAATCCGAAGAATGAACTGGTATTACTGGTATCACCTTCGAGAAACACAGAGCTGGCCCTGCACAATGCTTAATTTAATTAAGACAATCAGAAATCTGAGCTTCGACAATGTATCCTTTCTGTAGTCACTCTGGTAGGTTGCACAATAAAAATGATCCTTTTAGGTTGTTTGGAGAAAAAGATGCATGATATATGCGCTTATCATAGAAACCCAAATGGCGCAACATGTCTGTTTTTTTGTTACATTTCTACTAGCAGGAACACTTTCTTGCTACAGCATAGCCGTGTGCTTTTGCATGTTTAACCTCCACCACTTAGAGATGAACGGTTGTTGGAGCCTTGAGTTTCACACTCCACATCGTTTGAATAACTGCATAACCTTAAATTAACCAGCCACCAGTCACTTATTTAAGCAAATAATTAAGAACAGATACGTGGCAGGACTGTGTTCTCCCAAACCTTGAATGTTCAATATGCGAGCCGCTTTGAAACCTTTTTTTGCACAAGATCATCTTTTTAAACTAAGGCACAGCAATGAATGTTTTATTAGAGGAACTTAAGAGGTTAAAAGCAGGGCTCTCTCCACCGAATGTATCGGTTTGTCTTAGTCTGTCAATTCTTGTCTTGTCATATCCTTTGAATTTATGTATTGTATTAAGCGCTGCGTAAACTCTTGGCGCTATATAAAAGATAATAATAATAACGTTCACATTGACCCTAACATTGCAACTATAGCCCCAGCATCCTTAACGCGGGAGTTTTTATAAATAGGCATAGCGGAGGCAGCATGTAGATGTGATATTTTCGGTATTAACCCATACCGGAGCTGCATAACAAGTAGCAACAGCAGTTTTCACAAAATGTAGATGAACACATCCCTGTAGGGCTGCAACAACTAATCGATAATGAAAATTGTTGCCAACAAATTTCATTATAGATTAACTGAATCGATTTTATCGAATATAAGATGAAAAATAGTTGCAGCCCTACATCCCATTAGATTGTAAGCTCTTCTGATTCTTGTTTCTGGAAGTCAAATTGTTATGTTATATACTACTTGTTATGCTCTGCTTACCCATTGTACAGCGCTGCAGATTATGACGGCACTATATAAAACCATAATAATAAGAAGAAGAATGTAAAAGAAGATAGTGATACGCACTTTCTGACAACGTCTTTTGCCATTTCTGAGATCTGACTCCACTCTTCCTCGGGGAACTCAAAACTTGCAGTCATGATTTTTTTCCTCATGTCCTTCGGGATCGTCCGGCTGTGGTGCTTGGAGTAAAAGGGAGGGTATCCACAGAGCATTACATAAATAATGACACCCATCGACCATAAGTCACAGCTCTGGGAGAGACAAAGAATCATGGGTCAACAAAGAAGCATTGGTTTGTTCATCGCCCTGGTACATCAGGAATAGCTCACAGAAGCATTGGTCCCACAGCGGTCTTTATAATAATCTTCCCTTACATATACTGTATTAGGCTCATTACATTTAAGGCTATAGGGGCATTTATCACTAAACATGGCGCCTGCTAGAGGTGTGAGCCAAATCCAGATTCATTCTTTCACAATTACCTGATCATATTATAATTATCAAAAGGCTTGCGTGAGGGCTTATTCTAAATTCAATATTCTGAGGGTTGTGATACAATCATTTTGTTATCTTTCGGTCTGTGCTAAAGCCTTGTGTTTCTGAATTTACCTTGTTGTAAGTGTAAGGTGTCGGTGAGGTAGGAATAATTCCAGATTTTTCTTTTTGGTGTCTTCTCTGTGCTTCCAAAACCTGGGGCACAAAAGGAGAATGAGTGCGTCAGCCACAGTATATCGCCAAATTGTAATCTGGCAGTGGGAAATCCATTGTGCGCTTCTAGAACGAGTCTGATTAAGTTCTGTATAGGATGAAACGAGTCTCTCTGTTTGGTGGTGTTTGTCGAGCAGTATTTTGGTATTTTAGAAGGAATTGAATAAACATTACTGATTTTTTAACTATACTCACGGTCAAGTCTGTTTTTGACTTGTGAATGCGGGAAGTATCTTGTTTCTATTTCATACTGGACACCTATATACTGGGGTGAGTCAAATATACATTATATGCCTTGAGCACTGCAGTTGTGTCTATTTTGTGTTCTAGAATGAATTGGGTTCATTATTTTGGGTTGTCATACGAATTGATTATAGCTATCAACAATATAGAAATTAAAAAAAAAACAAGCAATAAATCACTGTACACGTGGCGTGAAGTGGAACATAATCATTCTAGTCAACTATATGAAAGGCTAAAATAACAAATATTTTTTCTCTACCAGAAGCAAACTTTTTTTCTTGTACATACAGGCTTCGTAGGGGCGCATCAAAGAACTTGACTGAAGCATACGTGCGGATTCACTACGATCATCACATTAATGGGATAGTCATACTTGAGATCAGTGTTTGCTTCACTGATGTTCTTCTTTCAGCAACACAAGTGCTGGCGACTGCTGTACTGTTGGGGTCTACTGAACACGAGCTACAGTGCATTGGTATTGTTCACTGCTTTTTTGTTTTCTAGGATTAGTTAACTACCTTTCCACTGTCGTCAGATAAATAATGCAGTTTCTTAGACAGAGTAGGATTATTAATTTAATATGAATAATGAAATGGCAAGAATTTTATTTTTATTTTTTACAAGTGGGTACTTACCTGAGGAGCAACATAGTATGGAGTAAATTGTGGTGTCATTAGGTCACCTTGATCTATTTTGGCAAACCCAAAATCACACAATTTAACGGGTGCATCCTGAAACACAAAAAAGTTGAAAATAAAAAACAAGTTCCATACAGAGAGAGTCGCAGTCAACAATATATTAGGGAGCACAAAGCCAGGAAGAGAGATGCAACTACAATGTCAGCTCCTGTAGGCCATAGACTAAGAAGATTATGATTCAGGCACATATTGACAAGTTATGGGGTTATGTTATTAGTGGTAGCCTTCAGCTTCCAAGTTCTATATATGTAGACAGACTACACATAATGACTGAAACCGTCAAGACTAACTGAAGGATCACTATTGCCTTACCAATGAGTTGTCTTTAAACAGCAGGTTCTCTGGTTTGAGATCCCTGTGCGCAATGTTTAACGAGTGACAATGTTGTAAGGCCAAAGCGATCTACAAAAAGAAAACACAAGTCAATACAAATATTGTGTCTTTTGCCCAAAACCAACCTCTCTATTGCCCGAAGGATGTGCACCTTGCTTACAGTCTCCTAGCAATAAAGAGGTTGCAGCGAGCCAAGTTCATGAATGGCTCCGCTAATGTTAAAAGCAATAAATAAATAACCTGTCATAGGTATACTCAACCTTTCAGTGCCAGAGAGACTGGCTACACCAGAGCAGCAGACAGCAGCGGGTTAGTGCACCCCAGGGACATAAAGATACTACATTAAACAGATACTATGGCTTCTTGCAGAAGCAGTTTGCGATAATCTTGTACATCTGCACTGGAGGTGGTAGGAAAGCCTGAGCAGTGCATTAAGAACCCCTTTTAGCAAGTAAAGAAAGAAGATCCTGTTATTACCCTATAAAAATCAGACATGAATGCAAATCAGTAATGAGAAATCCAACAAGGAGGAGGACAGAAATCATCGCTACTGAGTTTGGGGTTTGATCAAATACAATTTAACATTTTCACACCAAAGAAAGGCCCGCAACCCCTTGCAGACCCTTCAAGCAGAGTACAAGCTTATGGTAACCCCCCACAAAAAGGAAGTTACACACAGAATGGCTGAAAATCGCTGTGCAGGTTGTGACGTGCACTGGATATTCTGATTATAACAAAGCAGGCAATAAGGTCACGTGATAATCTGGGTCCCTTTAGTATGCCTTTAACCCTTTAAGTTGATCATTGCAAGACTGCTGGTGGAGTTTCTGGAACTTGCCTGCTTTGTTACTTGGCTGGCTTGCTTCTCAGTGAAGTGCCGGTGCTGGCTGATTCTGTGAAACAGCTCGCCCCCCTCCATCATCTCCATAACAATTAGGAGCCGTGCCCTGTTCAAAAGTGTTAATTTAAAGAGTGAATATGCAAGTAATGCTGATGCCAGGATGCTGGGAGGTGTGACCTTATCCTAAAATGTTCTGCGTTTCCCCATTTATGGGTACGTCTTTAGATACGGTACGGGTGAAGGTCATGCCCCAAACCGACAGCACTGGCACTTCTCCGCCAGCAGTGGTAGCATCCACCTCGCTGCCTTCCAGAATAGCTTAATTCTTCCCAAGATAAGGGATATGTATAGCAGCACAGGTTCTTAGCAGTGGGCATCAATCTATTACAAACTGGCACAGAGAGCAGGCAGTTCAGGATATGAAAGGAAGCCAGTGAACACACGGGTATTAGGGTTCCGAAAGGGACAAAAAGGGGCTGACAATAGGGCCAATTGGCACAAACAAGTAGTCAAACAATTGGCTGGTAGTTCAATAAGGCACATATGCATAATAATTAGAAAGACAGTCAATATACACACATAAGCTGTCCCGCTTTCCGACTCATAGTTTTGAGTTTGTGATTCTAAAAAAAGTGGGCATCAGTTTACAGAAGGCAGCCCCATCTTGGACTCTACAAATCTACTATGCCAAAGAAGGTGACCCTCACTTTATGCTGTATATCTGCATTTAGCACTGGTACTAAGCTATAAAGCCTAGTACCTTCCAGAGCCTTTTCTATTCATTTAAAGCGCTATGAACTGATCACACATACATAGGATGTTATTTCATGTAGGAGTTATTGGCCTGGCAATATTGGCCAAGGGATTGCGTATATCAAGGCAGTCAAGCTCCAGTCCTAAAAGGCTGCACACATCATGATTGCAGGGTAATACCTGGTACACTGGTCAATATGTAACCCTAAGAATATGAATGAGACATTAGCAAGATATTATAATGTCCAACCAAGAGCACATCCTTAAAACATTGGTACTAACAATTCATACCAATTCGATTTTTTCAAAGTTAAATGTTTTCTTCAAAAGCACTTCATGTCATCTCTATATTATCTAGTTCATCTATTTAAAAGGAGAGTAACATCTTCAACTGAAAAGAGCTTGAAGGCACCGTCATTGTCTGTACAAAAGGTGGCATCGGTAACAAGTATTTGTTTTCTTCAAGTGTCCCTGAACATCCCAATTCAATATTGTCGGTTACACTTGTGTGTAATGAATGATTACAAGATAAAACCAGAAGCGGAAAGTGTTCCACTTGGCTTAAATTAGGGACATTTTGTAGTTTATGTCAATCATTACGCATATACCAATACTGGCCTTGTTTTAGGGCAGGTGATCATGCATGGATGCTACACATTAATGGCCAACCTTATCTCTGCTAATATAGCATGTGTGTTTCAGAATGAAAATGAGTGGTGTCGGCTAGAATAGATGCAGCCTCACCAATGAGGAATGCATATTAAAGTACTTTGTAAGCTGCAGCTCTCCGTCCTCCGTTTTCACATCACTTTTGGCCGACTCAAGCGGCCAATAAGTGGCAGGAAAGCACTCCCCGCTGAAATCAATTAGAGTCTCATTTCATCCTCAAACTCTGACAAGAACCAGCGCTGTAGGCGGCCAGCGGAAAGTACACCGAAAAAAAACAAACGCCCAGGGGCAAGGAGCAGGTGTGTTTGGCTGGGGAATGGTGAAATAGTTAAATGCATGGGGGAGGGGATTTAGCTAAATTTCTCCATGCATTTGCTAGAATACAGTAAGTTAAAGGGGCCACTCAGCTAGCAGATGTATCATAGTGCATATGACGATAAGAGCGAATGTTCTTTATACACCAATGCAGGATTCCACTCTGGCACACAGTCTAATCAAACTGGCTAGACAACTGTTTTGCCACTTCTCTCCAACGTTCCACTGTGCATAAGTAATATTTGTCTTCCTTTGCCCTTCTTGACTTCATTTGCAGGTAAATATCTGTCTGGGCGTGTAAAGCCTGTAAAACTAGCTATAGCTGTTTATTACAGCAATACTTTTTTTGTCATCATAGCACACAAATCTGTAGAGCAAAGTTTACATATTTGATTTTTTTTTTTTTTTTTTTATTATAGTTCCCCTTAGCCTTTAAGTCCCCTATTCCAGATGTTTGCACCCTATCCTGAATCAAGCCGCTGGGGGGAAGCATTGGTGGCAAATGCATCCCAAAACACTTAAACAGGGACAGAACTTACCCTTTAACCCCATAGCGTGTTTGTCAAAACTGTATAGCCAGAACCACATCACCTTTGTTACTCATTACCCACGTTAATGACAGCGAGACATAAAATGTTTAAGAAAATAAAGATAAGGGTATCCTTTAACGAAAAAGCAATTATCCCCTTGGAACACAAACTCCTAATGCTATATGGGCAATGACCTCATTGGTTGCATAATGGTGTTATTTGTATAGCGATATTGTCTGCAAAATAGTTTGACAATGTTGAAAAGTGTTTCTACAAGGAAAACATTGCCCAGCTAGGTTGTCTATTGAGTAATTTAGTTTGGGTTTAAATAAAAAAGTTACACACACACACACACACAAACAGAGCCCTTTTCAGTTTTTAGATGTTTCTATCCTTTAAAAAACAGACCAACACTGCCATGGCTGAGGAGAAATTTAAGGTAAATATGCTATAAACCACTTTATGTAAGTTTGGAAAAGAAAAATCCTTCAGGACACCTAAGCCTTCTGTGGGGGGGGGGGGGGGGAAGATCCCTTGAAAGAAGGTAAATTACAGGAGAGATGGCATGAAGAGTTTCCATTATGCTTTTAGTGCAAGCAATTAAGATCTAGGAGACTACACCATGCACTTATCACACAAAAACCCAACAAACATAATAAAGACCAAAGGGATTAACCATATCATCCAACTAACACCTACCGAGTGGTGCCTTACAGACTAATTTAACATACATGTGAAAATGGCTAAAATTAACATGTTAATCGGTTCCACAGTCCAGTTGTATAAAATTATAACAATACACGCATCTACTGTGAAGAATAGGCTTGTACTTGTTTGGCCTTACCTGGGGGTAGATTCGTGGGGGAACTGCACACTGTTTGCATAAACGTCAATAATTTGTACAATGTTTGGATGTGAAGCACACAACATGTGTAGTCGTACCTTGAAGAAAAGGTAACCAGTATGAGCAGAAGAACAAGACCGGGCATGGGCAGCAGATGAATGAGCTCAGAAACATGGCCTATTACACAACATGCAGTTATTACTAAAACTATACAGAGGTTAAGTCTGACATTGGAAATGGCACATCGTGCAACAGGGTTACTTATCTGGTTTGGACATCCACATGTTGCCCTCTTGGCTGCCCCACCGGTAGGCGACAGATGACCCATCTCATTTGTTAAATGCATTGCATGTGAAATGGACGTAAGCTCTTGTCAAACACTCAAAACAAGACAATGGACCTAGACATGCATGTTCTAACAGCAGAGAATGAGGTTTGGGTATGACGAGATATATATATATATGTCAATGGAACATTTTAAAAAGTTAGTTCCTGTCAGCTAAAACATTTTCAATGACTAACCTCCGATCATCATGAAGACAAGCTAGATAAAGTCAGTGTCTCCTGTAAGATGAGCTGAGTGAGTTGACTCTCTTGCTATACATTAGACATAAGCTCAGTCTCGGGAAAAGCTCACTTAGCCTTCACAATGGCTGAAAAGGTTGTTGAGTTGGGACGTTTTAATACAGCTCTAAGTGTATGATTAAACACTGCAACCCACAAAACAGCAGCACTGCTGGGAAGGAAATATAATCAGGGGATCAAGCTCATGGACCATCATGTCCACCTCTTGTTAGAGGCCCCTTTTTCCTACTCATCAATATATATGACCTAATATACCATTTAACTAAAGGCTGAAGTCTCCCTCATGTTGTTTAATGACTTCAATGGCTTGGAATAAAGACAATGGATGCCCAGTCCCACTTCCCTGTCTGGCTGAGCTAACAGGTTTTAATGAATGGATAAGCTGAACTTAAATGTATTGATTTCCACTGTATACTACATCAAACTGTACAGGTAAAGATTTTTAAGGGTCCTTTTCGGCAAAAACATTTTAAATGGTATGGTACAGTATTATAACATACGGTTTTATATTAAGTTTTGCTATATTTTAGGCATCCTTTGGAATCTTAATTTATTCCTTTCAACAGATTAGTTTAATGAACAGGCCCAGTCATGGCAAAAGCAGAACAAATTAGCATGATACTTGTTTCAGCATTGCTGCCAAAAAGCCAGGAACATAGATGGAGCGGCGTATTGAAAGATGGGTTCCCTGCCTAATATACAACAATTACAGATACAGTAGAAAGAAAATAAACTAAGCACAACGCACTCACCTCATTTCTGGCTTTTGGGCGATCCAGGAGGATTTTCAATGCAAAACGTTCCTGCGCTGATTTTTTCACACAGACTCTGCATGAAGAATGGTTATTAGTATCCTGTAAATCGCTGTAAACTCCCATAAGTATTATAAAGTAGTTCTTAATGTATAGGTGACCAGTGGTAAAAATTCAGCACAATTATATTATACAGCAGAAATGTAGAAACCCACTGACCACAGAATCTTCTTTAAACTATTCTTGCTTAAATACACATTTTATATCTATTTCCAAACCAGTGACTTTCAAATTAAGATCGGCAGGGCCTTTTTACATTTAGCCTTCTAAGAGGATATGGCATGTATAGACAGAGGGCACGTGTCTTCAGAGAATATGTGTGGTTATGAAATGTAATCTTAGACCGCGTACAAAAAAACCCAAAATACGTGTGCAGAAATGTCAGAGAGATCCAGTAGCACGGGGTATACCGGGACTGTTATGCGATACAAGAAGCCGTGACAATGGCAGAGGACGACTGGAATGAGAGTATAGCGTGGCCACTATACACAGGAGACAGAAAAGGAAGCGGTATAAATAGATGAAGACCATGCATGGCGAACAACAGCGTGTGCGACCGCAGCCTAGAACATATCTGTACCTAAAAATGAAACCGGCCACTAGCCACTCAACATCTTTCATGGCCTGTGTGCACCAACAATCTAGAATAAGGCAGGAAAAAGACCCCAACCAAAGTAGCCAAAGTCACTTCCAAAGCTTCTGGATGTAAGAAAAATATAAAATGCTCTGGGTTAATCTCCTTTACACCGATTGTAACTTTGCACGTGCAATGTTTTTACCGGTATTTTTTCCAAAGACTGGAACTATATGATGTAGAATATTACCTTGTTTCAAGATGCACATGATAACACAGTAAATTAGTCTATAGCAAGTATAGAGCAAAACAAATACTTGGGGTGAACAAAGGTAAACGGGCACTATATTTAAGAATAATTCCTTTAATTGTCCCGTTATTCACATACAAAATGAAATGCGTATTTTGTTTACCTTACAGGGCCGCTGATACCCGCTCCAAGCTTCTGGGTCCAATTAATGTTGTACTCCTCCAAGATGGACGACTCCTACATATAAAACAAACATACGTAAACATTAAAAAAAAGGGCCGGATTGCTTTAGAAAACATTATACAGAATGTATGACGACTCCTTTGTGAATTAGAAATATTTATCAGAACAAGCAGGGCCGGCCCGACAATGGAGCCGAGTGGGGCAACCGCTCCAGGCGGCACATTTGAAGGGGCGAAAGAGAGAAAGGGGCGCCGAGTGGTTTTCGTTTACCAAGCTGTCAGTACCCGCTCGGCGCCCCTCTCTCCTCTGCAGCGAGTCTTCCTGTTCGGTCTCGGTGCCGGCTTGTAATGCTGAGTGCCGGAAGATTTCCGGCGCTCAGCATTACAAGCCGGCACCGAGACCGAACAGGGAGACTCGCCGCAGGACTGCTGAAAGGTAAGTACAAGGGGGGGGGGGGGGCGGCAGGGACGGAGGGAGAGGAAGGGTAGATAAGGGGGGGGGGGCGGCATTTTAAAATTCGCCCCAGGCGGCATTTTGCCTTGGGCCGGCCCTGAGAACAAGGCTGGTGCAGGCATCTTAAGATAGAATCAGACTAAATCAATGGTGGCATCACACATGAGGGTATATACCGTATTTTTCGCTCTATAAGACGCACCTGCTGATAAGACGCACCTAGATTTTAGAGGAGAAAAAAAAGGAAAAAATATTTTGAGCTAAAAAATGGGCTATAAAAAAAAGGACATCATCCTCCCGTCATGCCTGCACAGAAAAAAGCTGGTCAGACATGATGGGAAGTGTAGTTGGACTACAAGCGCCGTACTGCGCATGCGCCGGCGCCATACGTGACACGGTGCTTGCGTCAAATCCCCCCGTCCTCTCCATCCAGTCCGCCCTTAGCCGTCGCAACGGACCAGAGAAGAGGAGAGGCGGCGACAGAGGCGGCGGTCTCCAGATGAAGACCTCCCCTGGACGGCGAAGCGAGACAGAGACTGTCCGGGACACTTTTGGTGAGTACCGTATTGGCTCGGATATAGGCCGCCCCCGTATATAGGCCGCACCCTAAAAGTTTGGTGCTTTTTTAAAGAAAAAGTTTTTTTCTTTAAAAAAGCACCAAAAAACATACTGCCACTCTGCCCCCCCCGCCCCCCGAGATATGCTACCACTGTCCTCCCTCCCCGAGATACGCTGCCACTGTCCTCCCTCCCCGAGATACGCTGCCACTGTCCTCCCTCCCCGAGAAACGCTGCCACTGTCCTCCCTCCCCGAGATACGCTGCCACTGTCCTCCCTCCCCGAGATACGCTGCCACTGTCCTCCCTCCCCGAGATACGCTGCCACTGTCCTCCCTCCCCGAGATACGCTGCCACTGTCCTCCCTCCCCGAGATACGCTGCCACTGTCCTCCCTCCCCGAGATACGCTGCCACTGTCCTCCCTCCCCGAGATACGCTGCCACTGTCCTCCCTCCCCGAGATACGCTGCCACTGTCCTCCCTCCCCGAGATACGCTGCCACTGTCCTCCCTCCCCGAGATACGCTGCCACTGTCCTCCCTCCCCGAGATACGCTGCCACTGTCCCCCTCTGCCCCCCCCTCCCCAACTTACCGGAGCAGACTCCCGGGTGTCTTGCGGGGCCGGCGGGGGACATCTACGCAATACAACTTCCGGTGCGGCACATCCGGCACCGGAAGTTGTATTGCGTAGACGTCCCCCGCCGACCCCGCAAGACACCCGGGAGTCTGCTCCGGTAAGTCCGCGGGGGGTGCAGAGGTAAAACGCATCCGCACGATGCGCTTAGACAACCTCCCGTGCCGGCACCCCCCCCGTGGGAAGTGCTGGCAGGGGAGGCTGTCTGAGCGTATCGGGGAGTAGGATGCAGGTCCCCTGCACCGCTGCGGGGGATCTGTATCCTAACCCCGCTGCCTGCCCTGCCTTTAAAGTCTTAAAGTGGGGGAAAAAAGTGCGGCCTATATTCGAGCCAATACGGTATATCGTTGCCCCCCCCCCTCCCTGCCTGCATCTTCGCTCCATAAGACGCGGCTGATTTTTCATCCTACTTTGGGAGGAAAAAAACTGCGTCTTATGGAGCGAAAAATACGGTATATTATATAAACACCCAGGTTTAAGGGTGTGTATCAACCATCCATTAAGCAAAGAAAGAGCACAGCAAAGATGGTGCTCATTAGAACTCAAGATTTACGTTGTATTATGGCTTACAGAAGCTCGAGCTTTCATTCCCTTCTGGGTGCTTCTAAATGACGGCTATGGGGTGCCGCCGAAGGACTGCTACACATATGTTACAGAACAAGCAAAGCCGATTAAAACAGTTTGATGCACTGAAACTCTCCGGCACAGGTCAGGTTTGCAACCATATTTCAAAGACGAAAACAAACAAAAATAAAAATTCAATAACTTTGTTAATTAAACAGAGCACATGCTATATATTTCTATATAGTATATAAATATATATACTGTGGAGTATCCTTTTGAGGTATACATTGTAATTGTGTGATTTCTGTGTTTTTAATCAAGTGGGGTTTATATGTAGGTGTATATTTAGCTACGTTTGTATGAGAATGTATTAGAAAGCTGCAATCAAGTACATGATCCAAAGCAAAATAACTTGTAATGGGATCGCACGAGAGATCCGTGCACGAGAATAACCTCCTAGGCAATGTGTAATTAACTAGGTTTTTTAATTAATGAAGCATGTTGTTAATATGTACATTATAACGATGAAAAAAAAGCATTATAATTTTCCATGAATTAGCAACTACTAAGTAGCATTAACATAGAGGAGGTAAGTGAAACGTTAGGCTTCCTAGTGATTTAGCTAATACAGCGTATTAGAGAAAAGGTTATTCTACAAATTGCAGAATTAGGAGAAAGACTGCCTTGAATTGTTTGAATGAAGCCAGGTGGGGGATTTGTATCGTGAAACAGAGTAGAAAGCAGACACTGTGCGCTCAGGAATTATGGATAGGTGGTTAATAAATGTTAGAGTCTGCCAGCCGAGAAACCTGATCTCATCTTTGAATAATCTTTGCCGTATATAATAACGTTAACCCTTAGCCTTCATTTCCTTCGGAAAAAAACAAGTATTCTATAACAGATTCACGAGCAAACAAGCAATAGCCATTAAAACATGTTGGGGAACAAAAGGTGTTAAGTCAACAAGCACAATGCAGAAATATTTCAACAATGTTAACACAACAACTCCCCAGCTGAGATAAAGAATTGGATTTGTGTGAATGGAGTAGCTGAACAGGTCCGTTTTATATCTAAGGGGGTCCACGGCTGTGAAAAACCCTCTTACACAACAAGCCACCGGGGCTCCAGCTTTATCTCAGGCATTCCTACCATTGGTGGTTGCTAGTAGTTTACTATTCCCAGCTGTCAAGACCACATAGGCATTCAGGTGTTTAGTCACTAAAGCAAATGTTTGCAGGAGAGTTGCAGTTTCAGCTCACAAACTTCATTATGCACTAAAGCACCGGCCTGAAGTAGCGTCTCTTCCAAAAAAAGAGCTTGGTTGGCCCTGCATAATGGATAGTGAAATCTGTGTGACTTCATGATTCACATCAGCAATTGAACTATGCATTATGAAGGGCCAGCTCTTGCAGGAGTAGTGAAGTAGTGAAGAATAAAACTCTCCTGCAGATACATAATCAGGTTTATTAGTAAATGAGTGTAATATCATAACATTACAAAAAAATAATGAATGACAACTGAACAATGTAAAGGAATGTGTGAAATAAATTAATGTACAAAAACTAATATTGATAACAAACGACGCCTCTAATTAAATATCTATAATGTAATATCTTTTACCTTGCACAGAATCATGAACAATACTTGACACCTCGTGTTTAACTTTAGCAGTTGTATAAAGAATTGAACATAGAATCTGAGAATATTATATATTCAGCCCATTATTCCTGCTGTAAAAACCTCAAACCTTATTCCTTCCTTATTTTTGTCATATATTAAGCAGAGCCATATTCTGATCCCACGTAAGCTTTAGTTTTTCACCATGACCTCATGCCATAACATTTCTCCTCCTTCCAAATACACTTCCTATGTTGTTGAATCCCTTTATATATTAAATGTTCTATCGCATGCCCCTGCGCACTTAAACATGCCAGATTATAGACATAAAATAAAAAATAAATAGCAATATAAAACTTCACACAGATAATGAGGACAATGATTGGCATAGAAGAGGAGAATATACATATGCACAGGGACAAATAAAATGCAGGTGAAATACTAGAATTAGACTAATAGTCTAGAAGTAGAGGGCCAGAGGATCAGATGTAATGTAATAAAGTCACTTGCTGTGGTGGGGGGACACGGAATACCCTTCCTGCAGAGATGGTAGAGGTAAATACAAATTAAAGGGGCAGATCGCTTTACTGGGCCCTGTATGACTAATAAATGTGCAATGTTTTCAGTCCTGAACCCTTCATGCCACCTGCTGGTGCCACTGGCATGGCAGACTGGAAGCCAGGCCAACACTGCTGATGTGGAATCAAGCAGCTCTTTAAAGGGGAAGATAGGGGGGCACGACTTTTCCTTTAAATACTGGGTAGGTATAAGTAAAGCCCACATGGGGACAGCAATACCCTTTAAACAACGGGTAAGAATCTGAAAGTCAAGGGTAATCATAATTTCACTGTTCAGAACGTTTGATTACAAACCTTTAAATCTATTTGCACAGCCACTCTTGACATGAGAAGAAAGAACGTCACATTATTCTAGTTCATCAGATATTAACCTTATGAAACAACACCAATCTTTGATTTGTCAACGAAAAATGTCATACCAGGAACGTATACGATAACTGATCATTACAGACCGTACAGTTACAATTTCCCTGGGGTGGTTACATTGCTTTGTTCTGTATTCTATATACATCATTAGAGAGCAAAATCAGATGACATCCTTCAGCAATTCTCCTGAGCGGACAAAGCTATTTTTCTCTCTCCAAAGAGACAGTAGAAGAAGCATCGCTTAGGATCTCGGACGCGTCTCATTGAGAAACAAGCCACAAAACAATACGAAATGACTCAAGCCTTAAACGCCTTGTAATGGATAATAATTAAATGATAGGTTTTAATGTTATTAAAACAAAATGAAAGTTATAGGTTAAGAAAAAAACAAAAAACAAAACAAGGGGTCTTGTTTGCAAACTGGGGAAAAAGAGACACATCGAACGACAGATATATTGACTGCAGGAAACTAATGCCCGACTATTCACAATAAAGGGATTAAAAGACGCTGACATCAAAATATGTGTGTTTGTGTTCAAAAGGCTAATTGATCGTTAGAAAACTTTTTTCCAATTTTTACCCAAACTTTTGAACAGTAGTGTGTGTGTAATATATATATGTATGTAACCAAAGAAAAATGGGCACTCACGGGTCTTTGCAGTAAAGCGCGTTAAACACTAGTTTATTTGAATCAGCACGGCCAACGTTTCGGACCACCTCCGGTCCTTTCTCTTATATGCGTACACACATATATGAATATATATATATATATATATATATAATTCAAAAGTGGACTGACAAACCCCTTGAGCATAAAAAATATTTTACAAAATTGTATTTTTATCTAAAATGGCATTTCATTAAACATTTAATATTTTCCCCATAAAAAAATATTAATTTTCAGTTTTTGGATAAACTTTTTTGACACATTTTAAAATCAATAGAATTGATGGGCTCCACCAAGGCAACATGCCCACTGCTTTAAGTTGGAATTTTTATACAGTAACTGACGTAACATTATATATATATATATATATATATATATATATATACACACACACACACATACATATATACAAGTAAGTATAAAGTTTCCATGTACGTTAAGCCACTTAAGATCAGCCTAGGGAGCCTGAGCTGCCACCAGCAACAGAGGGGCTAGTAGTATGCCCCCCAAAGGTAGTCCCCGGTGCCACCACCCACAGTTGGCAGGCATTAAGCCGCAACTACACCTTAAGAAGCCCACCAGTGAAGATCTACTGCACATGAGAATAGACTCATATGTACCAAATGATATTCGAGGGATTATCTCACTGCCCGTAATAAGCATGACAACATACAGGGAACATCTGGCATCTACACCCCCATTCTCTATTTTCTTTCTTCTGAACATACATGTCATATACATGCTACATTCATGTTTAAGTAAGGGTTAAATGTGTTGATTCATGTACTAAACATAAAATATGCCTACTTTTATTGATGAGTCAAAGAGCATTTACATCTCAGCAGACCACAGCATAACAATTCACATAGAACCCCTTTGTGTTCCCGTCCTCCCCAAACAGACAGGTACTGATGGAGAAGAAACGGTTTGGATGAAGAAGTCTTTTTGATTTTAGTTACCTTAATGGTTCTGTCGGTGTCGTTAGTCTGAGACATCCTTTCCGTATCAGCCCTGAACGGAACAGCTGTGAGTCAAAGGCGAAACCAAGTCATGAAGCCACCGGCCGAATCCCCCATACAATGTCACATAGGGGAGAATAAGAGACTGCAGCCGGAGAGACCAAAGCTGAGACCGAGGTGTGAATAGGCCTCCTCCAACTCCAATACACTACCTCCCTCTTACAGCGACCAACAGAGCGCCTGATAACAATAACATTTCTTCCATGAGCAGAACCCACTGCCTGATTCATGTTTTTGCTTGTCGTGTCAAATAAAAAGTATTTGTTAAAATAATGAACGCATTTGTATTAATATGGCAGCAAGCTCATTGGAAATATTAACAGGCACCTAATAGGACAGCTAGGGAAGCGCGCCGTGGTTAAAAGGACCCCTGCGCTAGCCATTCACAAAGGGCTTTCCGAGCCTTTGTCGCTTAGTGCGTGTGATGAAGCAGGAGACATGTTTGTTGAGGGCAGACGCCTTTTTTTGTTCTAAACTTTATTATTAATATGTGAATTACTTCATTAGGTCAGACATTGCTTTGAAGCAGTTATGGACAAAAAGGCAGTCCTGATGTTTATCTTAGCCATAAGATTATGTAAATCTTCTATAGGTATGGTGACCAAATGCTATGGGATGTTAGAGAATGCCCCTCGTTTTAAAGTAAAGGGGGCTGCCAGTGGTGATTTTGGTGTGGGGGGGAAACATTACTAGATTACCTTACCCTGATGATTATCTTATATAACTTAATGCCATCTGTGAGCATGCACGTTTTCCTTTACTCCAGAATAAGTATCTACATGTGCTGTGAGGTCAGGCTAGGTAATAATACCCTATGTGGCACTATTATAACCAGGACAGGTAGTCATTGCCCTGGCCTTTAATCCCAAATGTTTAACAGCAAAACATTTTATTTATACTTAATTTTATTGTGCTGAAATCAGAGGACAAATGTATTCTTTTCTTCCATTAGTATCTCTCCAATAAGTAAACAGTCCATCTTAATGCTTCAGTGTCCATTAATATTTTACTGTATGCCTCCCATCATCAAAAATGTCTTTGGATACCAATGATTGGTTGGGGTTCTGGGGTGTTTTATAGCATAAAACAAGGATTTTAGGAAGTGATAACCAATGGTTCCAATACTAGTCCTTTTTAGAACGTAAATATTTTCAGTGTTATGTCCTTTGTTCTTCAACCCTTCTTCCCGTGACTCATGCTGAAGAAGGCAAGCAGAGCAGCTCTGTGACTGGTATCCTTTGGCTAATGTTAGGACGCAACCCATAATTTAAAAAACCCTGCTTTAATTAATGTAAAGCCAAAAGTAAACCTATAGTAGACAGAATACTATCTTGTAGTGGGAGGGTATGACTCAACCAAGTGAGTCTTTCTGCATTTCAATTTATCATCAACTTCTAGTACCTCTGTGCATAAAATTAGTTAAAGAGTGTTTTTACTTTGAGATCCTACGCTGTGTTGCTTTTTGTCTCACATTCTGTATCTGAGCACCATCTGTCAGGATCCATTACTCACCTAATACATTTTTAGTTTAATTAAATGTATTTTATATGTTGCAAGATATATTTGAAATGTTTAATTTTAGTTATCAGGAAGCATGATACTGGGGCAGGAAATCAAAAATATGGATTAAGAATTCCAGCACAAAACAATACGGAGTAAGGAATGAACATCGTTTTCTTCATTATACCTTGGAAATCTAAGGATTTGTCTACATTTAGAGGCTTAAGAGCTTATAGGATCACACATTCAAAAGCATTTCAGTTTGTATTATGTATTAATATTTTTCCTTTTGTTGGTTCGTCTATAAATCCAGACTAGTATTGACCTGACTGCCGAGAAGCACAACCTCAGTGCAAATTGTTCTTAAACATTACAAATTATACTTGTATACATACTTGAATATGTATATTGTATACATAAGTAGGCCCTGGCACATAAACTCTTTGGAGTTAGAGACACTACCTGCTCAAATGTGAAAAAGACTTATCACTAGCATTTGTTTTCAGGCAAGATCTATCTTAGTGACTGTGTTTGGGAGTGGTGTTTCACAATGTAGCTAGTAGAAGCATTGTTAAACACTCATCTACAGAAGCCAGAAGGCTTGTTTTTCCCTCAGAAATCTCATGGTGCTGCCACAACCACAAGGGATTCTGGGTAGGCGCATTCAAATAAGGTCAACAATTATGCCTTGTTGTTGAGGCAGCACCATGAGATTTCTGAGGGAAAAACAAGCCTCTACTTCTACTACCCCCTTAATTTTAGTGGAAGGGTTTTCCATCACCTTTACCCACCATAACTTATGGTATTTCTTGTCTACCCCAAGCCTGAAGTATTAAGCCAGTATCACAACTTCACGCTGGCGAGTCCCATTAAGGATGAAACAGCTGTCCATGAGTGGTGATCTGGCTATTGCACCTGTTCCCGAGTTTTGTCTAAAGGCTGTCTTGTACAGCGGGCAATTACTTTCAAGGGATCCATGTATAAAGTGGATATAGAGGCAAAAGGTTATTATTGTTGACCTTATTTGCATGCGCCTACCCAGAATCCCTCGTGGTTGTGGCAGCACGATGAGATTTACGAGGGGAAAACAAGCCTTCTGGCTTGTCTGGTGTCTGTAGATGAGTGTTTAATAATACTTCTACTACCCCCTCACCTTTACCCACCATAACTTATGTAACAATGTAGCTAGGAGGTAGTAATTGAAGCACTTATCTGGTGTGTTAATCTACATTTTTATATCAAATTCTTATTCATGAATTTAAGTCCTCCTATTTTTATTGTTTCCTTTGTTAAACAATAAGTTGATATAATGTAACATATGTTATATTGTTAAATTGTCTTCTTGCTCTAAAGTATGTGCTTAATGTGATGTAATCCTTTAACATAAACTATTCTATCTAAGGCACTCACTTTCCATAATGCCACACGTATAAACAAACATGCATTCAGGATCTAAACAATCAGCGATTTATCCAGTGGCCATCTTAGGGGACATGATGTAGTAGTGACTGATGTCTATGAAACAGTTGTTTGCAAATTATAGACTGAATGTTCTTTGTGTAACCAACCCTAGCACATAGATATTCCTACACCCTGACCTCAACATGCTCTCATCAACTGAGATAACCATGGAAAAATGTTAGTTAAATACTTTCATTGGAATTGGAATTTTATTATGCTGAATGGCATCAACCTCAACTAGCTGGCATCCTTTATATTTGGCCGATTGCTAAGAGGCAACGCTGGCCATACATACCACTGTTGAGTCTCATCACGGATTGACGCTCCAGCACTGAGGATTAATGGAAATCTATCTGATCTCTGGACACCTGGCCAAATGAAAATAGTGACACTACTTTCAGCGTGTCCAAATGTTCACCCATTTCAAAAGACGCTATCGGTTTTAAGCCGAAAGGATAACCAGGAAGAGTGATTCCTGCTAGAAGGAGGGTGGGTAAGTTAGTACAGAATAAAAAAGGAGAAGAAACGTTGCATATAATATCAGATATAGAAATCATATTTATTATTTTACATTGCACAGGTAGTTTTATGAAACATTAATGCGTGATGAGACCATTGCTGCTGTATGGGCCTTACTCCTCCTTCTCTTCACCATGAGTGATGATGTGAACAAGGTTTTTGTAGTTTAAATTTCCAGTCACATCAGGTGGAAAAGCTGCAAACATCTGATCAACCTGTTGACAAAATATTTTTTTTATACAGAGAATTACATTTTTTGGAATTACGTGGAACAAAAGTTGTAGACTAATGTTAGACAAAGATGCCTTTTGTAGTAAATTGTATGTTATATGGTGCTTTAGAAACCCCACAATGCCTCATTTTTACTTTGTGAAAATATCAGAGGACAGCAAATGTGCATACTGAAGAATCGGCACACCATATAACACAGACTGAATTGTTGTCTCGCACGTAAAACAGAATTTGTCTTACCTCTTCATTTGAGAACCTTTCTGCTTGAGTCATAAGCATTTCTCTAATGCTAAAAAATAACATGGAAAAAAAGAGTTAAAACACAGCCTGGGAAAGGCAACCATCCGAACCGAACCGAAGAAAGAGAAAATAGGGAGTACTCACTAATCTGATTTTAGAAGTCCACTGCCTTCAGGATCAAACACTTTGAAAGCATTTAATATGGTCTCTTCTGGATCAGCACCTACAGGTTACATCAGAGATTATAAACAGTTCAATGTTAAAAAATATAGACTGCATCAGGCAGTCTATTTTGATAATACATCGGTCGTATCCTTTGAAATTCCCAAACTCCTTCAAACCTCCCGAAAGGCAAAACTCTTCATCAGCCCTAATCCTTGTATATAGTAATGAAATATGATCTGGAATGTGATTTAGATATGCATATCTATCGGTTCTCCAGAAGGTTATCAATTAATAAAAATGTAAATTGCTTAATGACAGAGATGTGAAATGTTTTCATATCTATATCTATGCAAGTATTTGATTTCAGGACTACATACCTTTCAGTTTCTCTCCAAACATTGTAAGAAATACAGTGAAATTGATTGGTCCTGAAGCTTCTTTTAGCATTTCTTCCAGTTCCTCATTTTTTACATTCAGGCGCCCTTATGAGAGGCATAAAAGAGTCAGGTTCTGTACATCGGGTCTCTAATTAATTTGTTTCGTTTATCCCCAAATGTTCATTAGACAACTAACCCATAATAGGACAGGATAAGATTAATATCATTTTGTGCTGTCAAGGTTGTAAAATTAAATCACACTTATCTTTAAACTTGAACCCCAAAGCTATGCCAGGATGCAATGGAAGTAAATAAATGCAGATACCTGCCCTGGCTACATACCGAAAAGCTGGAGGCAGCCCCAAGGTAAGTCAATGAGCAATACTTAGTAAAATGCTAATACATTTAGTGAAAGACATGGATTATTCAAACAAATATACCCTGCTTTACTGATACCTGAAGAATGTATTAACACAACCAACACGCAAAAAGACATAAAATGCAAAACATAAAATAATGAATGCTCAATGTGTATCCTTAGATCCTAAATCTAAATCACTTTTTTTTATTTCATTATGTTTTTTGAATGAAATGAAAGGCTTGAGAACCAGTCACTAGGTTAATGTGAAAAAGGAACCTTCCCGGAATTAAAGGGTTAAGATGATATTTTCACACCTAGAAAATAAATGAGTTATTTTAATCTGTTTGTCACAGTCACGCATAAGACAGCTGTGCTCTCTCCAGTGATAATAGTGGCCAATAGTGGTGTTGGGTATCATGTTACCAAATGCATTTATATGACATGTCTAGAGAATGATGCCTGTGGAATTTCATTAATGTAATGATGATCATTCCTATACCCACTTTTGAGCCTTTAGACAAGTTGCTGCCTGTTTTTAACAAATGGAGTTGGCTGAGTTCACTTTCTTTGAATAGCCATTTCTTTCAGTCATTTAGAGTTTTATAAATATTTGATGAAGGAACATATGATAACTCACCTAGTGCAGCAAAGGTGTCCCTGAGGTCTTCCTTATCGATGAACCCATCTCGGTTCTGATCCATAATTGTAAATGCCTAAACACGAGAGAAAAATAAGGGAGGTGTGTTCAAATCAACTAGTATTTTTCTTTGTATTTTTCAATAATTTATTTGTGACTAGGCAATGTTAGAACAGATTTTATAATTCAAAACAATTGACAAACTTGGTGAAATTGTGCAAGGGCTCAGACTGTTTCATGTACGTTCTGCATTGTTAAAAACTTACATTGGCCAATACTTCGTATTATACAGCAAAGGGGTTTAAATCAGGTATCCCTTGGGTCTTCCTCTTTCCAGTTTCAGATGCAACAGGTTGGTAAAGTTGGCAAGACAATCCTTCATTCTGAGCTTAATACTCTACTCAGGAGACCATCAATGAGCTTGTCCCTGGAGTCTTTGAGGCAAATCCACAGAGCTCCCCAGTATGATTAAATGTATTAAGCCAGTACCTGGGAGCTCACATAGTACCACATATGAATACAATTTGTATTTGCCTGCAGATAAATTAGCGAGGCTACTAGACTTTGGAGATACAAACATTTAGGAGCTACTATTGCCCTGCTGAGACACAACCCAATAAAATGGCTGTTAGTCATTTTGAAGTACACTAATTACAGCTATTTGTACTATGTTTGATGTGTGACCATACAATGTCATGTTTTGGTTAATTAAAGGGGTAGCCATGTCCATTTCATAGTGATTTATGAAACAACCATAGATTGGTTCACTAAGTGAAATCTGCCAGTTGTCATCCATCTGTTCCAATGGCATTCTAACCCTCTAGACAAGCTGAAATGCCATAATAATGAAAGTGCACAGGGTGGCAGTGGGTTTTAGGATTACATTCTGACTCAGTGTGAGAAATATTTTTTTAATAGGAAACTAAGAGTTTTCAGGTTCTAATACACTTTCATCTAGAGGTAAATTCTACCAATCCACACAGTGCAAATAATAAAGTGAAGATATTTCCTTGATTAGGACTTGAAGGGTTCCTAACAAAAGGCAATGTATCTAAGGCTTCCACACACAGGGCTATGTTGGTAATAAGCTAAGGTTTGATAACAAAAGTAACAATGACATAAAGTATAGTGGGAGATGCATAATTCTCATTGGGAGAAATGAAATCAGAAGTTCAAGAAAGATCAAAACAAATGCTAGTTTTTCTACAGTTGACATCGCACTAACTAGTTACACACACCTTTGATGCAGATATTAAAGACTGTTATTAAGGGGATAAATTCCATTGTTATTTGATTCCCTTGCGAAAGGGAAATATATTTTTTAAATTGTCTTTGAACAAAAATACGGTGGCACAAAGAGGGTAATTTGTGGACAGAATTATGATTTCTCCTACAGAATCCTAGCCTGTTACTCACCTCTTTAAACTCCTGGATCTGTGTTTGCTCAAACATGGAGAAGACATTTGAATTGGCACCTTCTGACCTCTTCTTGGCTTTCTTTGGAGACTTAGAAAAAGGGAAATCATGCGATCAGTTAGTGTAAAGAGCATAGCAAGGGACTCTGCCCTACTGTGGGAAAGAGCCGAGGCACAAATCAATTGTAGAAAATGCATTACCATATAAAACTTAAACAAAGTTTAACGTTGCCCTTGTTGTTGAGTTAAACACACCTTACCTAACTACTGGAGTGCTGAGCGACTTTATTTGTAACAAATTGTTTACTGACAAATACATTTCTCTATGTACGTATGTAAAAAAGGCAAAACGCAGCAAAACCAGCACAAGACAATGATACACTGAAATCTATGGGGAAAAGTTTTTTCCAATGATATTTTCACTAAGATGCCTTAAAATAATGTCACTAGTTGCATTTGATATCCTTTATTCAGCCAAAACAGAAAAAGATGTAAAGTTACATTAGCTTTCATAACCTTAGTAGTCTTAAAAGCGTATTTAAATTTAGATATTTTTATGTGTTAGCCAAATAAAAGGTAGTAACTTCAACGAAAGATTCCGTTTTCTCTTGCGCTAATATGGCTATGTCAATTTTTCTAATTGAAATAATAAAATACTATGTAGGGTCTAGGTAATAACTGGGTAATAACTCATGCTGCTGTAATTATAAGTATGAGATGGGGCAGCATCTACCTTTATACATCTCTCTAATAAAGTCATGACACTGTTGTATATTTGTACATAGATAATCAAGTCATATAAATTCAACTTTTATAGCATATATCCATCTAAAACACTCCCTATAATGTGGTTAGAATAAATAAAATTTCCCTGTTTCGTTTTGACACCATTATACCCCACAACTCTGTACAATGCATGTACCGGACATAACAAGTAGGGCATCACAAAACAAATCTGACTTACAGAAACAGAAGCTGGAGGGAGCTCTGCTCCAACAAGCTTATACTGTGGATAATTCTGGTGCAAAGTCACAAAAATATTCCATTGGCTGCTATGGTAATGATCCTACATTCCTCTAGATATAACTATGCATAACTCATTCGGTGCACACTTACTTCTATCCTAACATTTGCAGAGCAAAGTCTAGCTTACTAGTTGAGAGATGTTTGAATTGATTAGTCTTTCAATAAATTGGTACGGTCTATCATTTTCTTTATTTGGCATACAGCTCCCCTTTGGCACGTTGATATTCTCCCTAGCATCACACCCAACTTTCACTTACCATTGTAGAGTTGCTCTGTGTGATGTTAAAGACAGTGAAATTCCAAGAGCAGATCCAGACCCTACTCCCTCAGACAATAAATACCCCCAAGCCAGTTATAAATAAACTCATGCCCACTTTTGGCAGTGTGAGGTAAGTTATACCCAACCCCAATCAAGCCTTTGCCCTGTCTCCATTCTTGACACATTGTTGTGAAGTCTGATGATATGTGAGACAAAAGAAGTTCTGAAGGTTACAGGACTCCAATGCGCCTCTTGCGGCCCCAACACATATGTGATCTTATTTAAAGTAACAATGCCACAGCAGATGGTATAGACTCCTACAAATAACAATAGCAGCTAGTTCACAGACGTCACAGAATGGAAGAACAGATATTAATACAACTATTTCACTCCCTTACTAACACGTTTACTTATCCATATCCAATCCCACTATCTTTCGCAAATTATGCTGGAAAACAATTTTGGCTAAGTAATTATTAGAGAGGTTTCATGAAAGGAAAGCTTTGTTAAGTTATTTTTAAATTTTAGGCTTTTAATATATTTTCAATCAGACCATGTTGTGCATTGGTGTAGGAAGAGTTAAAGAAGAATTATAGACAAAGGAATGCACATGCTCAATGGGCACTTGATACATTTTCATCACACCCCACATAGGATTACCCCATCCCTCCTACTCCCCAGTTGCGTTGTGATTAGGGGTTTTCCAGGGGATTAGGAGCACCAGGTGGCAATCAGTGGCTTCAGACACACTCAAAAGCTTACCGCACCACTTTGACGTGACAGATGTATAGAATAGGGTCTCTTTTGTCAATTTACGGTCCACTTACAGTACAGAAACTGTGCATTATATACTGAATCTGCCTATAATATGTGATTCGTTTTGTATAAGTCTACAATATGTTTTTAAAATTTTTGCTTCAAAAGTAAGGGTCTATTATATTTTTTATTCTCCTGACATATGATTGTTTTTGGGGATTTGCTCCCATCCTTGCACCCTCTCACTTGACCCCTGTATCACAATTCCATATCACATATACCCCAATGTCTACACAAGGATGAATACTGAGACTCCTCATCACCTGCACCGCTTATCATTCTTTTTGGTCAAGGATGTATAACTGTCCAACTATATTACAATGTCCTTCATTAAAACCCTTGTTTGTCTGCTTCACAAACAGGCTAGCCTTGTAATCAGATAATTTACTATTCTCTCCCCCTCCAAAACTCTCCCAAGTTCACATCCCCATCAACTTCACTAGGAACTCAACTCTCAAGAATTAATGGTGCCCACACTAGAAGCAAGATTGTGTGATCAATCAATTTTTGTGTTGATTACTCCTTTTTTGATAATTATCACCATTTAAGCAACTTCAGATTTTAATTAATAACTCCTTCACAATTTTACTCTCTTTATTAAACTACTGTAGGAACTGCATCTGAATTTAAGGGCCAGCACAAAAATGAAAGACCCCAGGCTTCTCACCATTTATCTTAACTAGCTGTATTGAAATTAAAAGCTGTAGACATAGTGTACATAGTTTGTATTGTGATTGGTTGTCAACCACCTAACACTGTATATATTGCAGATCATTTTAGGGAGACATTTTAGGAAGACAAAAGGTGAATTTCCATCTCCTGTGGCACTGCAACTCCCATGATACTCAAAATCACAGATATGTGTCTCATTTCTTTAAAGAGGAAGTCCCCAATACAATACAAGCTGATTGGGGACAAAGCTGGCACTGACAAGTCCCATGATCATGTACAGAAATGTAGGTTAGAATTGACGAGAACTTGGTTTTATTGAAGTTTGTTCCCATAAACATCTGCATACCTATAGGCTGTCATTGCTGTGAGTAATATTTTGGATGACTTTCCCTGCGAAAATTGACACCGAGCTGATTCATTTTGGCAATGCTAATGAAGCCCTATTTGTACAATTGAATCGTTTCCTCGATAGACTTTCATCAGTCAGAATATCTAGATGGTCCATTTTTTTTTTACCAATTCTATTGTTTTGTCTAGTAGACTGGGCTTACACAACATAGTTAGAACACATACAAATGGCTAATATGCAGGTGACTGAAAAACATGATATTATACAAAAACTAGAACTGTTTTAAAAAAAAATAAAAAAATGATTTTTTAAAATCTGATACTAGTCATCCTGGTAGCTGTATTTCCACCTTGATGTCCCTCAAGTAGAAAACCATGCAGGGCGTAAGAGTATACAATGCTCAATAAATTCCAAGCAGAGTAATTTCTGCTGTAACAATGCCCTTTATCCTCCCTTCTTGTTCTCAGCTGTTTCAGTATCATGTCTTCGCCTGAGTGCACAAAGCACTCAACAGCTGTTCTGCTTGTTGTATTGTATTACTGAGAGAATATGGTATTGTTATCGTTGATCCTGTTCTGTGAAGCTCAGAGTCGGAAGCTATATAAAGCACAGATATTCATAGCTTCACAGTAAATTATTCTGGTGGACAAGGCATATTTTCATCAAGAATTATTTTCATGATCTTTTGGGGGGTCATCCCAATAAAATTAGATGACCATTTGGACGAGTCCTTAAGAGATGAACTCAGAATTTCACAAATTGCTTGTAACTGTCATCTAGAAGTTACTTCTTCAGAATTATAAACCTCATCCCAATAAAATGCTCTACAGGCTCCACATGGCCCATATTTATAAAAGTAAGAATGAAGCAATTGCAAATATCCAGTTGAAGCTCATTTTTTAATAACTAGCAGAAGAATTCAATTGGTTGCAATGATAACTGTGTCAAAATCAGCTTGTGTCCTCATAATTGATTAATATTGCTTCAGATTTTCCTACACTCCTTCTGTAGGAATAGATTGAGTTCACTTGAACACAGGTTTGGCATTTATTATACACAGTCTTTCTGAAGCACTAATATAATAAGGGTACTGAGAGAACAAATTACAGAGTTTCCATGTCAATCCATCCTCCTTAATACTGGAACAGGCACCTATAGTTTTGGATAAACTGTGCTTGAAGGAAGTAAATTTCCTGGGTATTTAATACACTGTAATGAGAGGCAGAAATCCTTGTTTTCAGGTAATTCTAATGCAAAAATCAAATAAACATTTTTGCTATGTGGTCTAAAACAAGTATGTATCAATTTCCTCTTCATATGCTTACTCAGTATAATGAAACACCTCAGTATTGCTGGGTAAGCAACAATAGGTTCACATAAAACAGTCTCTTTCACACGTCACATAACATAAAGAGCAGTTTGCATTGGGCTGTAAACCCATTGTTCCTCATCATAGCAACATAGGGTCAACCTTTCTGGTTAGGTAAGTTAGGTAGTGTTTGAAAAGTCACAAATCCATCTAAAATAATTATATAGGTAACATTGTGCCTCTGTTTGGGGGCACTGACAAGCTATTTGGGGACAAAGATGGCCCATGGCAAGCACTTTGGTGGCAAAGATGGCACATAAAATATGTTTGGGGCACTGTCAAGTGGTTTGGGGACAAAGATGGCACAGACAAGCTGTCTTGGCCACTGACACACTGGTGGCAAAGGTGGCACAAACAAGCTGTTTGGGCCCACTGTCAAACTGTTTGAGGGAAAAAATGGCACAGAAAAGTTTTAGGGTGAAGATGGCACAAGCAGACTGACAAGCGATTTGGTGACAAAGATGGTATAGACAAGCTGCTTCTTCCATTGATAAGCGGTTTGGGGACAAATATGGCACTGACAAGCTGATTGGGGACAAAATGGAACATACAGGCTGTTTGGGGGACACAAATGGCACAGGCAAGCTGTTTGGGGACACTGACAAATTGTTTGGGGGCATAGATGGCACAGAAAAGCGGTCTGTGGGCACTGAGAAGCTGCTTGGGGATAAAGATGGCACATAAAAACTGATTGGAAGAAAGAGAAGCTGTTTGGGGGGCAAAGATTGCACAGGCAAGCTGTATGGTGGCAAAGATGGCACAGACAAGCTGTTTTGTGGAACTTACAAGCTGCTTGGTGGCAAAGATTGCACAGACAAGCTGTTTGGCAGCACTTACAAGCTATTTGTTGACAATGATGGCACAGGCAAGCTGTTTGGGGGCACTGATCAGCTGTTTGGAGACAGACATGGCACTAACAAGTAGTTTGGGGTCAAAGATGGCAAAGACAAGCAGTTTGGGGTACAGGTTGCACAGACAAGCTGTTTGGGGGCAAATATGGCACTGTGACATGTTGCTTGGTGAAGTCAGGGGGCCCAGAGACAATCTTTGCACCAAGGCCCTGTGGTTTCTTCTTATGCCGCTGCTTCCAGCCTCAAGCTGGTGACCTCCAGTCCTGCTGCATCGCCGACCTGCAGGTCTGTGTGCGTCTGGCGCAGGACGCTGAGCACTGGGCATTAGCCGTCTGTATCTTTTTCTCTGCTTGCATGCTAATACATTATAACACTGATGGCTGATATAAGTAGATCATTAAAATACCCTAGAATACATTGTTGCATCATCTCAATTGTGCATAAGATATACAGAGACATCGTACAGATCTTCCTGGGGTTAACAAAAAAGTAAAATAAATCTGAAAAGGTCACTTAGTCACCAAGACACAACAGAGATCAACAATGCTTTCTTGTATCCATCACTAGAGTAAGTGCAAATATCCTGGATATTCCAGTAATCCTTACAGGGATTGAAATAGACAGGGCTTGTAAGTGAGATGCGTCAAAGAACACGTGTGCCCATACACATAGGCTGAGGGTTACGCCTGAGAACACGTTGGATGAGTTGGATGTCCCTGTTTTCAGGGGGCAGTACCATGATCAAAAGCTCTGCGCTGATTCCTTATGAAGGAAAATAATATCTTAAGGTAACTTGACTTTAAGCCTTGGAAATTCTCCACCTGTTAATTTCTTTCAATTAACATTCCTAAAGCAACCAAATGATCAAGCATATTCAATTTCGTAAATATTACATAGAAAAATCGTTTTAGTTTCAAAAAGGTTATACTGTATAACCCACATGAAATATGCAATCTTGATTATCATTAATGCACAAAATTATTAATTGAGGAAACACACAGGTTACATTTAAATGCTTAAAAATACATTCATTACTTTATTGTTAACTCAGAATTGAGACAAGGCAGGATTCAGGCTCCACCATTCATGTGTTGGAGGGGTAAAATATGAAGGTTTATGTCAGCCACCAGGATTTAGGCCTCTTCCCATGTAAATTAAAATAAGCACAGTTAATAACTTGGGGGTTAACATAAAACATACCTCACCAAATCTCAAATGGATAAAAATGGACGGAGACATCTCTAGGGGAAATGTTTTATGAAAACTTTCACCCTGTTGTCACCTATTAGTGGTTGCGTTCTAAAAAGAATATTGTATTTGCACAATATAATTTATAAACATATTTTCTGTTTTTATATAGATATTATTGTGAACTTTAGGTGCGTAGAAGACGGGAGGGCTATCAGACGAGGAAAGAGAGGTGGGGGATTTGGGTACAACAGCTACTCCAGTCCTTCCTTATTGCCCCTACCCTGAGCTTTTACAGCTCTCCTAATCTATTTCCCTTTCCCTATATCCCAAATATACTGTCTTGGTCAGCTTTGGCCCCTTCCTCCGTTTTCTCATGTCATGGTATGCCTGTCCTCCAGTAAGGACACCAGTCCAACATGTCCCTGGTCCGTCCTTCACTCTTCTACTCTTCACCCCCCCACACAAGCATGTTGCAGGCATAGTAAGCAGGTGCTTGGTCTGGGAACAGGAATCACTGGTATTAATGGAAGCACTGTAGTTTATATCTACTTGCCAAGGGATTGGTGGAGGGACATAAAAGCAATACTGCAATATACTGAGATGGGATTGTGGAAGTCCCAGGATACTTTACTGTTAAACTGATATTATGTTCCATACACTGATAAACAGTGGCGTGATATAATGCTTAAACACGAATGGCACTTTTCCTCCTCTGACTTTTTATCCCATTCCTGTTTCACTTTAATGCAATAAAAAAACACTTGTATTTACTAATGTCTGGCAGATCTGAATAATTACTTTTATGTTAAAAACAGTTGTCCTAAGAACTAACTAATATGACCAAGTTAAACCAAGGGACAGTTGCAAGTGAAAAAAAAAGTCCAGTACTGTCACAACACAATCAGCATAGAGTAGCCTTATCCCTTTCAAGTCCAGTATTCGGAGGTTCTCCTTTCACGCACTAGGATCTTTCCCCCCTGCTCCACCGGTGTTCCTAGTTTTCTATGACTGACTGGATGGGCAGTGTGCAGAAGGAGGTTATTGTTATAAGGACAGGTGTGGCAGAATCTATACTCCACTCAACAGAAAATGATGACAAGCCCAATGCCTCCATGACAAATTGCTGTAGACAGCTTTGAAACTGTTGTCCTTTTCAAAGAGTCCATACATGGGCACTGGTGCCTGCCACCGCAATTTGTGGTGTCTGTTACCCTGCTGGCTCTCTCCAAAGACGGTCTGGATTGGCTGCACGCCGCAAGGGAGCACTGAAGCAGAGGTCTGTAGGAATAGACCTTGCTCTCCTACCACATGAATTAAGATGATGGAAAAGGAAAATATGGGGAGAAATGGGCAAGATAGTGAAAAAGTGGCGAGATAAAGAGATAGATAATGAGAAAGGGCACAAGTAAAGTGGAAGGGAGAGAGAAATGGGGAGAAAGAAGAGAACAGAGAGAGAGCTACAGAGATGGGCAGAAAGAGAATTAATGACAAAGGGGAGAAATAATGAGAAAATTGAGTGATGGGGCAAGTGTAAGACAGGATGTTTGAGTGTAAGGGCAAGCGTGAATGTGCACGTGTATGTATGTGTAAATGGGCAGGCATGCGTGTGTCTGGGCAGGCATTTTTATCCATTACTATTAGTGTTTTGGACCTTAAGGTCCATTTTTAACCCGTGGGGACTATTTAGTATTGCTTTAAGTAAAAAAAAATGAGTCCAGCAACCTTAAAAATGTCCACATTTAACTTTGTCCGTGCCTATCCCTGGCCACCTCTTTAAAAGCTCTGGATACCATGTCGGCAGTTTGCTGCTGCAACCGTGAGCGGATCCAGGATGGGGCAATTAATGTCACGTTGCTTGACCCCCAGTAGAGCTGTGGCACAGGCACAATGTGCTGCATTGAAGACAGGCTGAGGTTTCACCAGGGTAAGTGAGTTCTGTGAGTGTGAGTGCACCTGGATATGCTAGTGTGTCTGCATATTTTATTTTGTCTGTAAGGTATTAGTGTCTGTGAACATATGATGTTAGCGCGTCTGTTATTGTATAGTGTTAGAGTGTATGCTGTTTGCATGGGCGTGTGTGTCTGTGTATTTAGTACTACTATTTGTGTGTGTGGTTGTCAATGAATTAGTGTGTTATTGTATGGTGTTAGGAAGAGTGTGTTCATATCTGGTGTTAGCATGTGTGTGTGGTGGGTAGATGGGGTGTAAGGACCCAGGCTTTAATCCTGTACTTTTCACCAAAGGCTATCGTGGTAGTATGAGGACTCTTTTGATATATTTTGTTAACTAACACTAACTCTTGCACACTGAGTTAGATTGGAATTGGAGTTTGGTAATAGTTGGTAGGTAAATGGCCAAGAGGACGCTTTCAGCCACAACGTGTACGTGTTTTGTGAGTATATGTTTAGTAAATTACAAGGTTTCTTTCCACATGTTTTGATGTAATTTGCAAGAATTGTATGTGCAACCCATTTTTTTGCATAACTAATAATAATGTTTGGCATGCCTTTTGAAGGTATTGGATGTTTGATCCAAGAGTGTACAGTTAATTTCATCTTCAATACACTAAAGTTCATGAGATTATTGTAAAGCACAATAGGAGCAAGGGAATGTTTTATGTTGAGTCTTGCAGCTGAGACCAAGAAAGATAAAAACGTTTTCTCACATGTATTAGCACTGGGCGTTTGTAGGGTGCAACTTTCTTCTGCACCACTAGATGGTGGTATGACCCAATATCTCTAAACTAACTAGACAAACCAAATGCAGATCTGACAGGGCCATACCACAAAGCACTTGCATTCTGGTTAATAATTATACAGATCTCTGGTGACTGCAGGGGGTTGTGGTCTATTGCTTTGCCCTTGAACATAGGAGCCATTGATTCAGTCGCTGGGTCTACCACTAAGGTTACATTGATAGTTTTATGCAAGGCCATTTCCTTCTTTTTCAGATATCCTTTTTAAAGAAAAAAACTTAAGTAGATGTTTTAAATTGGGTAGCAGATTGTAAAGTATATCTGTTCGTCTTGTTCTTGTACAGGGATGATAATTTGTGCTATATATATAACTAAAACAATGCAATATATCTGCCTGGCAATCCATTATATCCAAATTGTATATCACATAAGTCTTAGAAAAAACATGGTATTCTAGGCTTGTACCAAAACAGTCTATGTGAGAACTTCCTGGGGTAGACTACTCTGAGCTGTCCTCCCTGCATGTATGGGGCTAGCCCCAGAGACCCTTTCATGGGAGGTAAACGGGCAGAGGACAGTGGGGGCAGAGTAGGCATAATTTTGGCAGGGAGTGGGCATGACCGGGAGAAATATACTCAGAGACCAGTGGAAGCAGGGCTTTACTCAGAGGCTCTTGGTCAAACCCTGGGAGTTCCCAGGTATGAACAACAGTCAGGTGTTTTATAGCCTACTTCAAGTCAATGGATAAAAATACTTTGCCAGTGGATTCTGCAGCACCCAATACACTTTAAACCTGTAGGTTAACCAAGGTTAGTTTTCTGCCGTTAAGAAAGAGCATAAAAAACATACCACAAACTTTTTCCAGCTCCTGAGAGAATGAGTAAAAGCGGCAGGTCTAGTCCACACCTAGGGACAGCACTAGGTCCCAAGAGACTTGAAAGCAGTTGGACGTTGGTGGGATCTGGGTGGAGTGGGTACAATCCCAAACACCTCTCCCCCTCCCAGAGGTAAAACACACTACTGGTGGCTGGGTTATCAGGTCTGATTTCCTGATGAAATCCAGAGAGCTATTATAATAGAGGCATAAAGAAAGAGCTAGTTTTACATATGTAATTGTCTGCTAATAGAGGCAGCATCAAGTCCTAGTGGCACGTGTAGAATTTTTATCTATAGACATGATTTCCCAGTAGTGTAGGGTGACAGGGTCACTTGAGGCAAAATTAACAACACAATACTTCTGTGTGACTTATACAAAAGCCTGGTGCTTAATGTAATTTGAATGCTATAGGTAACAATTCATGCATGTATAACTTTACAATCAGAAAGGAGGGGGCGGGAATAAAAAAACGTCAAAGAAAAGGAGGAATATTCACATCAATTAATAAAAACCTTTGCTTTGTTCAAATGTTATATCAATGGTTTCAACAGTGTTATCGCTCTGCGTGTTTTTTAGCTGGCAAGGTTTTGTAAGCGGTTACCTTACAACAAGCTATTACCATAAAAGACAACAGAAATAATTATATAGAAAATTGGATTATTTATTTGATTAATTCCTATTTAGAGGTGCTATCGGACAGGGCCGGCCTTTGGGGTGTGCGACCTGTGCAACCGCACAGGGCGCCACACTCCAGGGGGCGCCGCAGCGGGGTCTGACGCCACCGTAGTGTACCGCTGCCGCCAGCAGCGTACCTAGCGGGGGGGGGTCCGCACCGGGTGCCGCTCATCAGGGGGGCACCCGGCACCCCTCCAGAGACGGGCAGTAATGTCCGCCGCTGGAGGAGCAGGCTCGCAAGGGAGCGGTATCGGAGGTCTTTAGCAGACCTCCGGCTCCCTTAAGTGATTTTAAGCCGGTTCAAGGAAAGCTGTACTTTCGGTTTCAGTCCAGAATTCGTTTCGGTGCATCCCTACTACTAAGCCAGAGAATGAAGTGGTAGGCCTACACCACATCAATGTTTGGCGTAGTATATAGTGATTAGGGTTTTGTTACAAGTTTTTATTCCTTTCTTTTTTGGGGATGGGGGGGGCGCCAGAGGAGTAGTCCGCACAGGGCGCCAGAACACCTAAGGCCGGTGATGAAGTTTTATCTTGGTATCATAATCATGGAAATACTTTCATCAGAGTAATAAATAGCAAATTATGGAGCTGTTTCCCAGAAAAGAGAAGGCTCTATTAGGTTTTCAGTTATTCAAAGAAATCAAGCAGGTAATAAAAATATAACTTGTTATTTACATTCACTCCAAGGACCCACTAACCCTAGGGTTATCCCTGACACCATGCGCTGACACACACACACTCTAACACCATATGCTTATACATACATATACACACACTCACTCTCTCACCCTACTTTCCATCTTAGTTACCCTCTCTTACTCTCACTCTTTTCTCCTTTCTCTCACCTTCCCTCTTATCCTCTCATCTTCCCCTCTCTCTCACCCTTCTCCTTTCTCCCTCTCACCTTCTCCTCTCTTCCATCCTCAGCGCAGCTCGCTTGCTCTCTCTCCCTCTTACCTAGCCAATGGAGTGCTCTCCTCGCTGCTACTACCACAGGGTCAGGTAAAGCATGTTATGTGACTTCACTGGGTGCTTCTGTTGTCAACCACCCACCTTAACACAAGACTGCTCACTTTGGTATAAAGGAGATATTCCATCGTCACTGTTGTTTTGTTCTAATTAAATCTGGATAATTTATTTATTTTAAACTCATCTTCTCAACATCTCCTATTCTGTATAATGATCCATATGTTGCAAAAGGAAATATTTTCAAGGACCCATACACATTAATAAAACATGTATTTTTAATGACACTCTCAATATTATTTAATAATCAAAACACCAAACTAGAAATTAGCTGTCAATATCCCCAGTGTTTTCATTCCCTCTTAGTTAAACTTGTTATAAATTATTCATAATCCAATATGCCATTACTCTTTGATTAAGATTTACCTTTAGATTTTATATTTCATCTTCTACTTTAACAAAACTAAACAGAAATTTGTGATTTTTAAATGTCTCACATGAGGGAGAATGGACATAAAATACCTTTCTGTTCCATTTTTATTTCTCTGACCTACAATAAAATCTACCAAAACATATTAAACAATATTATACTAAAAATTAAAGTCAATGTGTTCAAACATACTGTTTTGCCTGCTCTGAATTCAAACACAGCTTTAGGAACATTATTCCCAGTACTGTTGGCTGTCCAAACCCTTTGAAATGTATATAAATAAATAAATCACTTACCTTACAGAAAAGCTGCAGCTTCCCACCTCATCCGTGGTCCTGAGATTCTCTCCATTGATTGGCTGCTTTAAAAAGGAATGCACTCCTATTGAGTTAATTCCCATTAGAGCATTCAGCAAATACTATGCCAGCTCTTAAACTGACTGGCAGTAAGCATATCACATGCCAGGAGCGTCCTTTTAATCATAATTTTTTAATCATGTAAAGTTTCATCTCGTTCATAATTTTTGCAGGTAACACAAAAACAAGCACAGAGAGTTGAGTCCTCTAGAAACTGCAAAAGCCACTTAGAATGTTTTGTGTTCTTTTTATGCGATTAAACTTTTAAAGAAAAGAATAAAATGTCAAATCTGTTATATCTATGTAAGAGCCTGCCTCCACTCCTATGAAGATGTAGTAGATTTCTTTACTGAAGACAAGACATGAATTGACTGTGTGGCTCATGAACACTCAAGCAATGCCAAAAATGTAAATGCACATTTTATCCCTCGACAGTAGGCAAGTATGTGACCACCAATGTCTTTTACAATGGCCTATATGTGGTTGTTATCTGCCATAAATCTAAAGAAAGATGGCATGTTATTCTGCTTGTTTTAGGTGTAATTTGGTAACGATACAAACTTTTGAGAATAACTGTGTGTCTTCTTCATATTAAACCTGAGTATACCAGTAGTATGCACTCCATTATACTTCAGTTAGCCAATAAAGTTATCATCTTTACCCAATTTACTCTTTCTAAGGCTAACATTGTACATCTCTATAGATGTTCTGCAATCCTTGAAAATAAAATGGGGGTAGGGATAAAAAAAAACATAATATACGCTTAACCCTGTCTTTCAATGCATTTTATGGACCACACATGTATTTCTCTGGGAAGCACAGAAATGTGTACACGTTGTATGGAATTGTGTAGCATTATAACGGCATAGTTGAGTCATATACTGAGCTTTGACCCCCTTAAGCTCTTAAAATTTGTCTAGCCATTGATATCTGTAATGTAGCTTATCTTTTGCAACACATGGGCAAATTGAAACCTTGAACTGCCGAATAATGTTTATTTCTAAGTTTCACGGGGCCCAGAAGGTTCAAATTCATATAGATTTGTATTCCTAGATAAAACAGACTTACGTGTACACTAGCCTGGAATGCCAACAGTCAAGTGTTTTTGCATTGAAAACATATTCAGGAGGGACTGGGACTTACTGGCTCTGGTGAAGGGAGCCAAGTGGTCCACCGACACGCCTTCCTCCCTGCATGATGGCTAACACACACAAAAAAACACACACAAACACATATTTACTATAACGAATACCTGCTGTCACACTATAACACTGGGTGAAATGTGAAATTGGACCTCAAGATAGCCCTATTTTGAGAATTAGAACCAGCCCTGGGGCAATTGCACCCGCAGGTCAGCTGCCCCTGGAAACATCCTGTTGCTAAAATTCTTCATGCATCATGGTGTTTTTATGAATTGGTGGAGAATAAGGATATTTCATTTTCCTAGTATAAGGATATACTAGGGGAAAGCAGAAAGTTTTGATAATCTGCATATGGTAAAAGTAGCAAGAATTCTAGACAACATGTAATGTTTTAGTATCATTTCCCTTTTTATGGACGTGATGGCTGTCCGCTACATGCTGTCTTGAGCCTCTCCTGAATGCCACAAAATAAATCCCTCTATCAAATTTACTTGTCAAGCTCAGGGTATTTAAGCATTACATTTCTGTATTTTGTCCATTAACTTGAGTTACAGGGCAGGCAGTCTCAATGCAATCTAGAAGCAATCCATGACTTCATGCTCACAAACACTCTTAAATTAATACTTAAAAACCCTTCACACCTATCATGACAGCATGGTACGTTATGACTTAAGTCTGTGCACACCACTACCTGATGGTTCCCAGTGCAGATGATTGCCTTAAGAGCAAAAGGCTAGCACCCATCTGAAATGTTGTCTTTTTATGTAAACTGTTTTTCTTTAATATGTTATGGCATTTAATTCTTTACTTTCTAAAACTTCAATGTATACCGGCTAATATTGCCCTATAATTGGCACAAAGATATAGGAATTCTATACATATAAGGTATATTGGTTTTTTTTTTAATGTATACATTTGTATTATGTGTTGGTCTATACATCTAAAAGTGGTATAAAAAAAAGAAACCCCTATCTGTCATTGAATTGTGGTTGAACAAATATATTGTAAAAATGCAAAAAACAAAACAGGTTTTTGGATACGTAATACCCTCAGTAAAGAAAGAAAAGTCTACTTACAGGCTTTAGAAAATTAGAATTTTGTCTCATTCAACTCACCCTTCAGGTGCCTATAGTAAAAGCAGGAAGTACCGTATTTGCTCGATTATAAGACGAGGTTTTTTTCAGAGCAAATGCTCTGAAAAATACCCCTCGTCTTCTAATCGGGGTCGTCTTCTAATCAGACCTCAAATAGAGTCTGATTAGGAGACTAAGATCCAGATCCCCCGCACCGCTGCAGGGGACCTGGATCCTCCTGTCTCACCCCCCCCCCCCATCATACACACTTACCGGTGCTTCCTGCTGTATTGCCGGGGCAGCGGTTGACGTCTACGCGATCCGCGTAGACAACGTCCGCTGCAGCCGGAAGGAGGTGTGGCTAGCAGCGGGGGTTGTCTGCGTCCGTCGCGTAGACCTTCCCCGACTGTCAGAGATCTCTGATCTCTGACAGCCGGGGAAAGTATACGCGACGGACGCATACAAACCCCCGCTGCCAACTCCACCTCCTTCCGGTTGCAGCAGAAGGCGACGTCAACCCGCTGCCCCGGCTGGAAGCACCGGTAAGAGAGGGCTGAGAGGGGAGAGAGGGGAGAGAGGAGAGAGGAGAGGGGAGGGGAGGGGGGGGAGAGAGTGTGTGTGTGTGTGTTAGTTAAATGGGGGCATAGGGCATTTCTGGAGTGGCGTTAAGGGGGCATTTAATAGAGCACTCTGCCTCCTGAAATGCCTTATACCTCCCTATATGCCACTCTGCCCCATAATATGCCTTTTAACCCCCTAAATGCCAGAGTGGCATATAGGGGTATAAGGCATTTCTGGAGGCAGAGTGCTCTATACAATGCCTTTTAACTCCCTTAATGCCACTCTGCCTCCTGAAATGCCTTATACCTCCCTATATGCCACTCTGCCCCATAATATGCATTTTAACCCCCTAAATGCCAGAATGGGATATAGGGGTATAAGGCATTTCTGGAGGCAGAGTGGCATATAGGGGGTCAAAAGGCATACCATGGGGCACAGTGGCATATAGAGGGTTAAAAGGCATATCATGGGCCACAGTGCCATATTGGTGTGGCAAGCCTGGGGGCAGATGTGCGTAACTGGGGGACAGGCTGGAAAATACAAGAAATAAAAACAAAAAAAAGATTTTTCTCAATCATAGCTTTTATTAAAAAAAATAGTTTACATGAATTAACATTTACTGGTAAAACTTTTTTCCTTTAGGGTCGTCTTATATTCAGGCTTTTTCTTTTTTCCTAAGTTAATATTCAGATTTTGGGGGGTCGTCTTATAATCAGGGTCGTCTTATAATCGAGCAAATACGGTATAAGGAAGCTGAGCTCCCATTGAAATCAGCAGGAAAAAACAGCAGACAATCCCAAGTATGCTTGTAAAACATCAGTGTTGAGATATCATACATGCAATTGGTTGCTGCTACTCCCATTGATTTTAATCAATCACCCATTGGGAGCTCAGCTATCATTTTACTGCTTTTCACAAGGCTTTCCTATTTAACAGAATTCTTGTGTGTTTAAGTGTACACTTTAACTGTACAATTTAACAATACACTACCACTACACACAGTAAAGTGATTACAAATAGCACATTATACAGGGCCACCATGTACAAGGTATGTGGTTGGCATTCTAGGCCCAGATTGCCAACCACATAACATATATGTACAGTGTACGTGGTTAACATCGAAAGGGTTAAACTTAGGAAACAAAGCTATTAAGAGCATTAAACTAGCAAATGGGTTAAGGCCTGCCACAATGTCCATAGGAACTCACATCACTCTCTCTGAGGCTCTTCAGACTTGGCTGTGATAGCCTAAGGCTCCAAATTGATTTCTTTCTGCCCTGTGATGGATGTCAGTTTGCATGGCCCCGGGGCACAGAACTGTGCCTGCAGCTCTGAACTTGAAACCTTGAAGAAAGACAGTAACACGGAATACAGGAATATAGACCATTTAGTTAAAAAATATTAGCTTGCAAGAAAATTATAACAGTTCAATCATTTGATTGGCATAGTTTGTATCGGGGTATGAGAAGTAGCAAATAAGATATAAGAACATTATATAGTCCCTATATAATAATAATATACACTGGATGATTTAAAAGGGTGTCATGAACACATGATAGGAGCAATGTCTAAAATAATGCTTGCAGCATTATATATAAACAGATTTACAGAAAATGATGAACCACTTTCTAGGTCTCCTTTGTGGACTAGATGCTAAGTGATACATTTTGACGATGCCCTGGGCCTGAACCACAGCAGTGCCCCCAACTACCCCCTCTGCGGCTGCCATCCTCACTGTGGAGTGCTGGGATATGATATCATATCCCAATGCTTCGTCTCTTTAAGTAATGTATGTTATGGAGACTATGGTTTAACATAACTCTGCATAGTGATATTGAGCTGGTTGGGGAGTTTCCTCTTGTAAAAGTCCCTTTGAGCAGCACCACACAATTGCCCCGGGGCCCCTGAACCTCACCAAGCATTATGTACCACATTGCTTGCTTTGTCCCCAAACAGCTTGTCGGTGCCACCTTTGTCCCCAAACGGCTTGTCAGTGCCCCCGAATAGCCTTTTGCACCGAACAGCTCGCCTTTGTCCCAAAACAGCTTTTCAGTAGACTTGTGTAAAAATGGCAGTTTTAGCAAAATTTGCCAATTTCATCAATTCCTACAAAGGAAATGGAGCAAAGCAAAGAGTTCAGAATTTTTGTTGGAATTTCTTTGGTCCTTTCACTCTCACTCACTCACACTTTTACCCACTCTCATTCAGGTTCTCTCACACTCTCATTTATTTTCTCTTATGCTGTCGCTGAATGTCTCCCTACATTCTCTTCCAACTGCTTCCCTGTGCTACACAGCTCCACTTCTTATCTTGCATCATCTTGTTCTTCTTTCTTTGTCTGTTGCTTCAAAACATCTAAATTTTTCGGCTGCTTCTTCGTGGACAACGGGACATCAGAATTTCCGCAAAATGGTGATTGGAGAAAAGGGGAGTGGGTGTGGCCGGAGGCTCCACCCTTTTGCTGAAGTAACCTCACAGTGAACTTCTGCAAAAAGGTGGAGCCTCATGGCACACCCTCTTCCGGTTACTCCAAACGGGGAGGGTATTTGCCAGGAAGCTCCACCATGTTCCAGAATTTCACCGGAGATCATGTCCCATTGTCCACAGAGAAACAGATGAAGAATAAATACTTTTTGGAGCAGGGGAGGAAGAAAAAAGACAGGAGAACAAGAAGATGCAAGACAATAAGCTGTGTGGCACCGAGACAGGGGCACAGAAGCAGTCAGTGGGGAAGGTAGAGAGAGCATGTGAAAGAGCATGAGAAAGTTTATGAATGTGAGTGACAACAAATTTCAATTTCGAATGTAAGAAGCCCTCCAATTTTTGGCCCAAACAAAAAGGCAGGAAACAAAATTTGTTTGTCCGAAAAAGAATGGACAGAAAATTTGTCGAAATCCTTTTTGGTCCATTTGCACAAGTCTATTTGTCTTTACCAAACAGCTTGTCAGTGGCCCTAAACTGCTTGTCTGTGCTTTGTCCCCAAACAGCTTTTGTGTTCTATGTTTGTCCCCAAACAGCCTGCCAGTGCCGCCAGCTTGTCTACGCCGTGTTTTATTGGCAAATGTATGTTTAGTAGAAGTCCCAAAATTACTCATTACTGGATTTGTCAGTTGTCTCGTTAACAACGAGATAACTATAACAATAACTATAGATGGTGCCAAAAAGAAAGTCAAAGGCTATAGCAGACAGCTGTCTGCAACTCGACATAGCAAAACCCAAATTGCCACTGCACAGGGACTCCAGCCTGATACGGTCCCCAGGCCCCTGACAATTACCTGTAGGTAGCTGCTTTAAAGAGGCGGACAAGTGGTTGCAAGGCGACTCTGACCACACAAGAGGAAACAGTCAGGCATAGTATATGTCGACCAGCTGTAGGTCATCTGACACCTTGTATTAAATTCAGAGAAAGTTAACAGACAAACTCGCAATCAATGACACTCGGACACAAACTCTTTGTAATGACACAGAGGCACAGACCGCAATACTCCAATGCACTGTTGCGTTATTGGGGTACGTGGCACAATATGATTACACAAAATAATGACAGCTGTTCTTTGTTCTCAATCACCGCGGCCAAGTTGTCGACTGACGCCCCCTTGCTCTTGGACTCTAATGCAGGTCCCTTACTTTTTTGAGAGGTTGTGTGTTGCCGAAGGTGACCCCACACATCTTTAATCAAAAAATTACGCCATACTAATACTCCCCTCTTCAGAGACCTGGGCGTTAGCCTAGAATCGAAGGAGTGGGATAAGATTATTTTGATAACACACAAAGGTTTAATTTCAAGCAAAATACAGGATAGTACAAAGTAGAGGACTGCATTGGGAGGTGGGTCCCGCAGGTCCCGCCAAGAAACTTGCGGTCGCGGGCGGTCTTGCTGGGGTTGCGGGCGGTAGCGGACTGTCAGGCACTGTACCTGCGGGTCCCGGTAATCCCGCACAGTCCCGCAAGGCTGCCTTCTCGCTGCTCCCTTACAGTGTCTCCTCTCTTGCTCCGCCCAGGAACAAAATGGAGTCACGTGATGTGACGTCACTTCCCGTGACTCCACCTTGTTCCTGGGCGGAGCAAGAGAAGAGATGCTGTGAGGGAGCAACTCGAGGGCAGCCTTGCGGGACTGCGCGGGAAATCTGCAGTTCAGGTAAGGAGGTGGGCTTAATTGGCCACAAATGTGGCGGGAGCGGGCGGGATTGGCCACAAATGTGTTGGGAGCAGGCGGGAGTAGAACACCCACATTGCGGGAGCGGGCAGGATCGGTCAAAAAATCAGCGGGATTAAAAAAGCTGCCCCGCGCAGGGCTCTAGTACAAAGTACCGACGGAACTTCATAATTTTCTCCCACATGTATCACCGCTTTGTTGGCGCTGCGGTTCTGATTCAGGGACTTATTTACACCTGTGTTGGTCCTGCCCCCTCATTAGGGTGTTCTGGGATAAGATTCTACAGGTCAATCATATTGTGGAAGACCCGAATTTCCACTTCTCCCCTAAAGCATTCCTTCTGCACCATAACAATATACGTTATGGGAGATATAAGGGATCCCTTACCTTCCACATCATTAGCACGGCTAAATCAGTAATTCCCAGGTGCTGGAAGCAGCCCAGGTCTCCACCTATTAGGGCCTGGCTAAACAAGATGTCATTTGTCTGTCAAATGGAAAGTTTGACCATGTCCTCTAAGGGATTCGGCTATAAAAATGATTTAAAATGGTTCCCGTGGCAGGGTTTTATCGCCTCTCCTACCTTCCTTACAATTTTGGATAATAATATCTAGATGTGAGACAGATTGAGACTTGGACTGTCCTCTTCTTTTGATGTGATCCCCCTCTTTTTTACCCTGGAGGCCCATATCTCACTTCAAACACTTAAGTCAATTGAAAAACACACCAAACATAACTAAACAGCATACCACACACCAGTTTTCGGTTTGATGTTTGCTTTGTTTCTTATTCTGTACATTTTTTATATCCGTAATCCCCAGTCGGGACTGTGAAGATTATTGGTTTCCTAGTTTGGTCAGGTGTTATTACAGGCGCTTACACCCTCTGACGTTGTTTCCATTCCAATGGACAATGATTATACTTCCTATGCATGACATTTGTATCAAAATGTATTACTGTATCGACTTCTGTCATACCTCGGCTGCACCTGTATAATCTTATGTTTGACTCACTTCCCACTGTATTATGCTTTTGTGCATATTACCAATAAACGGACTGGTTAATTTTTCACCATGTGAATGGTGTTCTGACGTTACATAGGGGCAGCTCGCTAACTTCATTCAAGTCAAAGAAAACCTGTGCACAACTTGTAGGTTCATAGCACATCGATGAGTATGATTAATATGTTTATTTTAAAATGAATATGAAAGTAAGCTGCATTATGTTCAACATTTCTTTTCTCATGTCTTAAGGATGAAAGGGCAATGGTAGCAGCAGCACATGGGTTCCATATGGGAAGCCACCAAACACTTTGCGCCCAACCTGGTTAATCTAACTACTGTATATATCTACATTAAACAGGATGGGTACAATGTGTTTGTAATATATGTATATATATTTAGTCTAAACAGTATGGTTGCAGATAGAACCCACGTGCTGCTGCCACTGTCCTTTTCTTCCTTCAGATAAACATAATGCAGATTATTCTTCAAATTGCTACATTTATCTCTCTCTCTCTATATATATATATATGGCTTGCCACAATCTGTATCTGCACAATAAGTGAAAATAAGCGGAAAAATATAGTATTCCAGTGACAATTTAACCCTTTCCAGTGTAAGTTTTTTACAAAGCGTTCAAAAGATGCAAAAAACACACAATAAAGGTAGGTGTGTTACGCCAGGTTTCCCCCCACATTATTATGTGGATAGCGTACTGACGCATAATACCCCAAAGTGAAAGGCAACAATTGAGGGATACAGTGTACGTCAATGTGAATATTCCTTAATGATGCACAAACCAAATACAGTTTGATCATGCTGTAAAATCCAAATCGAATGATGTAATGTTCAGATCCACTTTCCGCAGCTAACAATCATTAAATGATAGCTTGAAATCATAAATATTTATGTTTATATTTACATTTATTTATATTTATACCACTCATAAAAAACCACTAGGGTAAGAACATTATTATGAACAATATTATGCTCATCAGCCCCCTGTAGTGCTGCATTAAGACCACCTTAAATACACGCGCACACACACACATGTGCACAGGAAGAAACCCAGGTACAGGGTACGAGAGCTCCTGGTACAAGCATCAGACCTATTGTACAACTAGCCCATGCTGTGCTGTGAGGGGCCAATATATATAACAATTGGATATAAGAATCAGACAGGAGAGGACTCGCAGCAGGGACAAGAAATATACAAAAACAGAGGAGTGCACAACCTAAAAAGCATAAAAGACGCACATTCAGATTCCCAGGTTGGGACTAGAATAATAATGACCAATAAGTACACAAAATAAAGCAAGAATTCAGAGCATAGGCATAGATCTAAGGCATAGATATCAGGGATTCCATCACACTATATGGCATATATTGCTCAGCCTGCCACTATGTCAAAGTACCCCAAGTTTAGGCAGTCCAATATAATTTTTCATGGCTATATTGCTTACCAAGGAGCTGAATCAGTGGGACTGCCCTGCATTTTAACTCTAATGAGACTCTTAAGCAATTTTAAGTGTTGTAGTGATAAAGCAGCCTAATACATATCTGTCCGACAACGCACTCAGTATGTACTATCCGGCATGTCCAAAACAGAAAGGTAATCCATAGAAAACAAAGAAGAGATGCACAAAAAAGATCCGGTCGGGATTTAAATGCTGCCTCTTTACCGTAGGCAACCACGTAATTACACGTGAGAAAGCAGATATGGTTAGATAGAGGTGTTCTGCTAAAAAAAGAACGTAGAAGTGGCTGCCACAACCCGAGGAACACCTAAGGGCAACCAAGAAAGGGCTGACCAACACAGTAGCCAAAGAAATCAGAAATGCCAATGGTTTTGGGGGGGAAGTCACATATTCTACTAGTCAATGCCAACCGCAGCTACCCCTCTATGGCAGTTAGTGAGTGAATGCAGTTGAGGGAAACGCGCGCGATGGAAGAAAAGTGCAGATGAAGAGAAAACAAAAATCATGGAGATTAGAGAAGCAAAGGCAGAAAATGACATAAACTGAGATACTTGTCTTAAATGTGTGTGTATAAAGCTGGCTGTCCCGTGAACGTACCCAGTGGAAAGGACGCCATATGTAATGGGGCCAACCTAATCAAGGGGATGTTTGTGCCACCGGCAATAAGAGGGCCACCTCTGCCAGCCTGTGCTAGCCCTTTCTATATACATCTCACAAATCCCATCCAACCAGGGATACCAACCCCCCAAAATAATACTTACATGATGTAATAATTTAATAAAATAATAATATAAGTGACAGCACGCTTTTCGACTGGCCATTAAATTTATATGGACTATAAAGATGACCCAAAATCCATACAAATGAACATTAATATTGGAAATGAATCAAGACCAAGATATCCACCCAAACTTAACATATATACCTGATAATTTATTTCTAATAATGCATGGTGTTATTATAATCCATTGCAAATGTCACCTACACAAACAATCCATAGCGTAATGGCATTGATCATATTACCAGCACATATAGAATGATTGATCTTCTAGTTCTGACTATAGAAGCCAGTGGCTACCCTGTTCCCTGCATGCAGTCTATACCAGCAGACACTAAAGGGAAGGGGGGGGGACTTTATTATAATCACACAGCATCTCAAGCCACACATGTTAATTGAATTGCACGCCCCCTCCCTTTCTCTCAGGGTGTATCGATCTGCATGTTACGTCACTATCGATATGTTTGACGAAAAAAATATATATATCAAGTTCGAGGAGACCAGTCCCGGGTTGACCCGGAGACTTGAGGGAAATGCTGCTGCCGCTGCTGCTCTATAGGGATTTACAAAGCATGCTGCCTCCTGGCTGGGTGGGTTTGAATGGCTGCAAGTGGGATTAAGTGAAGAGGGAGAGAGAGAGAGAGAGAGAGAGAGAGAGAGAGAGAGAGAGAGAGAGAGAGAGAGAGAGAGAGAGAGAGGAGAGAGAGAGAGAAGAGGCTGGTCCAGCCCGGTGTGAGGTGGGAGAGAAAATAATATCCCAACACACACACACACACATTAATATCTCTCCAATATCCCCCCCAAGATGGCTGCCAACGTGGGATCAATGTTTCAGTATTGGAAGAGATTTGATCTGCGCCGGCTGCAGGTGGGTGCTGGTTTGGGGTGCAGGGGAAGGGGAGCGGCGGAGGGGTTAAGAAGTGCGGCGCCCCTGGGTGCTGGGGGTGGGAAGTTGGGCTGGGGGTTACAATGGGTGCAGTCACAGGGTATTAGGAATGGATCTGCTCGCTGTCTCTTTGCCTTTGTTCCTTTCACTCATTGATCAGCAGCATCAGCCATAAAAGCTCAGGGAGCCGGCTGGCTGTGTGTCTGGCTGGACTGGAGGGGGTAAGAGACCCCTACAGTGTGTGCCTCTATCGCAGGGGTTAATGCCCCGGTCTGGCACTGATTAGGGGGTCCTGGGAATTAACAGAATGGGGCTGTATTAGCCCCCCACTGAAAGATATTCGCTACCGATGTAGTATGTTGGGTACCAATCATTGCTACACTCTCAGCATTCTATGGGATTTGGATGGCTTGTAAGGTCCATCTAGATACCGACATTCGCTTTACTTGAAGTTTAATTATTGCCAAGTGGAGAAAGTCAGATTCTGGTCTGGTCATTGGGATGAAGGAGTTAATACAGGTGCTGCTTTTAAGGTAGTCTATTGGATTTGAACTTTTCAGTGGCACCAAGGGGTTAAATGGTCACCTTTGTCTTGTGGGCATCCATGGCACTTTGCTAACAGTGTGATAGCCATTGTCCCCAGCGCACAGAGAGTTAATGATAAGTATGCGAATGGATGGAGGAAGCACTTGAACCTGACTTACTCCTTAGTGCTGCTTGAAGGACCTACAAAGCTAATCTATGCTTCAGTGCTGGTCCTCCTGTATAAATGGCAAATATTAGCAAGCCCACGGCAAATGGTTCAGGTGGATTTTTTGTTGGTCCACAAAAATTCCCAAATATCAAACCATGTGGATGTGAGAAAGCGGCAGCGGTGGGATCAGTATTTTGCTGGCCATTCTTTACCTGAGCAGAATTCACTTAAACCTTTAATTCTAATGATTCAAACCCATAATCTGTAGTTTTTATTCGGAAACGGCAAACAATAACAAATTAGGGATGAATTGTATTCCTTAGTAAATAGACCTTCGTGACATTGGATTATTTTATTAGAATTCGGTATATTCCCACTGCACTTTTGCCCTCACAATAAGATGTTAACAGACTTCAACTTTCCACGATAAAGGTATAGAGTTCTAAGGTGTTCCCTTTAGAAAGAAAAAGAGCAAATCTGGTAAAGCTGATATGTTCATTAGCCAATAGAGTGCAAGCTTTGGAGACTATCTAGCTCTCTTCTTCAGGCATACAATAAATTATATCTGATGATAGATTACAAGCTTTCGAGACCATCTCGGGTTCTTTTTTAGGCATATTATCTGTTATAGTTCATAATAGACTGCTTTCAAGACCATCTCGGGTTCTTTTTTAGGCATATTATCTGTTATTGCTCATAATTGATTGTAAGCTTCAGAGACTATCTAGGTCTCTTTTTTTAGGCATATTGTCCATTATAGTTCATAATAGACTGCTTTCAAGACTATCTCGGTGTCTTTTCTTCAGCCATATTCTGGATAATATGCCTGAAGAAGAGACCTAAATAGTCTCAAAAGCTTGCAATCTATTATATATCAGTATCGCCTTTACCAAATGTGTCTATTTTACTTTCCACGATACGCAGAGAAGAACATATATGGTTTTTATACCAGCATACCAGACACCGTATCATTTTGATTTATTCCTCCTTGATCTAAGGAAATTATAACGCAGTCTGCACAGTTTAACACATTCACTGCCACGGGGATCTTTTCACTGAAAGGTTTCCTAGTCCCCCTGGCATCCAGAGAGGTTAATAATGCTCAGGGCTTGTGCTTTACCAGGCAGGCACTGTTTAAAATAAAATATTGTTTCAACAGTTGCAAGCATTGCAGGGTTGGGAGAGTTTCAGCTGTTTGCCTTGATCAGTGCAAAGTACAATTAATGTAATGATTGGAAGCTATGATTGATTTGTAGAACAGGAGAAGGGAGAAAGCCCCGTCCAGCTATTTGCATTAACTTAATGTAGATGGTGTACTTTTACACTGCCTTTATCCTGCCGGTTTTAGTGCTCAGCGCACCATCATTGATTTACTAGAAATGCATATACATATTTAACAATGTTTTACTTATAATCTCATAAATCGGTTTTGAGAGGCAATTTGCACAGCAGGGTTAATGCAGAATTCTGCAATCTTCTATTATAATGATAACTAGCCCTAACAATACGTTTCTGTTTTCTCATTCTGTAAATGTTATATATATATATATATATATATATATTATATATAAATCTATATAAAAAGGTTAATTTTGCAATAGATATGCTGGAATTTGTCAAGAAACTATTTATATCTCTAAATACTTATTTATATTCCATGTGTTATACATCGATACAACAGGCTGGTTTTGATGTTACTGCATTGGTGTTTTGTAAACAAATTAACAATAATAATAACAATAATTTGTGGGCTCTCTGGAAGAATTATGTTATTTCTCTCTTGCCCTTATGATGTTAGAAATCATTGTGTGTTATGTATATGAATTAAGGTTGTGATATAATGTTATTATAAATCTTGTATTAACATCTATGTGTATTGATTTGCATGTTTTAGTGAAGATGTACATATGTGGGGATACCCTTCTTGTTATTGAGTTGGTTCATTTGAAAGTGGTGTCATGTTTTGTACAGGGCGATTGTAATTTCTTGCAGGGGAGGGTATTATTTTAAGTGGTCCTGGGTACGCCGAGCCGGAACGAAAGGAAATGGTACCTGTGTATTCCCTGCTAGCGTTTGTAAATCAGACCGGGGCAGCGACTCTTTATGTATGATTGATGTTCTGTATCATTTGGAATGACAAGAGCATGGCAGGCAGATACGGGAGATTGCAGAGAGCTGGTTCAGATGTGCGCAGAGCTGGCTGCGATCCTCTTGTTTCCCTGTTATAATTTAGGTCTGGAGCACTGGTATTTGGGCTCACTCATCCCTGAATGTCAGTTAACAACATTTTCATTAAGCAAGTAATATTCAGTACTTTCACCTTTAGTGTTCCCGTATTTAGGCCACCGATTGGTCGCTTGTGTATTTTAAGCTAGCAAGCTCTACACATTTATTAGATTAAGATGACCCCCATCTAGTGCTCTTTGGGCCACCTAATTATGTGTACGGCTGTAGCGGTATTGGTCTGTGAAATCACCAAATAAGCCCTTTTTTTGTTCTAATGTTTTAAAGGACAGTCATGCTCTTGGAAAATCTTCAGTGCATATTTGCTTATTAACGCATATTGTATAGAACCGCTAATCATTAAAGAATGGCTTGGCTATATGAGAGGCGAGAGTTGGGGGGGGTTACTTGCTTTGTTTAATCTCAAAGAGCTATGTAGCTGCTCATTTACATGGATATTAAACAGGCTTATCCCTCTAGGAAATCACAATATATAAACGCTTTGAAGAAGGAGAAAACACACAATTCCTTTTTAGTACGCCGTAATAGAACATTACTCTGTCCTCTGCCAATTCAGCTGAGCTTTTAGAAATAGGTATTTTTTAATATATTTTTAAAACTGATTAGGTATATAGAAACAAATGAAACAATATTATTTCGATTTTGTTTTATTTATTATTATTATTGTTATTATTATTATTCTTGATTGCTTTATCATATCATATTCATGGTGTCAGTTCTTAGAATGTATTACATTTTTTAAATTATGGAAACTTTTACAGACGGATTAGGTAGCTCAGTCGAGATGGTTTAATTTGGCCAAATATTTGGGATGTACAATATTTGTGGTTTATTTGTGGCCCTCGTGGCCTGGAGTCCAGCTCTCATGGTGAACAATTTTGTTTACGGTTGTAAAGTTCAGCAGAGCATTCATTAAAATACAGGTAAAATTTAGTATATTAAAGTCTAGTACCTAATTTATTTATTTTCTTAACATTTTTATTGCACATTTAAGACCATTTTGCATAGACTCCAATGAATCTTACTGCATGGGAATTGGATTAGGCATCCTTTAGTTATTGGAGTTGACTACCAGGTATATGTCCCCAACCAGCTGATGTCCAGTGGGGGTCCAATCACCCCAAAGGGGGGATCTTTCCTTGGAAAAGTGGAACAGGGGCTATCACATCCCACAGAACTACCGCCAAGCCCAGTCCAGAATATGTCACTGTTAATGCAGCACAAATAATATTACTTTGTTGGAGTGTATACGGCAGTGATGCATTATTAAAGTGTTTGGCAACCCCATGTGTAGTGTCTGTGCTTACGGTGAAAGGTTTTGTTTGCTTGTCCCTTGTACAACGTCGCTCCATGTGTTCTAATAAAATGCATACTGTATATGATAGTAGCATTCTCATTTTGCTTAAGGTCTTCATAGCTATCTCAGGGCTGGCCCTGAATATTGTATAGCATATAACTGTGGCCTGCTTGTTCCACGTGCTTCTCTATGAAATGCTTGATATTCTCAGTAGAGATTGTTAGAGTTGGAGATCTTCTCAAAAGATCCTTCTAAACATAGAATGCTATGTCAGTAACTGTTGTGTAATTCTGAATATTGACTTGGGATGGGACAGTGAGGTCCCCATTTAGCTCCAGAGGTGCGTGTTGTACATACTGTCATGGAACATGTTAGACAAATGCGTTGCCAGCCCATGGCTATTTACATTGATATGCCTCCTTTTATCATATAAAGTCTGTGTAGGGATCTTAAATACGACGATGTACTCTCAACTCATAAAAGTAACAATGTAAATTTGGCTCTCTAATCCAGAGATGTTTTCACACATAACTTCAGTAACCGCAGATTGTAGCTGCTGCTTGCTCCTGTTTGGCAAACACATACCCTGAGCTCTTGATAAATGTTCCAGGTTATGCTGAAACATTGGTTTAAGTGCATTTCCCAACATAACAGTTACACAGTGGGCGAGGGCGGAAAAAGAACACAGTTCCATCAACTTCCCTTTCCATTGAGCCAGAAAAATCCCTTTAAGTGTGTTAGCGGGGAGGGAGAAATATACTTTCTGTCTTAAAAATGTCAGTGCTGTCTGAACCGCTCTCCTAGATCTATACGTATTATTAGTTATTGATGGGCGCTGGTTCACCAGGGATTTGCCCGGTTTGCCGGATGGCCAGTCCTGGCCTGCGTGACAAGCTAGCGTGAAACTTGTGTTTTCATTTTTTTACATGCATATATTTCGTCCTCTCTGTCTCTGTAAATTGCTTTCTTCTATTAACGGTCATCTTTTTGCACATAGAGGTACAAATAATCACGGAACGCGAGATCATTTAAAACATATACAATTTGCTTACTGGATTGTGTTACAGGTCTGCTTTACCTGTTATCTTACAACCTCTTGCTTGCCTGTTGTTAAAGCATTATCACCTTCATCATTTTTTATTGGCAGTAAGATTGTGCGATATAGGCAGGCCACCATAGAGCACCGGGGGATGTTAAAACACAAGGAATGCCCCAGTGTGCTTTCATTGGGTGGGACGTGTTTCTCTATTTTCTTGGAACATGCATTTAATGAAAAGGAATTGCATTAGTATCCAGACTGCCCAGTACTATGCTGTGAAACACCGCATTATATGCCTCGTGTAACCTAATCTGAGTAGTTCTCAAGCTAAAGACAGTGATCGAGGGGGCATTGAGTGCGTTATCTGCTAAATGTGTTCTGTCACTTGCTGGATTTGCCCCACCAGACTAAAAGGTACCAGCTCTCACCTGGAGGTTTCCACATCCTGGGAAAAATGCAAACTTTGGATGATCCTTAATGATAAAGTATATTTAAATCGGCGAATCACCTAACTGATTGAACTAAACATCATGCCGGGCAAGGTCAGCCCTTCTTATAGATACATTTGCCCTTTCTTATTGGAGATGTATAAAAGAAATGCCCAAGAATGTAGGGTCTGAAAGTATACAGTGGTTGAGGAAAGGTCAGGGCAGGGGAGCAGCTATAGTTTATTTTGCTGATAGAATTTGTTAGATTACAACTCTCACTCTTTATGGAGGACTGTTCTTCTTTGCTACCCAGAATCTTTCTGCCCCTCTTTGCTCCCATGATGTTCTTTTTTAGGAAGTCCGAGTGATTGATGGGTATGTGTCTATCACAATGTTTTACAAACCTAACGTTAATCCCTTTATTCAAGGACAACATAGAAACGGACAACAAGCTTTACATTTTTATGGCAGCAACCAAACAGTGCCTGTTAATGTGTGACATCCCTGTACATGATTAAAGAATGTAATTTCTGGAACAGGGGTTTGGCATTCTGCGGTGCAAGCAATGGTGCGTCTAATGCTGTGTTTAGTTATAAAAGTGTTACATTTAGCAAGTAGGTGGAACAGCACCTTTAAGTGTTCAGTAAAAATGTCTAGAATGGCAGCGTTGGTGACTGGCGAGGTAACGTACTCATTTTGTACTTCGGCTATGATAAATCATTTATTGGTGTGCTTACCAAGTACCTGCCTCCCAGTCTGAGGGAATTTATTATGCGACGAGAGGTCATAAGTTACTGGAGTGCATAGAGGTATGGAATGTGTGAACCTGCCATAAAATATGTGAATATCAATTAGAGAGCAATTTAAATAATAGATTTTTTCCATAAATGTTAAGTTTAAGGATGCTCAGAGCTGCACCCAAGTAGGCCATACCTGTCCTAGCTCTCTGGGCAAATGTCCGTTGGCCTATAGCACCAAATACTTGCCAATACTGCCAGTCCAGCGTCAGATCGGCACAGTGCTAGAGTATAGAGGCACAATCTGTGCAGAATATATATCCAGCCATGGAGACGCGCATGTCATTTGGGGGCCTCTGGCCTTAAAGTGCCAGGGCTGCTTAGCCATCCCCATTCTGACTATAGGCAATGATATCTAAATACACAACCTCACAATTACACCTGACAGATGTGAGCTTTCCTTCGGGTACAATTGTTCACTTTTAAACCAAATAGCTCCAAATTAACCAAAATAATAATAATTTTAAAAAAAAAGTGTCAGCTATAAAAAAATGTTTCCCTATGGAAAAAAATTCTCCTTGAGCATTAAATCCAGTACTGTATATAATAACCCTGGTTCTAGCTTATTTTAGCTTATTTTGTTGCTATAAACTTCCTGGAGGCTGCCATTGTTGTTAACCATGTGATGACTTTTCCTGCTCAATCGCCACACTGAGCTGATTCTTTATGGCAATGCTAATGCAATCTGTTCCTCCATGGGCTGTTATTAGACAGAGTGGTCTGGCTGGGTGGGAACTCCCACAGATGTCACAGGACAGCCCTCTGACGTCAGTGGGCAGTCCTGGCCGCGTCCCGCAAGGGAAGGCTCCGGGGAGCCGGAGTCCTGAAGTTCCCAGGTATGACGATTACAGAACATGCAAATGGCTATTATACAGCCTAAAACATTAAATTGTGCACAAAAGATAAATAAAAAATGAAACAGCAGAATATTTTGAAAAATGTACTTTTCATCTGGTACCATTAATAAAAATGGTGGGAGCACCCCTTAAAGTTGTTGCTAAAAACTGTGATGGTGACATACCTCCTTTCGAGATCTAAAAACGCATCTATATGTTTGATAAAATGTATAGATATATGTCTGCTGTATTGCTGGGAGACAATGGAAGTTAAAACCATGGGGATTTGTCTGGATGATGGATTGTGAATTAATATCACATTAATATAGATAACATATGTCTGCTGCGATCCCTCCCCCCACTTGCCTTTTTTAATATCCTTGTTTTAACCAAATTTTGCCATTGTACATTATATATCAGATAGTATGCTGCAATGTCTCAGAATACTAGGGTTTTGAATAAAATAAAAGGGTAAAAGCCGCTACACTTTATATTTTCGATTTATTGATCTAAAAGCTTTATTGGCTCTGTTTCTGTAGAAACCAGCAATGACTGCTTATTGTTATCATAAATGGTAGTTATCACTTAAAGCTTCAAATACAACAATTTTATATAAACGCCTTAAATATTAAATTGATTGCTGGTCCTATAGTGAGTGAGGAAGGGGTTAAGACATCTCAACAAAAAAAGGACAAATGTGTTTTCTGCCCAAAGGGATTCTGGCTGCTACATTCCCTGCTATAGCATTGAAGAATACTGTTTTTTTTATTATTATAAGGGTTAGAACAGTCATATCGCTGAAATCGTTTGATGGACGATTTCAAGTGTTTGAAGCTCACGCAGAACCTGCACCGTGATTAAAATATTGTAACCTTAAGATGTTCAAAATTTAATACATTTTACATATCCACTATATTTGAGCTCTGACATCCATTAACTGATATGACAGCTTGACTTATCTAAATGTTTTAGCATTTAGAAGATGTCAAAATTCCTCTTTAAGTTGATGACAGCAGTAAATAAGCCATCAGTTCAACTAACTGGTGCTTCTCTCCTAAAGTCTGCATTACAGGATTTGTCTCCATGATACAACATCACCAGAAATTCTACATTCCATTCGCATGAACCTTTACTGACCTCAGAGGATCTTCATGGGGTTTATGTGATTATAAAGTGAGTTGCATTGAAATGAAGAATGCCATGTCGCCACATTTCCTGAAGAAGAAGAATGGGATGAGAGGATACTCCTAAGCTTGATTTGGGATTCTAAATGTTTGGCAAAACCACTGCTTGGTTAGCGATGAGGTAGATGGGTACTGATCTAAGGCAGTTCTATTAGGTATCTGAGTGTGCGTGTACAGGCGTTTGGCAGCATTCATTAGTAAATCTGTGTATGGCCTGTGTGCTATTGGCTTTGAAGATCATGCTTTGGGTTGGAAGCTTGGAGAACTCCATGTTTTTTTATAATGTTCATACTTTAAAGAATATGATGACTGTTGGGGTTTGATGTACTCATGACTGAGGGCAGGGATATGATGTCATATCATGCCTCAGAAGGATATATGAAGTACAGAATACTATGGAGGCTATGCTGTTAGGCACAGACCTTCATATAGTCATATTCATTGGAATATATCCTGCCTTCACTTGGAGTTTCATAATTTATTATTATTTATATGGTTTATGTAGTGCAATCATGTTCCGCAGCGCTAGGGCCAGACTGGCAATTATGAGTTGCCCTTGGCACTTTAAAGCCGGTGGCCACCTGATGACGTAGGTGCAGCTGATGAAACGATATGTGCAGCCGCCTGCTATGTTGCAATGCATTTGCCTGGTGTTGCCATATGGCCAGTCCGGGCCTGCGCAGTGCTGTACAGTGAGAAATAAAAAAAATATATATAAAGAGCATTCTAAAACCAATCTAATTTAAGGAATACTCCACAATATTACTGAATTTGGATCAAAAGGAGCTTGTATGTAGATTTACATAGTTAGAGCCATTGGAAACTCCAAATCCTCAGGGACCCATAGCTAACAGGCAAGGTTTAAATGCTATCCTGACTGGATTATTGTGCTTAAGCATTGATATCAATAAATCTGATCTGTTAGGGATCCCTGAAGACTAGTGTGTAGGAAATACTTTATTCCTCTAATGCTTCTAGAATTGGTCTTATGAGTGGAATTTCACTAGGCACACCCAGGCATGATTACTGCCAATCCTGTCGAATCTAAACATCAATTAAATAGCACCTGTCTTGCAAAGTGAAGGCGGCTAAAAGGTCTCAAAAAGCAGCACATGATGCAGCAAAGGAGTTGCCAAAATTCCTCCACATCGAAGGCTCATCCAGGAGGTCACAAAAGAACCCAGACTAACATGTAAATAACGGCAAACCTCACTTTCCTCAGCTAAGGTCAGTGTTGACGATTCCACAATAAGAAAGCGACTCCGCAAATAATGCCACCCATGGGAGAGTTGCAAGGTGAAAACTACTGCTGACCAAAAAAGAACACAACGGCTTGTCTCACATTTGCCAAAAAACAACTTAATGATCCTCAAGACTTTTGGGATAATATTCTTTGACTGATGACTCAAAAGTGTAACTTTTTGGAAGACATGGGAACTGTCGAAGCACGCAAGCAAGTCCACCTCTAAATGGCACAAAATAAACAAAATGAAGGTTTTGGAGAGGCCTAGTCAAAGTCATGACTTGAATCTGATTGAGATGCTACGGCGTGACTTTAAAAAAGCAGTTCATGCTCGAAAACAATTCTGCCAAGAAGAGTGAGCCAAAATTCCTCCACAGTGATGTAAAAGACTGTTATCTCAAATGTTTGCAGTTGCTTCCACCAAACAGTAATTTTTTTAGGGGGGCAATTACTTTTTCACATGGGTGATAAAGGTTTTGATTAACTCTTTATCTTTAATCAATGACATGATCATTCAAAAGCGGCATATTGTATGCACTCACATTGTCTTTGTCTTATATTACAATTAGGTGGATGATGTAAAACATTTAAATGTGGCAAATAGGCAAAATAGAAGGAATCAGAAAGCACTTTGTAATTTATTGTTGCAGACATTTCTGTCATAATCTGAATTTTAGTCACTTAAGTGACCAAATATTAATTCTGGTCAATCAGTAAACAATATATATAAAAATTTATGTCTGAGAAAATATATTTTTATATATTTTTTTATGAAGTGGTCTTATGTTTTAACTATGGAAAATTTACTTATTTCAGGCGTAACATTTAGAGAAGCAAAAGAAGAATTTGTAACCAAGATCACCCTACTAAAGACCGGGCCATATTAGGTACTGGACAAAACTAAAGACCAGGTCATAATAGGTACTGGACAAAACTAAACTTAAATTATTAGTTAAATTAAACAAATCTTAGGTATAGCCCTTACACAACCTAGGTTCTGTAGTAATGTGGGACCAGATTAAACATACAGCCCCTGTTATTTAATAGGTAGTTATTGGAAATTTCTACTACCCTATTCCCAATAGGTTCTGTAGCCGGTGCCTAGAGTGTCTTCCTCTACATTATAGGGGATTCATTCTAATTTGGGCATATTCTGCTCCTCTTATGGGTCATATTGTGTATAATTTTTTTCCTGTCCCAGACTCATTCCGCTTTGTTCATTAGACCTGGGCTTTGTTGTATTACCGTTTAGATTTGCTCTGGTTGATATTAAAACATGCTATAGGTAAGGAGCCCATGTTTGCCACAAAACACAGCTACAAGTGATTGTTAGCAGTGCGTTCAGGGGGTCAACTAGGTTTTGAAAATGTGTTCGAGGGTAGTGTCCCTGGTTCAGTGTGCACTAATTTGCAAGATAAGCAAAATATAACCTGGTAGGGCGAATCGCCAAGATTTTGTGGTGATGATAAATCACACACTCAGGCTGTAGATTCGGCTTTTATTAACTACAAAATGTTCTGAGGCGGGGTATATACCGTATTTGCTCGATTATAAGATGACCCTGATTATAAGACGACCCCCCAAAATCAAAATATTAATTTAGGAAAAAAAACGAAAAGTCTGAATATAAGACTACCCTATAGGAAAAAAGTTTTACTAGTAAATATTAATTCATGTAAACAATTTTTTCATATTTAATAAAAGCTATGATTGAGAAAAATATATATTTTTTTATTTCCTTTTATTTGTCAACCTGCCCCCCCAGCTATGCACATCTGCCCCCAGGCTTGCCACTTTGCCCCCAGAAATGCCTTATACCCCCCTATTTGCCACTCTGCCCCATGATGTGCCTTTTAACCCTCTATATGCCACTCTGCCTCCAGAAATGCCTTATACCCTCCTATATGCCACTGTGCCCCATGATATGCCTTTTAACCCCCTGTATGCCCCTCTGCCCCATGATATGCCTTATACCCCCAAATGCCACTCTGGCATATAAGCGGTTAAAGGGCATATCATGGGGTTGAGTGGCATATAGGGGGTTAAAATGCATTTCTGGAGGTATATATATATATATATATATAACTGCTAACAGCAATCACACTTCTATCAAGCCAAGGCAGCCACCACCCCCCTTACACATCCATGCTATCACACACACACTCATTCACAAACATTTTAATACTCATTCATTCCATTAATCACACATACTTCACACATTAATCACAAAAACCCTCCCCCACCCCCTTACCTGAACTGCAGATCTCCCACTCGCAGACTTCTGCAGGGGCCCGGCTGTGCGAGCAACTTCTCTGGCCCCGCCCCCAGAGGAAGGAGGGGGGGAGGTAGATTATGTGAGGACTGTGCTAGCTTCCTGTTCTCCTGCTGCTAGAAGCAGAGACGCTGCTCGCGACCAAAGCCCGGTAAGCAGCCTGGCCCCAGCAGAATGAGGTCTGATTAGAAGACGACCTCGATTATAAGAAGAGGGGTATTTTTCAGAGCATTTGCTCTGGAAAAAACCTTGTCTTATAATCGAGCAAATACGGTAATAATGGTAGAAATATTAGGCCAGTGTGAAAAGAATCAGAGGGCAAGTAAGAAGACATTATTATGTATCTAGAAATGTATACGTTTTTCTAACTGTTAAACACAAAACAATACCTTGTGAATACCTTACCATATAGCATACTATAATATGCTATATTGTGTATATATAATGTATATTATAATAGCATATAATGTATATGCTATTCATGAGTAATGCCGCAAAGTACGTTGAACGTTAGTAAAGTTTTTAATGGAGAAGATATGACTCAAATAGTATTGAATATCATACAATACGCTGAGTCCTGAAAACCTGCCATATAATTTAATCATCATCATCATTCATCTATTGTCGTTACCAATGGAAAATCGCATTCACACCGCTAAACGAGACCTTCGGATGACTTCCATTTTATACACACAAGTCAACCAAAGGGAAGCTCCACGGAGGGCCTTTAGTCTAAGACACGTTCATCTAATTTAGAGACCGACCCCAAGGAGCACACCAGCTATATCCCATAGGCTAAAAAAAAGAATGTTCTAATTAACATTATTCTTTAATTATTACTTTTATTTTTTAGCAACAAGGGATCTGGTTTGCATCAGCAGGATAGTAAGACTTATTTTTAGCTACACAAGGGCAGCCTCTGTAGGAATGAAGTTGATATCATATGGCCATGTCACTTAACGGGAATACAGGGGTAATAATTGTTACTCTCTAAGCAGAACTGCAAGGATATAAATTCAGCCCCTCAGGCTACTTCACTTTGGAATCCTCTAGGTACTTTCGAAGTCTCTGTTCTTAATTAAATATGCAATTTTTCACGGTAACCAGGTTATTTCTTTTGTGCTGTGATATAATACTGTAAGGAATTTCCATAGCTCTTATTAAACATTATGCAGCCATTGTGCATTCCATAATTAAAAAAAAAATAATAAGAGAACAAAGCCTTATTCACTTGTTTTTTCGTTCTCCTGTTTAATTTATCAAATGAATTTGAAGGGGTATTTTTTTTAATTTTGTTTTATTTTTCTAGTTTAGTCTCCAGATGAGGTACCAAGTGCTTTAAAGGGAGACCGATTTAATTGCTCTGTAGGGATTGTCTGGTTATAAAGGATTTGTTGTTTGATTAATAAACCCTACAGGGAATAGTTTAATGCTCCTCATCTTAACAGAAAAAAAAAATTCTGATTGTTCTGTTAAAGTCTTCCAGCAAACGCCTCTTTATAATCACGATATTTGTGTTCCGCTATAGCTAAATAAATGGCTGGGTTTTTTCTCGTTTTACTCTTAGTTAAATGAAACAAACACGTACGCTCCAGGAATACAGTGAGCCAACTATGCAATGGCTGTTTATGTATCCATTAAGGTTAATGCTTGGTTGTTGGCATTAAATCGGCAATTCAGATAAGAGTAGATATAATTTTATGTAATATAAGCTCATTTATGTTTTTTTTGTTTTTTTTTTTGTCTAGCGTTCCTTTTAAATTGTTTCTGCTGAAAGAGCCTGTAAAACAGCATTTCCATAAAGTGGAATTGTGGCTTAAATTTAAATATTTAAAAAAAACTCATCCATGTTTTAACGTTTCACTCTTCTTCACGTTCGCTTCCACTATTTTTCTTTCCATTTTTTTCTAGAGTGTGCCGATAAAATAACATCGCAGCCTTTGACCTACTACTGTCCCCTTTTAATGGTGGAGCTGGGAAAATATTAGCATTGGTTACCAACTTGCATAAATTAATATTATTTGCTTTGGATATAATCTCCCTGGATTGCAAATCACCTCAAGGCAACAAACATAATTAAAGAATTCAACAAAAAATAATGCCTTTTGGGAAGTAAGTGAAATAATTATGCTCAAGTATTGCAAATATGCATGTATTTGTACGTATGTCTGTATAGTCACTAGGTGGGAATAGATAGAGTAGGGAATGTTGTAATATTTAGGTAGGTTAATTTGACATGTAAGAGCTGTTTCACCGCTCTGGTATGTATGCGATATTTAAATATCACCAGCAATATGCTCAACCAATTCATCACACCACTGCAGAGCTCTTGATTCCCATCATATATCCTTGCGAGGTTCCTATATAGATATCATTATAAGCAGGCCATATGTGACCCAGGGAATACCAGAATCAGCATAGTCCTTGTTGTGTGCTCTCGTTAAGTGTGTTTCTGCTGCTCATTTTGGCATTGATGGATGACCTCGGTTGTGCCAGATGCGCACGGCATTGTATTGATGTTGGTAGTGGGGTATCAGGTGCTAATGGCTAATAATTCCACTTTCCTTGTTCTAAGAACTAAGATGGACTTGACCCTAATGAACCGATATTCCAAGGTCACATGTAAATCAGTTCTTGGTTTATAAGTAACATGGCAAACCACGATTATCCTTTCATTTTTAAAATGCATCTTTCGTATAACCTTCTAGAAAAAAAGTTGTTTTTCTTTATATACTACCTTTTTTTAAATTTGGTATTATTATTAATTATTATAGCATCATCGTATTCTATGGCTCTGTAAAATATATGTCTGGTTTTACAGTTTTTGTTTGCAGAACCAGTACTGGGAGCATACTGGATAATTATGGCACCGAAGTACTGATAAAATCAATGGTGTTTGTTGTGTTGTATAGAAGAGTTTAATTTAGGATTAGATTAATTAGATTTTGAGTTTAATCCCACAACACAAATAATCTGACAGCAGGCAAGAACCATTCAGTCTATCTGGTCTGCCCGTTTTTTCTCTGGTGTAAAAAACCTTAAACCTTACTTGATCGCTATGCCTATCCCATATATGTTTTAACTGCCTCACTACTTAAAACCTTTGCGGGAAGGCTGTTCCACTTATTTGCTACAAAATTGAATGTCTCTTATGTAATTTCTATTAATGAAGTATTGGAGAATACAAAAACAGGCTTTAATTGTCATTAGCAGTAGATGGATATGAATCAGTGCTCATGAAATTGCTTTTTAAGTGTGCTGGATGCACTTGTGTGCCTGAAGATCTAAGTAAAGTTATTATGTCTATTTATTTTGTCTATGTACATGGTAATGGTTTTGAAGATTAAATCAAGCTGGGGCATTGTGCTGGCACGTGGGAGCATACAGGGATCAGTTGGGCCAGTGTATCTTTTGTGAATATTGACAGTAGTCATTTTGTTATGCTAGGTACATCTGTAAAATACAAGTCTTCATCTCTAGGACTTTGGTAATTTCCAGTGTCCTATAATGTGTGCAAAACTTCTAGATCATGTCACCAATTGGGCATACATGGGAAGTTCCCAGGGTATGCTACCCAGAGCTCGCCCTCTGGGGGAGTGGCTTCATGGAGGGATGGGGCTATCTGCAGATGGGGGCAGGGCTAACTACAGGCAGGTGTTAATGGGTGGGGAGTGGGAGGAAAGTGGGCAGATAATAGGCGTGGTTAAAGACCACTCCCCATCCCGACGAAAGAGGAAACTGACCCGGTGACCCAGGGAAGCAGGGCTCCGTCCATAGACTTTGGGTTAAACAGCAGTTGCCAGGTGTGTAAATGGAAGAGCTGTTTTTTTGTATGGAATCAGCATTATTGTTGGCCTTTTCTTTCTATGATTTTAATATTTTGAAAATTCTTATAAATATAAAAAGGTAATTTTGCCTTTTTTCATTTTCTTCCTGTTAACTTGCTGATCATTACTTTTAACATACTCGATAATATGTTCTGTTATTAGTAGTGTTCATATAAAAGGATTATATGCTTATATGTGTCTTACACAAAAAGGCAGCAAGCAATACTACTTTATGGCGTATAGAAAGCAAAAAAGGGTGACCTAGCAACATTGCCTTCATACATATTTCAATTGCAAGTTGCAATCACGGCACGCGTGACATTTTTCTGATATCGGTGTATAATCCCTGTTCCTCTACATCTAGCGATGGAGAAAGACATGCGGGGAGGAGGATCGTGCAGAGGCCAGTAATGTATTCGCAGTCATGCCGCAAAACAGCATGTTGTGAACTTGCATTCTCCCGGGAGCGATGGTGCAATGTTATTGGCTTTAACCGACACAGTCTGGAGCGAGTGTGTAAATTCATCAGGCTTACGCTATGGCTCTTGCTTTACTGAATAATTTACAATTGGTACAGCCCTGGCTGGTGGAGGTCACAGGAGTTCATAGGTTAATAACAGGTTTTAGTTTCTGATGTCAGCAGCTGCCTTGATAACATATGAAAGAATCCTATTCTGTTGATTAGATTCTGAAATGGATCAATTTTTAATCAGCACAACATCTGACTCGCTCAATGAGAGTAGCATTGTAGATACTGGAAGGAGGGCTTTTTAGGGATCGTCTTTTGTAATGTTTAGGTGACCCGTCCCATTCCCCCTCAAACAATAACAACTCTGTGATTTTCAGGCATCGGTGATGAACCAATATTTGGACTTTTCCGTGTGCAAATCAAAGCTATTATCGTTTGTAATAAATCAGTAACATTCCATTCAATGTAGGTAGGCATGCTGTCAGTGCGAATAATCGTCAGCGTGCTGTGACGGTACAAAAACATTTCTGCTGCTAGCACAAAAAAACCCATAAAAGGTTCAAGTACCCAAATATTATGTAGTGTGTATGTATATTCCATGATATCAGTCTTCTAATTTTGAATAGATATTAACTTTATGAACAGTTGCATTGTACATTTAGCAAGCGTGCGCCCACATTTACATCAGAGGCTGATAAGGGAACAACTTGTCAAATGAGTGATATTGGGAGTTCCTTATACACTCTCCCCAATAACACTGCGAACTTTGCCTCCCTCAAAGCTGTCCGTAGGGTAAATGGTATGTAGGGACACACTAGCCCTAGACAGCCTTTAGTGGGTGAGGAAAGGATGGGACATGGTCATGACCAGACATCACTCCACTGCCCAGACAAACAAGAAAATTGACCTGGGGAAGCCAAGGTCAACAGCAGCCAAACCTGAAGAGTTTCCATCAGGCCAGGAATGGCAAATGTCAGGTGAGCCGGTGCCTGATGACACCTCCAATCAACCATAACGCAGGACAGGTGGTCCATGTGATACTTTAGCATGCGGTCACCTGTGTCCAGAAGAATGTAAAGTACCGGGAATGTTTTTTCAGCTTCCTTTCTAGTCATAATCCCTGCCACAGGAGAGCTGTAGGTCATTGCATGCATACCTGTAAGGATGATACTGTAGTACATATAAATTCTGTCTCTGTTTTACACAATTTTTGATCACCTATATAGAATAATATTGTTTCTTCCAGTTTTAAAAAAACCCAACAAAATACAAAGTGGCTTCACGGTTCACCGTGGATAAAGCGTTTTGTCCACATTATAGAAGTGGAATAGACAGAATTGAGATGCAGGTATCCGTGTCCACAGTGATAGGAAATAATGCAGTAGACCTCATGTAAAGTTTTTCGTTTAAAAATGTGTGTTTTGTGTGCTGTTATTGGGTGCCGTACCTGAAGTAAACATAAATATCCATTACAGATATTTATTTTATATGTTGCTTATTTTGTGTTCATACAGCACACTACGTGTAAATATGTGATACACAATAACAGCAAAAAAAATAATTGTTACTTCTGGGTATTTACTTTTGGTAGCAACAAAGGGTTGCTTACAGACAGAATATATTAGCTGTCTCAAGGCTTTGTTTTAATCAAATGTCACAGATGGAACAGACTTTAAAGTCATCCAGTCCCTCTCCCCGCAGTCTCCAAAGAGACGGATATCTTAATATCTGGTTGTTGTATCTGATTTGACGTCATAATGTAGACAGGAGAGGGGGAGGAAACCAGGAAATGTCAGTGCGTGATGGATTGTTCAAAACCTCCCTGACCTCGTCTGGGACTGCAATATATCCGTAGCTCTTGCCTATGGGGGGTCGATGTGGGGGGAGTCCTCAGCATGTTCACCTACGCTAAGCTAAACAAACAATAGTCTGAGGCCAGGCCTGCCTATTCTCAGTAAACACCTAAACAAAGGGAATCCCTTAATATTAACAGCCAGAGTCTGCCTTCCACCTGCCCTTTCCAGCGCGCTCTGTTCCTTTTGTCTTGGTGCATTGTGTTGCATTGCATGTTCCACTAAGCTCTAAATTTTGCCTGCCTGACATCTAAAACCATAAGTAGTTTTGCGGTGGTTGCTGGATCTCTGACAGACCAGCTGTAGCTGCCTTTATCCGACAGATATTGATATTGTTAAGAAGTCATTTAATGCCGATTTGCATACTTTCACCCTTTTTTATGTAGATGGCAGTGGCCTTTTGCCAGTCTGCTGAGCCTAAAATGTTTCTTCTCCCTCTCCCACCTATCAATTAGGATCAAAATATGCTAGCTTTGGCAGCACCTCTGGGCAGTTCCTAGTTGTCTTTTCCTATTGGAATTTGCATATTATCTGTAGCGTTTATAACCGTGATGTGAAGAGACTCATGGCACACCCAGGTCTAGACATTTAGTCTGGCAGGAAGATTTTACAGGTCTAATGAATTTTACAGAACTATACAGATACCCTTATTTTTGCCATATGCAGTCTTCTGTTACTGAGACGTTAATCAATCTTATGACGTACCAGACACACTGCAATGGCTGTTACTGGTAATGATTCACACAGTAATGTTAACTTCATTTGAAATGATGTTACAGTAAGTGTTTATGATAGCAATATGCAAATTATGTATTAATGGGATCTTCATCAGCCCCCCGCAGACACCTCATCCGACTCTATTAATATTAACTTGATTGACTTTATTAAGGTGGAGACACAAAACCAAAAATGTATAAAACTCTACTGCGAGTACAAATAGTTACAGAGTATAATAAAGACCATGTATAAGAACATCTAAGCAGCAAAATGCTAGCGCTAATCTCTGTATTTTTTAAGTCTACAATGTTGTTCTCTCCATGACTCCAGCTTGGCTCCTGCTTAACATGGTGTACGTAGGGTTTTATTCACTAACCCGTGCGTTGACATGACAAATCATGTAATGAAGGGCCTACACTGGGAATTTGATTCACATGGGAAGGAATGAGTTCACCTACTGTTCAGTGGAGACAATGAGATTTCTTCAACAGTTTAACTATGCATTATCCAGGTAACCTCACTAGTTCGCCCCTTTTCATCTCAACTCAGTCAATAAAACCCATGATGTTTACAGGTTTTTTTTGTGTATTTGCATACTTGATTGGTCCACTTGATGTATTGTGTTGATATATTGCTGTTTTATCTTTAGCTTGTGGGAATCTAGGTTAATATAGGATGTATGCACACTTGTTTTTTTAGTCCTATGTAACTTGCCATCCCTATTTTGAAACTTGAAGAAAAAAGGTTTACAGAGAATGGCATTACAGGGGTCAAATAGACACAGGAATACAACAACTTCCTTGTGTCGCTATCCTATGGACTGTTAGGAATGAAATGTACATTAAAAAAAAAGACTTGCCATATCACTGCATAATGCAAAACCCAAACCGTGGCCTTTTATCTAATCAGTGTCACTGCAACTAATTGGTGGTATCGATGTAAGTCGGTTCCCTGTCAATGTCTACTCTCAGCTCCACTCACAATAGAATTGAAGGCTATAGTTTTAGAACACTTGAGAACTGTCTGTTGCCTACCACAGACTAACAGACTTGAACAATTGCATCAGAATGGTGGGTCATTGGAGCTGTGAAAGATCCTTGTAATTGACAAATCTGTTTACTCATATGTAGATGAACAAAACTATCCGAGTTCTCAGTGAACCATCCGTATCCATAGGTCTTTTTATTATAGTAGATGTTACCATACAGTTAAAAAAATGGTAGATGTTACCATACAGCAGGGCTCGACCAATCCCAGGCGCCAGGTCGCCATGGCGACTCAGAATTTTGTCCTGGCGCCTAGGAGTTTCTCAGCCTCTTACATCCACAAAAAAATGCTGCTGGGCAGACAGCACAGCCACTCAGAGCCCGCCCCCCAATCTGAGATCACTCCCATGGAGTGATCCTGTAGGCTGAAACCGCGATTGCAGGAAAACCTGCAATAGCATTTTCAGCTGCCACAGGCAGCTTCAGGAAAGGGGGTTCGGTGTTGATTGGGTCCCCACACAAGTGTGGGGACCTGACACAACATCCCCCTGCTGCCTGATCGCTCCATGAGAGCGACAGGGCAGCGTTAACCCCTTCAATGCCGCGATCACGGCATTTTAGGGGTTAATTCCCATTTTGTACGGGGCTCTGCTGCCAGGCAGGCCAGCAACAGCAAAAACGAGCCCCCCCACATCCCTTTGATGACTCCTGTAGGCATGGAAGCCTACAGCAGTCATCAGAGAGACTCCCCCTGCAATGGCTGGTCTATAGACCAGCAATTGCTTCCCAGCTGCCAGAGGCAGCTTCAGAGACAGGGGGAGAGGGTTCTTTGGTCTCCACATGAGTGTGGAGACCAGCCCCAACACCCCCCTGCTGCCTGATCGCTCCATGAGAGCGACAGTGCAGCGTTAACCCCTTCAATTCCACAATTGTGTATAACACATTCGTGGCATTGCAGGGGTTAACATTTGTCCCCACAAGCTTGTGGGGACTAAATATCAGTCAATGCTGTGCTTCAATGGAACATAAGCATTGAAAGAGTTAAAAAAAATATAATATATATATATATTTATATATATATATATATATATATAAAAAAAAATATTAAAAAAACAAAACAAAAAAAAACAGCAGGGTGCTTCCAGGTCAAATGCTGTGAGTTTAGTAAGTGGGCTGATGATGATCAGATCACTCCTGACCAACTGTTAGTTTAAAAAAAAATCCTGGCTCCTAACTTTTTTAGCTGGCGCCTAGATTCACAACAAATTTGTCAAGCCCTGCCATACAGTTAAAAAAAAAACAAAATTCCATTCTAAACAAAATAGAAAACCTGGTTGGATAAACTGATGATACAAACGCATCATATTGTTGAACTGGAGGTTTCCAACTTCCATTGTCAAGTTAGTGGCCAAAGAAACCACTTCTTTGCATTTCACACACTTGTGTGCACATATAACTAGCTGTGACATGTATTATTAACCTTCTAACAGACAGTATGATAATTCCAGGAGTGAAAAAGTCAATAACCATTCAGTGACACCAGCCCACAAAATTTGAGCGCAGGCTACTTGGACTCAAACTCCTGGAAAGCAATACAGTGATGCGATGTACATGATAATTCAGCCGCGCAGAATGAGGACATTAATAGTCGGTGGCAGGTGCACAGACAAAGCCATATATTTCAGGGGACGTTTCCACTTACGGTGTATATTCTGAGTACATAAAGGTTATATATCCTCTCTGAACAGAGGCTGTAAAAAATGAATCAAACTTCTTTAGCTGTGCAGTGAATCCACAATGTATTTTTGATAGACTTGCAGTAGCTCAGGGTCACCGGGAGACGTACAGCTGTACAAACCAAGCCTTTATTTAATGAGAACATATTAATACTGATGGGAGTAAGCAATCTTCTAAAAGTGGCTTCAGCCTCTTTTATTCCCTGGATTCCTTCCACAGGGATTAAGAATATTCCGAGGCTGCTTGAATTTACTTTACTGCTATCAAGAGGTTAGGCATAAATTTTCTTTTCAATTTGAGGATTTTATGGTCTAAAGATTACTCTATGTCATCAGTTCACGACTTTAAAATTAAGTTTATTATAATGATGGAAAAAGCGATTGCAGCTGTTTTATGGGTTGATTTACAGGAAGAAAAAAAAAAATAAGATTTTTCCAGGGTGGATTAAATCTTGTTTATAAGAACAGAATAAGTGCCTGGAAACTATTGATCGATTGAGTTTATGATTATGTCATAAGGCAGACATTTCTTCTCAATGAGTGAAGATGTCATTGAGAGTGTGTTGGTTATATTATATTACCTGTACTGTAATAATACAATGCTATACTGTGTTACCTGGTATATATGCTCTTTTAGCAGTGTTTTCCGTTGCTACGTTTTGTTCACATTGTTAGATGAGACTCTGTTGTAATGTTACTTTTGATGTGAATGGGTGATACTTCTGTGTATAAACCTCTATTTTTATTATGTGTTTGTTCAGAAATGAATCCTCTTCTTTATTATTAAATAAATATATACTGTTACTGGAAGGAATGGTATGAAAAATATCCCTAAAATGCATTCACCCCTCAAACCTAAACTTCAACAAACAATAAATCAAAAACAGCAAAAAAAATAAAGCTTCAGCAAAGATCGGTGCAATATACTGTGATAAGAACAGATCTGATTTACAAAGCAATACAATATGGAGTGTTTTTCTTTACCACCACCCCCCCAAATTCATAACGTCCCTATGTGACAGGGCCAGGCTAGCTGGCTCATGTGTCATATGAAGTTTAGCTGGGTCACAGAGCACTTTTGTGTCCGGTTCCGTATACCGTGACCCGGTAATATATTATATTGTGTATTATTGTGTAACCAGCCCAGAGACTGATGTGGCTTCAGCTCCAGCCTTCAAAGAGACAATCCTATAATCTGGCTGGGGCTCTTAATCAGCCAGCACAGCCCTGTCTGCCCAGACGGCACCCGTACTACAGGGGGGATAACACAGGTGGGGGAACCCATTGTATTCTGTAATCCCCTTACCTGATACATCCCCTGTATACTGACGGGATTTGTGATGGGATGTGGCTGATGGGATTGGGGGTTGGGTTTGGTACACATTGCATTGAGATTGTATATAAGCTCTGTGTGTTTGTAATAAAGAGAGTTCTTCTTGGTTTACTACGAATGGTGGTCTGGATGATCCGTGGATAGCTGAGTGCTATCCGTATGAGGGACTGACTGGTGATTCCTCAGCCCTCAAACAGGGGGACCCAGCCTTGGGTACGGTGACCCTGTAACACCCTATGTATAAATAAAATAAATAAACTGCCTTACTCTCTCCTTGCCTTGGGATCAGCAAGGCAGGGAAAGAGGTAGACTTTGGAATCAGCACAGGCCGTTCACTTAAAGGCATTATGTTCCATGCCTTTGTGGCCCAAATGTCATGATGGCATGTTAAGAGGTTAAAGCATGGTACCATGTTTTAAAGAAACCTTCTTCAACCTATCCAGAGGTTGTATCGCTTCATACTTTTTTTTCATGGGTAGTGCTTCTTTTCTAAACAATCTTCAGGAATTTAGGCAACCTCTATACTAAGGAAATGTCACAATAAAGTTGGTAGGGATGTGGCATGGTTTGTTCAAGTTGGCTTTGGCTTGGGGCTAGAGGCACTTCAAGCCACCATATTTGCAGAACCAGAGTGCCAGGGTATGACATCATAACTCAGCACTCCAGTTCAGTAGATTTTAAAGGCAAATGGCTATATCCCAAATGTTGCAATTGTGGGGGTATTGTTTAATATGCCAAAAGCTGTGGCAGTTCCCCTACTAATAATACTACAGTGCTCCTTTAACCCCTTAAGGACAATGAGCAGTCCCTAAACCCATTGAAAACAATGCATTTTGAGCGCATACATGTACGGGCTTTGTTATTAAGGGGTTGAGGAATCAAACCTACATACTAACTGCAATATTTACATACATGGGCACATATAAAAAGAAAACCACTATTCAGTGTTCTATATATCTATTAGGCTGTTAATACTGGGGCATATTACAGAAATATTAAAGGGGTGTTATTTACTGGATTGCTCTAACTTTTATTGTGATCTGTGACACAAAGGCATCCAGGCTAAATCTATTGCTCCTAACACTTACCAAACAAAATAGCTGAAAGAAAAGAATCCATTCATATTGAACCGTGGTTTCTTAAGATAGGTCTGAATCATGCTAAGTTTGATAAACTGCGTATAAGATTTCCAATATCATTGAGCTAATGTTCCCGCTATGATGTTACTTGTCTTGGATTTTACTGTTACCAGTAAATTCGGGTGTCTGAAAAGGGTTTTGTTGGTCTCTTCGTCTTAATATTTTATGCACAGAAATTTATGATACAGTATTGATGGGAATGAGAGGTGATTGAGCAGCACAGAATCCCACAGACTGGGTTACTAAAAACTTCACTGTTTTTCTGTTATATTCCGCAGCCGTGTGTCTGTGGGTAGGCCTAGGTTAGCCATTGCTCCAAAGTCAACTCAACCTAAAGCTAGAACAATGTCATGTTTAATTGAAAAAATTACAAACTGTGATTCAAAATGTCCGTCTGGGTCAGTTTCCTGAATCTGAGTTGCAAAAAGGATAGAAACATAGAATTTAAAGACAGATAAGAATTATTGTGGATTTATGTATTTATTGTGAATATCATGCTTAAAATTTTACTGATAGACCGGGATAGTGAAACAAATTACTAGTTACCTAAGTGATATCAGAGGGACTGAACACTATAATACTCTTACCCAACCAGAGGGATAAAGGGATTTGGGTCCCAAAGAGGTTCCTCATTAGGAACATTGTGTTGTGTTCACTAATCTAAGTTTAAGTTTAAAAGCAAACTGATCCTTAGAAAAAACTCTTAATTGTATTACACTGCTAGAAATGTCCTTGTTTACCATGAAAACAGCTAAGTGACCCCAAACTTTTGAACAGTAGTGTATGTATTTAAAATATATAGTGGAAGAAATGCGGATAGTAAATGAATATCACGCGTGATCAGCATGCTTCAGTATTACACTAATATGTTGTCTCTGTCGGCCACTTAATCCTTGCAGCGCACTTATCACTGGTGTAACACTCATTACAAGGTTGTATAAACATTGTCCTTGTATTTCAAATGAAGAAGGCCAGTCTGATGATATGTGGCGCCTTGCATGAAATACGGTATTAGTTTATTTTAAATAGTTTTATATCTAGTATTAACACAAGGGAGAAATCGGGATAATAAACAATATTTTTTTTCCCCCCATGCACTTGAGGAGAAAAGTCCAATGGTCCAAAAAAAAAGAATAGATTTATTTTTTTGGCTGGATTTTTTTCAGATATCATATGCAAGTAAACTAATGGTGGCCATGATTACTTCAAGAAGTGAGGAGGAAAGAAATAAAACGTAATACCGAAATAGACCTGGTCACTCGGAAGCCACTGAGAAATACAGATCATATGTATTAGTGTTTACACTAGACTTTTTATGTAGTTATTACTGTATTGTTCAATTGGTTGGAGATTTTGGGAGTCCAGGGGATTCCACCTTAAGTATTCCTTCAGCTCCTGTTTTTAGTTAGTAAGATATTACTCTTCAATTGTAACCGTTAGACAATACCAGTCTTAATTATTAAATCTAATTAGCCTTCCATGGGCTCAGCAGTAGGCTTTAATAATACGTTTAGTCATCCTAACAGCTATTTTTCAAAAACCAGTGTAGATCTTTGCAGCAAAATATTCTCTCTGGAGTATTTTAATGTTTAGAATAAGATGTGGATTTGGGAAACTTTTCCATAAAAGGCACAATTTATCTTCATTTATTGTGGCTTAGGATTTTCAGGTCTCAGTTGATATTTATTATTGTCCTTGGGAAGAAGTAAACATAACATTGCATTTCCAGGGATCCTTGAAAAGCTTCCAAGTAAGTGTGTAATGGAAATATGGCATGGCGAAACAGCAGCTTGACACAACATATATAATTATCTTTAAGTAGGCTTAATATTGTTTCCTTGTGTTTTAGAGAATGTTTTATAACCATGTAGCTGAAGGATACAGAATTGCTAGGTATTTCAGACGAAGCAAAATGATATGGCTCCAGAATCAATATGGTCAGGAAGGACGTGGGCTAATACGAGGCCTTGGGCTACAGGTCCTGGGTCGTTCCTGTGGGTGCTAAGTGTGGTGATACTCTCAGGATGGATGGATTGGGACTGTTTTAGGCGAAATCCGCAATTTTAGGCGAAACCCGCAATTTTACATATTTTTTTCTCATTCCTTCCGTCCCACTACATGCTACTTTTCAACATATCTTTTGATGTAATAATGTAGATATTTGAAGTTTTACTTATAATACTATTATATTTTAATAACAACTTTTGTTATTTACCATAAAAATTCTGAGCTGCTTGCGGAACGGCTTCTCGTCTTTCTTTTGATTTGTTCTGAATATTATGTTTAAAAAGTACACATAGAAGATACAAATTTGGGGAACTGTCTTGATTGTTTTTGTTATTTTTTGTGAATTTTTTAGTGAATTTCACTTATGGCCAAAGCTCAAGTGTAGAGGAGGCATCTTCAATTAATTGATTTTGAATGTAGGCTTATTGGTAATGGGTAGGCATTATGTAGGTTAGTTATCAATTCAAAATTCTGGATAATTAAAACAGCAAAGCTTTCGTGAATAAGTGAGCTGGGGCTGCAATCAACGGTTATTTTCATAGTCGATTAGTTGGCCTATTAATCGGATAAAATAATAATGTAAATTTATCGTTTATTTAAAATAATTTAACACACAAACTGGGTGTTAAAAACAAACATCAGAATAAAAAAATCTTTGAGAAAAATACATTTCTTGTTTTTATTTCCCAACCTGCCCCCCCATTTATGCACACCTGAGCCCAGGCTATGCCACTCCGACCTCCCCAGATATGCCATATGCCACTCTGCCCTCCACATATATTCCTTATACCCCCTGAATGCCTTATACCGCCTGATATGCCACTGTGCCCTCTGATATGCCTTACACCCCAAATATGCCACTCTGCCCCCCAAATATGCCACTCTGCCCATTTTATGCCACTGTGCCCCTGATATGCCTTATACATACAGATATGCCACTCTACCCCCCCCCCTAGACTTGAGTATAGAGCACCCCCCGTGCTCTATACTCCTTGGTGTCTAGTCGGGGCAGCCGGTGGAAGTCTGTGTGATGCGCGTAGACAAAGCTCTGCTACTGGCCGGCTCTTTCGCTGGAGCTTCTATGACTGAGCACCGGAGGGTCATGTGACGCCGGTGCTCCATCATAGAAGCCCTGGTGGAAGTGCTGTCAGTAGCGCAGGTTGCCACCAGCTGCCGGAGAGAAGGATCCAGGTCCCCTGCAGGGGGATCTGGATCTTAGTGTTAAAATGCGACCTCTGTTCGAGGTCGGATTATAAAACGAGGGGTATTTTTCAGAGCATTTGCTCTGAAAAAACCCTCATCTTATATTAGATAAATTGATTCTACTAATCGATAATGAAATTCGTTGGCAACGATTTTCATTATTGATTTTATCGATTCGTTGTTGCAGCCCTAGAGTGTGCTCAAGAAAACATGGAACAGTCACAATGGAAAGCAGTGAAATCTTATCGCTTATTGCCCCGTGAGGCAGAAGGGCTTGTTACAGATACAATATTTAAATATGTTTTCTTTGTTTGTTTGACTATATATATAAAATGTAACATATCACATAATTACCAGTGGAAAGAAGCTGCAAATTTGTTAAATGCATGTGTTTTTTCCTCAATGTCTTTTTGTTACTATGATAAGACATGCAGTTATTTTCTTTGCTTATGTAGATGAAACTACTTTTGGGCATTTAACCATAATTGTTAAACATACATTGCGTCTACATACAATGCAATGCGTAAGGTTACGTCTGAAACATTTCCGCGGCCAAGTAACACTAAGCCCTTTAAAAAATCTCAATAGAACAGCTCAGCCGCATGTGATTTCCTCTTGTGAATACAGCGAATTCTAAAGATATGCACCATTTTTTTCCGATTTCAGCATCAACCTTCAGCAAATAGATCCCCTTTTCTAAAGAGGATTGTAATATCAGATCAATAATCTGCTGTAGATGTAATGCATTTTAAATTAACAAATACATATTGACTGATTGTAAATTAATGAGAAGAGCAAGTTTAAGATCACAGCACAGGGTTACGGCTACAAAAAAAGCATGTTACGGAAATGCATCACAATTCATTTTTTGAGTGTTTTAACTTTAAAGACACAGCACAATGGTAGGCGACAACTCATGATTTTCAGCCACTTTTATTATTTTTAAAAGTTGAATTTAATCCTTGTTTCATGTGTAAGTGATCTACCCTTCCTTCTCTGCATCCTGTAAACGCTGCTCACATGCTGCTATTTGAGACATAAAAATCATCTACTCTAGCAAGACGTCTCAACACCGTCAAAATAAAAGTGAAGTTGACTTAGTAGAGAGCTGTCTACCCAACCATGGAAAGAATTTCATGCCAGCTGGTAGCTATATGATAAACATTGGAAAATGAGAATTGGCGTGACTCCTGTAAGTTCTCACTGCTTTGGTTTGTTTCTTTAAGTCAAATGCTTCTGTAGTCTACAACATGAAAAGAAGAGTGCTTATGTGCGTCCCTGTGGGGTTTAGCTCCCATTTACACCCCTGGCACTGAAAAGGGCAAACAACTGGGTCATGAAACTTTCCTTTTGGTTTAATGATTTTATTTTATTTTTATCTTTATTTTACAGTGGGCATTTAATCTTTCAATGCACGTGACAACCTGCATGGAGATAAATAAGAAGAAACTTTTGATCCCCAAACTCTGAAATAAGAATCTAATCAGCATACATTATTAATAATGTTACAAAAAGAAGCCATCATCTCAAGTAGGGAGAAAAATGTTTTCTGGGTCTCATCCAAGATGAAAGGCTTCTTCCATATGATTTGTAAATTTCTCTGTGAGCCGTGATAGGAAATAGCCAATTACAGTAACCTGATTTACAATGCCCACAACAGATAGTTTAATGTTTAGATGTGATTGATAACTGCATTGATAAACTGTGGTAAATGAGTCTGCGGTTCCCGCATTACTTTAAAGCTGTGTCTGATTCCGGTCGGACAGAATGAGTGGACACTTTGCTGACCTTTACTTCCGGAAAAAAGTGGATCGTGTCCAGTTCAGCTGTTTTATGTAGGAGGACTTATTTAAAGACTCAGCAGTCTTTAGACTAACGTTGTCGCTTTTTCTACTTCAATCTGTAAACATATAAAGATTCATTGCCTGATGATGAAATTATGAACCTGAATGCAGGTGGCGCAGGGGAAGTGAAGTCCTGGCCAGTCTTGAAAACTGTACTAGGCTGCCTTGGTCCTATTTCTTGGAGCTGTTGGCAGTTTTGCACATTTGCCAAAAAAAAAGAGATAGGGCATTGCTGTGGGACACCTTGGAAAAAAGAAGCTATGTAGAATGTGCTTATTATGATAAAAACAAGGAATTTATTAATTTAATAATTTGAAAAATTCCAATGAGAAATACCCATATATCTCATTTGTATATGTGCATTCTACCATTCCAAGCCCACAGCAATATTACCCAGGTCTGAGCCATCTTTAATGTTGGGCAATAGGGGCGGCTGCCCTAGGTCCAGCCTTGTGTTTAGGAGCCTAAAACATTCATCATTTGGGTTCTCTCTACTGCTGCCATAGTCCAGTCTGTGCACCCTGTGCTGTTGGAGAAGATACGATATTGTATTGCAGCACAAAGACTGTAAAGGAAAAGGTTAGTGGAGAGGTAATTAGGCTTGGTCTGGGGCCCATGGTGGCAGCTTGCCCTAAGACCCATTATGGACAGGCCTGATATCAACTTCCAGTCATAACCAAAAATATTTATTTATTATTTATTTTTAAAAAAAAGGGTATTGAACAAGCGTAGCCTCCGTAATGTCCTAGACAACAAAGCCACTGCATTGACAAATGTACCTTGCCTTCCTTCTACAAATATGCTCACCTTATTATATGGCTGGTGAGCCTAATATAGACTGTATGATGTGTGAACTTCGGAGAAGGAGGAGATGCCAAGATGTATCTTCATACTCCAAGGAGGGATGTTAATAACAAACCATTCACCGGTTGCTTTTCAGTTTTTACACTGAAAAATTCCACTTTAAACTTAAATGCTTTATGTAAAGCACACATTTCAGACCAATAGCATTTCAAACAGAACAAAGCATGCACAATATATGTGTATACATTTATACTGCTATTGTCATAAAATTAAAGGTACACAAAAACATATCTGTGATGGAATCTGTTTAGCTGTGCGATGATGTCACTACATCTTGTTCACACAGACATTTCGATGCCTAGCCATGTTTTGGATAAATTTTTTTCGAGTTGGTCCTTTTCCTTGTAAAATGTCAGTTCTTTTTTTATCCAGAACCCTTTCCTTTTTTTTTTTGCTGATTTTAGTCACTGGAGCTTGACATCTCTGAGCTGTGTGACTTTGTATCAATATTTCCGCTTCATTTGTGACTACAGTATTGCATTTTAGAAGGGCAAGTGAAATACATTGTAAGCTGCAGCCCTCTTTCCATTGGTATATAACATGCAACTCTGCGTAATTCTTTTTAATTTTTTTTTGGTGTTTTATATAACGCCAATATATTCTGCAGCCCTGTACAATTAGTCAACAGGACACAAATAATATATAGCATAGCAATTTGACTTAAAGAAACAAGAAGTAAGAAGGGGCCTCTCTAGAAGATCAGAAGAGTAAGTAACGGATTCCGACTATTAGTCTTCTGGGAATATTTGTGTATCTTTCAGTGGCCTCCAAAATAACTAGGTGACTATCATCGTATTATAAAAACCCTCATTATGCTACAGTGCCCATTTTTGAAAAACAAATATTGTGCTTTGATCTTGGAGATAAAGTTTAAAATATTGTTTTCGAGTAATATCATTAACTTTGAATGTTATTGCAGCATTTATTGTGTTGCTTTACTCATATTAGTATACTTTTACATTTTGTTTGTTTTTTGAGCGTTGTTTCACTATCACACTGTTTGTTTATATCATTGAGTCTGCAACAAAGCAAAAAATTGGCAATCTTTAACAAACAAAAAAATGCAAGTGTATCTATCCCTTCTTCTGAATGCCTCACCCAGTTACATGGGTATCGATTGACGGGTCAGAAAGTGTCTCTGGGTGGCAGGCCCGGACTGGGACAAAAAATAGGCCCGGGCATTTAAGCCTGAGCAGCCCATATTTATTTATTTATTGTTAAAGCCCACCCTACATGTACCATCTTTGCATTTAATAATTCACACAAATCATTAACACATTCATTAATGCAGTCTCACAAATCATTCAAGCAATTCATCCACACATGAATTCATTAATTGTCATACGCATTCACACAATTCATCCACACATTTATTCATTCTCATACGCATTCACACTACCCCCTGTCATCATCTTATCTGCCCCTTCTCACTATGTTCCCCCTTTTCACTATGTAACCCCCTTCCCCACTTCTCAATATGTACCCCCTCTATCTATCCCCTCTCCCCCTTTCTCACTACCTAACCCCCTCTGCCCCTTCTCACTGCAGCCCCTTCCCTCACCCTATTTACCTTGTTGCCAGAGCAAGCAGCAACTGCGACCGCGCCTGTGGCAGGGCAGGATTGACTTAGGGGCTGATGGAGCTGCAGCTCCAGGCTCCTACCTTAAAATAGGCCCAGTCAGGACCGAACTGACTGGGCCTATATGGCCGCATTAAGGCAGAGCCCCTTAAGCCCGCCGCAACTGCAACCGGGTCCGCCACTCTAAGGCAGAGCCGGCCTTAGGTGTTCTGGCGCCCTGTGCGGACTACTCCTCTGGTGCCCCCCCATCCCAAAAAAAGAAAGGAATAAAAACTTGTAACAAAACTCCCCTTTCTCACTATCTATCCCCCTGTATCACTATCTACCACCTCTGCCTCTTCTCACTGTTATTATATACTGAGGCAGACATTGACGGTGGTACAGCATAATACTTATCACTATATACTGAGGCAGAAATTGACGGTGGTACAGCATAACACCTACCACTATATACTGAGGCAGACAATGACGGTGGTACAGCATAACACCTATCACTATATACTGAGGCACACATTGACAGTGGTACAGCGTAATCCCTATCACTATACATTGAGCCAGACATTGACAATAGTGCAGCATAACCCCAATCACTATATACTACGCCAAACATTGTTGTGGTGTAGGCCTACCACTTCATTGTCTGGCTTAGTAGTAGGGATGCACTGAAACGAATTCTGGACTGAAACCGAAAATGCAGCATTTACCTGTCCGAAACCGAATATGACCTCCCCACACCATAAAAAAACCCCTTTTATTTAAAGTAAGTAACACACCAAAATAGGACAAAACAATTAAAAAACAATATTATATGTATATATATATGATTGTTAACAGCAATCACATTCCTATCATGCCCAGGCATACCCAGATTCCAGGATGTACTCGCAGACTTGGCATGATAGGAGTATGATTGCCCTATCTACCCCTTCTAACTCCCTTCTGCCCCATCTACCCCTTCTCACTCCCTTCTCCCCTATCTACCCCCTTTCCCCCGTCTCACGCCCTTCTCCCTATCTACCCCCTCCTAACTATCTACCCTCTCCCTCTTTGAAGTTCACTTACCTTTCAGGAGTCCTGCGGTGAGGGTGCAAGGCCTCTGCCTCCCAGCTCTGCCACTGTATGGAACAGTATAGAGTGATGGGAGTTATGATGTACTTTTAGAGCATAATTAGATCATGAAAAAGACATTGGAAATGGTACAGCATAACACCCATCACTCTCACACACTTACCAATCCACACATATATACCAATCCACACATATATACCAATCCACACATATATACCAATCCACACCTATACCAATCCACACCTATATACCAATCCACACCTATATACCAATCCACACCTATATACCAATCCACACCTATATACCAATCCACACCTATATACCAATCCACACCTATATACCAATCCACACGTACACCAATCCACACGTACACCAATCCACACATACACCAATCCACACGTATATACCAATCCACACGTATATACCAATCCACACGTATATACCAATCCACACATATATACCAATCCACACATATATACACTAATCCACACATATACACTAATCCACACATATACACCAATCCACACATATACACCAATCCACACATATACACCAATCCACACATATATACCAATCCACACATACACCAATCCACACATATATACCAATCCACACATATATACCAATCCACACATATATACCAATCCACACATATATACTAATCCACTCTCACTGAATATTTTCCTACCTTTACTCTTTTCTCCTTACAGCTCCTTTTCCTCCTCTTCGCTCCTCTTCTTCAGTTCTTCTGTCTTCTCTGTCTTCTTCCGGTTCAGAGGGCATGGACAGCGGTGGGCGCGGCTTCAGTGTTGTGCGCCGGGATCTAACAACAAACCCCGGCGCACAGCAGCTGTTGCCGCGCGGATCACAAGGGAGCGGTATCGGAGGTCTTTAGCAGACCTCCGGCTCCCTTGAGTGATTTTAAGCCGGGTTGAACCCGGCTTAAAATCACTCAAGGGAACCGGAGGTCTGTTAAAGACCTCCGATACCGCTCCCTTGCGAGCCTGCTCCTCCAGCGGCGGACATTACTGTCCGTCTCTGGAGGGGTGCCGGGTGCCGCAAGTTGGCACCCACTGATGAGCGGCACCCGGTGCGGACCGCCCCCTAGAGTGTGACGCCCTGTGCGGTCGCACACCCCAAAGGCCGGTCCTGCTCTAAGGGGCCGGGAAGCCCCCACCAGGGCCGGCCTTAGGGGTTTGCGGCCGCACAGGGTTTAAATTAAAACCGGGGTTTTTTCTCAACTTTATTTAACATCCTCCATGTTAAATAAAGTTAAAAAAAACTTTATTTAACATGGAGGATGTTAAATAAAGTTAAAAAAAACCCCGATGTTTTAATTTAAACCCTGTGCGGCCGCAGACCCGTAAGGCCGGCCTTGGTGGGGACTTCCCGGCCCCTTAGAGTGGCGGACCCGGTCGCAGTTGCGGCGGGCTTAAGGGGCAGGTGCCCCTTATGCCCTGCGTTAATGCGGCCGTAGGTAGGGTAGGGGCCTGGAGCTGCAGCTCCATCAGCCCCTAAGTCAATGCGGCCCTGCCGTGGCCCGGCCCACCGGGCAAACGCCCGGTGTGCCCGATGGCCAGTCCGGGCCTGCTGGGTGGTATGGAGCAGGCATGGGCCACAGCAGGCAGAATCCTCCTTTATCATGTCCTTGTCTTTTGTCATATTTCTAACATTTCTGCTCCAACCCACAAAACTTTTAGTTACTTGGGTAAATTGTGTTTTAGCGGGTCCACATGTATATATACTGTGTTGTCCCTAAATAGTATGGATGTTCATCATATGTATTAAAGTGCATATGATGGCTGTAGTAGCAATTTAATACAAACTGGACTATAGTACATTTTATATCATGCAAATCACTACATGCATTCATAGAGAGCTCTGGCTCTGCTGAACACTGTGTGGAGGGGTCTTTTTAGACCCCAAGTGATTTCAGTGGGAGCACTTTCTTGCCACTGATTGGCTGCTTAAGCTGTCAATCAGTGGCAGGATATATTACCTTTGATTTCATTGAAAATACTTTACTGTCACTGACAGATTAAACAATCAATCAATGGCAAGACATTTAGAATCCCAGAGGAATAACAGTTTTTGTATCAGTGTAAGTTTTTTCTTTCTGTTTTGGAAGAATACATATTCAGGGGTTACTGTTACTCAGAGTACTTTAATAGGCATTCTTCTATAGCAGTGGTGTCAGGGACATTAAACTGTCCCTTTAAATCTAGTCAACATTATCACGCTCCAGCCTTTTGTCTTTTAACCCCTTGATGACAATTGCCGGTCCGGGCACGTCACCGAAAATCGTGACGATTATGACAATTGACGTGCCAGGACCGGCACGTCTTTAAACGGGTGAAAAAATCGATCCGTGATCGATTTTTTTCACTCAAACGGTGTTGCTCTAATGCCTCGACATCGAGGCATTGAGCAACACCAAAAAAAACATTCCCGGCCCCCCCCGATCGCTCCTAGGAGCAAATAAAAAAACATGTTTGAAAGACTGCACGTCTTTCAAACATGGCGGCGCCCGCCGCCGAAAAACGGGTTTAGGAAGCGATCGCGAGTCGCTTCCTTTGCTTAGCTGGTGTTGCTAAGATGCCTCAGTATCGAGGCATCTTTGCAACACCTGTTTAGCAAAGGAAGCGACTCGCGATCGCTTCCTAAATGCTCAACTTACCTTCCCGGTGCCGGCGTCTTCGAAACACATGCGGTGTTTCAAGATGGCGGCGCCCATCAAGCCGGGGGCGGAGCCTGCTGTCATCATCGGGGGGGGGGTGTTGCTGGATGTCATGGACATCCAGTGAATAACACCCCTAGTGGTCAGATCACTCATAAGAGTGATCATGATCTGATAAATCAAAGGCAATGTTTTCTAAACATTGCCTTTGATCAGTATTGGATCTGCCTCCCTCCTTCACTTGCTTCTAGTGAGGGAGAGAGACAGATCAGTGTGTTTTTAGGTATTCTCAATAATATATATTATTATTGATCCAAAGGCTCTTATAAGAGCCACCCATTTAATATTAACCCCTTCATTGCCATTGATCACTGCATAAACAGTGATCTTGCATAGTGGCAATTGTTTTTGGGGTTCTTTTTTTTTACATTTTTTTTACTTTTTATTTTTTTTTGTACTTTTTTTTAGGGTTTTTTTAATTTTTTTTATTAGAGCCATTAACCCTTTCCTTCCCTACTATTTTTGCTGCAATTGTTGCCATGCAGCGGTATACGGCTGAGGAGGCATGTTCCAAATTTGGCCCTTTTGCCCCCAAACAATCTGACAAACCCATGCATGTGGGGTATCAATGTACTCAGGAGATGTTGCTGAACACATATCGTGTTGTGGGACAGTGACATATACCAGGAGCTGTAATTTTACACCTGAAGTACAAAGTATGTTTAAAAAACAGCAAAAACAATTACTATCACAAACTTTGACAAGGGTTGGTGGTAGGATTAGTGCATGGAAAGGGTTAAACTATCAGCATCTAAAATACCCTGGGGTGTCTAGTTTTCAAAAATATATGGTTTGGTGGGGTAAATTTAATTTGCTGGCTTCAAAGATGCCCCAAATACCACATAGAGACAGAATTACCAGATTCAGAGAAAAATGGTTTTGAAATAGCAAAACGCTACTTGTACTTATTGCCCCATAACGTGTAGAAGAAAGCAAAAAAACATAAAAACATTGGGTATTTCTAAACTCGGGACAAATAGTAGAATCTATTTAGCAGGTTTTTTCAGTAGTTTTTTATGATGAATAAAAGATTTTTCAAATAAAAGTGAGAAATTTTTTTTTTTTTTCAATTTTTCGTCATATTTTATTATTTTTATTATAGAAAATTACATCATATATAAAAAATTATGGTGTCTGAAGAAAGCCCTTCTTGTCCTGAAAAAAACTATATATAACTTGTGTGGGTTTAGTAAATGGGTTAAGAGAAAATTACAGCTAAACACAAACACCGCAGAAACGATAAAACAGCCATTGTCACGAAGGGTACAAAAAATAGAATCAGCCTTTGTCACGAAGGGGTTAAACAACGTACTCAACCACACTTTGCCTGATCTAGGATTATTCTCCTTACATTACCAGGAAACAGTTAATATGTTCGAAAGTTGCTTCATTTACCGCAGACTGAATGATCCTCTAAAAAGTGCTTTTATAGGAGAGAGGTGGACAAAAAAAAAGAAAAGCAAGTTTTTCTCCAGAGAGACAAGTCCATTAGAATCATAATTGTTATTATACTTAGGACTGCTTTGTGTAGTTGTCGAAGGAGTATATCTGAGGGATCAATACAAAACATATCTAGAAGGAAAGATGTTAACTGTAAATCTGCAATGTTCGATTTCTTTTAAGGGAGGGTAGACACCATGCCTGAAGCTAATGTAGAAACCACTCCTGCTAATCCTCATTCCTTATATAACAATTCATCTGTATGCCAAAACATACACACACTTCATCTTTCTATTCCAAGCATACATTAGAAGACAACATACACAATTGCCACTATACTGCAAGAGTAATTCCAAAATACTTACCTCCTAAGCATCCTGTGTTAAGCGGCACAGTAGCCAATATTGGCCACCGTCGGACTTTTGCAAGCAATGTTGATCATGGGCACGTTAAGTTGATCCGAAGATCTCCCCCAGCTGGCCCACAGGGTTATGAAACCTATCAAGGCCTATGATTTTGTAACGCAGTTCAAGTGGATTATTGACAGCGAGTTGCAGGTTATTGTGAGATCAAGAATTCCATCTCACTTTCAATTTAACAGAAAAAAATTAAAAGGAATACGCTCAATAAGCAAAAGGCGGTCCGGTGCATAATAATAAATATAAACACAGGAGTTGCGTAATAGAATCAAGAAATGTATTGAAATGCTTTAAAATTGTTTACTCTTAATGTCCAAAGGGAAAGCCTGTAGCCATCAATAGTTTTCACTGTGAGAACCTTTATAGCCTCTTAAAAATGGAAGGATCAACACAGTAGATAGAAATAGATGCGAGGAGATGAGTAAATTGAGTCCTCCTTGAATGTGCAATAAATTTGCTTGGGTGGGTTCCTACCATTTTCATATACATTTCTGTCACGAACTCAATGCATCTGTGCTTAGTTAGATTTTGGCACCCTCATCATTATCAGTATCGGTTGAAGCAACATTGTTGTTTCCATGTAACCTGGGTGACACATCTTTAATACCGAGAAGATGCGTCTGCCAAGATTGCAATTTCCGTATTATAACTAGCTTTACAAGCTTTAATAATCTAATTTAATGATGGAAAAATCAATTTCTGAATTCAAAGCCACTAGTTTCCTCAAATACTGTCAATGGGCTGAAACAGGGGTTTGTATTATATTAGGGATTATATATTAAGGCCCACTTGTAGGCCAAAGGAGTAGAACCAATGTGGGACAATCACCGTGTCAACTAATAGAATAGTCCTTCACTTTGCACCAGACTCTTCCATTATCCACCTTGTGTCAAGGTGCAACTTTATTCTTCGCTTAACAGTTTTGTGATTGGCTGAATTTTAAGGATGGAAGGTGCCAAGTAAGTTTGCCAAGGAAGAGGTGCCAGCTGGGCACAGACCTTCATAGTTTGTATGGGCTGGTTATAAGGGAGATCTCCCCAACTGGCCCAGAATCGGTGATCCTGATAAAAAAAAGTGACATCACTATGCTATGTTGTTAACAGTATTGCTATATTGCTCATTTTATAATGGTGGCATTGATTGCATACACACTAGATTTTTTTATTTTTCTAAGTTAAATCCACAGACACTACAAAATCGCTACAAACATTTTACTTTTTGTTTTTATTCCAATTACCACACCAAATAAAGGCCATTGGATTTATAACAAAGGTCCATATAGAAAAGCACAGCTTAGTAAACTTAGCTACATGGCTGTGGAACATCATATTCAATCCATTTGGCGGCATTTCTAAAGATATAGCTCACATCTTTCAGCACAGGCAATATATTGCATCTGAAGAGGAGACCCGATGATGCAGGACCTCTTGAAAATAATATTTCCTTATAATGTGCCATTGTTCATTAAATAAATTGATACCCGAATCATGCTTTCACAAGAAGCAATAGTTAGATCCATACTAGGCTCATACTCATGAGCATGGCTTATATCAGCATATACCTCTGGTGCATCTCATTGCATTAACTGCTTAGTAACAATCAAGGAGCCATATTAACATTACAAATGCTAAGGAGCTGTTTATTAAAAAGAGGTCCTATTGGACAGGTGAGTGGGAAGTAATGGATGAAACAAGAATTATGGGGGAGCTTGCACTTCTTTAGCTAATAAACCCCCAATATAGTGGATCAATTGGTTGCTGTTCACTCCTTTTGATGATTCCAAGCTGTTCTTATGAAAATATATTGAGCTGGAACCCCACACCCTTCCTCAGGACCTTATTTAGGTGACTTCTTCCTTAACCTCAATACAATGCTTCCCAATTATTTTTCCTGCCATAATTGGGCACCTGCTAATTTTGACTATATTGACTTTAGAGGACTTATCTCAATGTATTTACTGACTCCTACACCAACTTACCCTGAGATGGGATACTCCTATTGTAATGTCCTCGCCATATGGCACTTCTATTTACAAGTTAATTTTCATGTTCCTCTGGAATTAGAGAGGCCATGTAGGACCTTCTCTGTGTAATGATTCTCTGCTGTAACCCAATTCTGTTTTCTTGAGTATATATATATATATATATATATATATATATATACATATATATACAGTGAAGGAAAATATTTTATCCCCTGCTGATTTTGTATGTTAGCCCACTGACAAAGACATGAACAGTCTATAATTTTAATGGTAGGTTTCTTTGAACAGTGAGAGACAGAATAACAACAAAAATTCAGAATAATGCATTTCAAATAAGTTATAAATTGATTTGCATTTTAAAATAAGTATTTGATCCCCTGTCAATCAGCAAGATGTCTGGCTCCCAGGTGTCTTTTATACAGGTAACGAGCTGAGATCTCAACTTGTTACCTGTATAAAGACACCTGCCCACAGAAGCAATCAATCAATCAGATTCCAAACTCTCCACCATGGCCAAGACCAAAGAGCTGTCCAAGGATGTCAGGGACAAGATTGTAGACCTACACAAGGCTGGAAGGTGACAAAAGTTTGGTTCACAAATGAAAGAAACACAAAATAACAATCTCCCTTGGTGTGGGGCTCCATGCAAGATCTCACCTTGTGGAGTTTCAATGATCATGAGAACGGCCCAGAACTACATGGGAGGATCTTGTCAATGATCTCATAGCAGCTGGGACCATAGTCACCAAGAAAACAATTGGTAACACACTACGCCGTGAAGGACTGAAATCCTGCAGCGCCAGCAAGGTCCCCCTCCTCAAGAAAGCACATGTACAGGCCGTCTGAAGTTTGCCAATGAACATCTGAATGATTCACAGGAGAACTGGGTGAAAGTGCTGTGGTCAGATGAGACCAAAATCGAGCTATTTGGCATCCACTCAAGTTGCAGTGTTTGGAGGAGGAGGAGGAATGCTGCCTATGACCCCAAGAACACCATCCCCGCCATCAAACATGGAGGTGGAAACATTATGCTTTGGGTGTGTTTTTCTGCTAAGGGGACAGGACAACTTCACTGAATCAAAGGGACGATGGATGAGAACTTCCTTCCCTCAGGCAGGACGTTGAAAATGGGTCGTGGATGGGTATTCCAGCATGACAGTGACCCAAAACACACGGCCAAGGCAACAAAGGAGTGGCTCAAGAAGAAGCACATTAAGGTCCTGGAGTGGGCCTAGCCAGTCTCCAGACCTTAATCCCATAACAAATCTGTGGAGGAAGCTGAAGGTTCAAGTTGCCAAACGTCAGCCTCGAAAACTTAATGACTTGGAGAGGATCTGCAAGGATGAGTAGGACAAAATCCCTCCTGAGATGTACGCAAACCTGGTGGCCAACTACAAGAAACATCTGACCTCTGTGATTGCCAACAAGGGTTTTGCCAACAAGTACTAAGTCAAGTTTTGGAAAGGGGTCAAATACTTATTTCACTGAGTAAAATGCAAATCAATTTATAACTTATTTAAAATGCTTTGTTCTGGATTTTTTAGTTGTTATTATGTCTCTCACTGCTCACTGTTCAAATAAACCTACCATTAAAACTATAGACTGATAATATAAAAATAATAAGGGACTAACCCTTTATGGGAATTGATTGCACTACATTTAAGGGCAGTAATTTGTAATATGTATTGATAAAAAAGGCAAATTGCTATACTAAAAGCAGCGATGCACGAAATTGTCACATAAATATATTAATTTCAGTTTTTTACAAAAATAACTTTGTGATCCAAGCCTTTTCCTTTTAGTATCTCGGTGCCAATATCGCGTGTACTCAAAAACATGGCCTAACCTATAGTGGCCCAAAACATAACATGTTGATATGGTGTGTTAGTATTATATATAATACTCCATCAATGTAAGGTCATTTGCATGCCATATATTATAATAAATACAAAAATATATATTGTGCTACATACACCTTCTTCACAGGAAAAACATCTATAAAAAACACAATGAAAGATTTTATCTCAAAGCTTCCATTATGCATTTTACAGGGCTGACTTGGCCCTTCTTACAGAATAAGCTCACTGGGAATGGACCATATTGCAGAGTATGTGAGATGAAATATTTATGTTGTAAATGATCTAATGCTTTTATATGGTTTACTTTGAGTTTCTAGGATTTCTAGTAAACAAAAACAAAAAAAAGGTAGATGAAAACATCTAATGGGAAGGCTTCCTACCTTCTATTGTTTTGTGGAATTGATTGCAGGATACAGTTGTTTAGAACCAGTGAGTTGGAGTGTGTATAAATCAAGTTATTTCATTTACCCTTTTTCCTTATCAATTAAGATAAGAATGAAAAACAGAGGAATTCTGCATGTACTAATTCATGTTCAATACTGTACATTGATCAGGTTAGAAAAGCCAGAAGAGACTAAATCCCTGGCAGGCTGCAGTTTACAGAAGAAAATAAATTCTAATACAGATTAAAAGCTCTTGTGTAAAATATGCCACCTGGGTGTGAGGTCTCTACAGTCTCCCAGACCTTTTCTGTATCCCCAAACATTTTTCCTTGCACTCGGACTCAATGCTACCGCAGCCATCTTCATACAGAGCTGTTTCTTTATTATTGTCCTCTTTATTATTAAAGGGACAATGCAGACATAATATGCACTTTGATGCACACGGTAGTAGATATAATTTATTTTATTTCTACTAACAGTCATCAAAATTATTCCTTTCCATTCTGTAAATGTGTAGATTACATTTTTGTTGTCTGCGGCATCAAGTTGCTAGAAGCCAAAGACGGGCTTTCTAAGGCAATATTTATTTTTAAACTGTGGACATTTTTTTTAAACTTTCAGATTAGGACTTTCTATTCAGTTTCTACGCTGTGCTTAACCTAATAATGATTCTATGTTACAAACCACAATCATATCTTTCAGCATAGTTAATCAGAATAGACTTAATACTGTCACTACTTATTAACCTCTGTTGAAAAGCAAGAAGTTTTATTTTTTTTCTTCCATTCTCCCTCATTCTGTTATTGCTGGTCTTGGCAGGCTCCCCAATGTGAAAAAAACAAACAGATTTGCCATGCATTGAAATAGTGTGAATTCTGTAATGATGATTAGAGGAGCTAATGCATGGTGCGTGAAATTATTCTTGCATGCACACATCCATTAACGGCAAAGGCTGGCGAATGCAGGTGAACTTGGGAATGCGCTCAGAAATGTTTTATAGTGCAGTAATTGGAGGGTTTTTGAGCTCTCACTGTTTGCAAGAACAACATTTTTTTCTAAATGCTTTCCTTGGTAACATAAATAACTATAAATAATATATAGGTCACAAAGCCTGTGGCCTGTAGCCACACCTCCCAGAAGAAAGGTGTCACTTTTTGGCCATTTGATATGTTGAGGTATATGTATGCAAGAGGGTGAATCATTTCACCAGCCCAAGTTTGCATGTAGGAAGAAACAAGTCATCTCATTCCATCGGTGAAGGCGAGACATCATTTTGTGTTGTCCTGCTCCTTGGCTTGTACCTAGGTCATGTATGTTTGTGGATTTGTTTGAAGTTAACAATTACATCTCCTGGAAGAGAGATCACACATGAGAGGGGGCAAAAAGAGGATGAAATGTGGAGAGCCCCAGGTGTACCTCATTCTCTCTGCCAGAAGAATAAAGCAAAGCCCTGAACATGAACCTTTGAGAATGGCTAGAGAGTTCCCATTTGTGTTAGTGTCAAAAACCTTGCCTATAACATCCAAGATTTCAAAATGTGCATCTACATTTTTGGAACAATATCCAACCTTGAAATTCCGTCTGATCCCTTCCTATTACAACTCATACCTTCTAGTTTGAACAAACTCTGCCTTGTATTCAGGGCCGGCCCAAGGCAAAATGCCGCCTGGGGCGAATTTTAAAATGCCGCCCCCCCCATTATCTACCCTCCGTCCCTGCCACCCCCCCCATTATCTACCCTCCCCCCCCCTTATCTACCCTTCCTCTCCCTCCGTCCCTGCCGTCCCCCCCCATTATCTACCCTTCACCCCGCCCTTATCTACCCTTCCTCTCCCTCCGTCCCTGCCCCCCATTATCTACCCCCCCCCTTGTACTTACCTTGCTTTCAGCAGTCCTGCGGCGAGTCTCTCTGTTCGGCACTCAGCATTACAAGCCGGCACCGAGACCGAACAGGGAGACTCGCTGCAGAGGAGAGAGAGAGGGGCACTGAGCGGGTACTTACCAAGTGTAATGTTTCTGTTGGTAAATGCAGGTAAGGAATCCAGTATGCAGGACAGGTAGTAACAGGAACGGTTCGGACAGAGTCCAAAGAATAGTTGAGCAAGCCGGGTCAGGAATGGAGAAGGTAACGTAGTCAGGAGTAAGGCAATGGTTCAGCAACAGGAGGGTCCTCAGACAAGCCGGGTCAGGAGTGGAGAAATCAGAGTAAACAGGAACAAACCAAATCAGGAGTAAACGCAATATGCAGCAGGGAACAGCTCAGCTGGGAACAACAACCGAGCACTGAATGAGTGTCAGTGCTCAGGTTTTAAACTTGCCGCCTCTCCAAGCCCCGCCCCCAGCTGATGACGTGGAGCTGTGCGTGCAGCGTGATCTCCACTGAGGCATAGAGAGAGGGAGGGGGCGTGGCATGTGTGCGTGCTCCTCCTCCCTATTCTGGAGGGGCGGCATGGGGAGCAGAAGACCCCGAGTGCCCGCCGGACGCGGGCACCGAAGATTGGGCACCGGGGAAGGTAAATGGCGAGTACCCGCTATCCGCGGGTACTCGGGAGAATGGCTCCGCTGCGGTTCGGGATGAGAACGTCCCGGATCGTGACACCAAGCTGGTAAGCGAAAACCACTCGGCGCCCCTTTCTCTCTCTTTCGCTTTAAAAAAAAAAAAGGGCCCCTGGAGCGGTTGCCCCACTCGGCTCCATTGTCGGGCCGGCCCTGCTTGTATTATCTGTTATTGATCCTTGGACAGTAATACTGCTTAGCTGAACATCCTGTATCAGGGAAGAGCATCAAGTGTCTGCCATAGTATTGAGAATGAACATCTTGAACTGTAGTGATATAGAAGGCAGCATTTTAATCAGTACCAAGTTTGCAAATTACAGTATGATTCCCTCTCCAGTCTAATTCTTCATATTAAACAGTTTGACACTCCAGTGTTGTAGGGTGACATTTTCGGAGCCTCCTATATGTGGAAGAAGTAAATACAATGAGGAAGTTGAATCATACACAAGTTGGGTATACCGACTATCCTGTCGAAAGATAAAGCTAAGGACCCGTACAGAAAAAGGGAAAACTAGATGGGTCATATGCTATTGTTAACCTTGAAATTATTTTAAGGTTATGATACAAAAAATGTATTGTGTTTACATTTTAAAGGTAGTTACCAACTACGTGTGCTGCTGATTGGACTACGTTTTATACACAATTCTTTATGTTTCTATGATGTACCCTTTTGATGCAATAATGCTGTAACTACTGAGCTAATGGACTTAAGGGAGAGCTCCCACTGAATTATTTTATTACTACTATCAGATTAAAATTTTCAAAATATTGTGCCGTTTTCTCTATAAGTATTTATAAAACCGTTAAGGTTTTTGCATACTATAATGTTTTCAGAGAGCTGTATATCAGCCATCTGCATGTGCCTAATCTACTAGACAAACAACCTCACTCCCTATGATACTGCCTGTGCTAAACAATAGAATTGCTCATTGTTAATCACCCCACCAGACATCCTGACTAATGAAAGTCTATGTAGGAATGGACTACATAGTATTGCCATAATGAATATGCTCACTGGTGTTACTGGCAGAGTTATTGGTGTTATTGTCCCCAAAAACATCACTACTTACAAACAATGGCAGCCTAAAGGTCTGCGTATAATCGATGTTTATTGGAGCCAAACTGCTGCTGCTAATACATTTTGTAATTATTCGTTACCAGATATGAGCAATATGTTATCATATCACTGGCTTATTTGTGTAGAAAAAAATGGGACTTGGGTTTTATTAGCTCCATAATAGAACTGCACATATCCAAGGACACAGCGTTTCTTAAACTATAAGACAAATGAAAGAAGCTGTATAAATGAGGATAAAGATCTAGCGGTCTGCTTAAACAAATCCTTCTGTTCTGTTTTTAAAGAGGAAGATGAAGGTGATGGACCCCTGTCAGCAATGAAATAGGGTGGCATGTAAGACAGCTTACAGAGGATAGAGTTCTACTTGAACTCTCCAAAGTAAAAACAGACAAACCCATGGGACACACAAAATCATTAAAAGAGCCAGTGTCCTGGCCAAACCTAAAACAGACCTATTTAACCAGTCACTAATGACAGGAGTAGTTCCAGAAGGCTGGAAGTTGGCAACTGTGGTGCCACTTCAAAAAAAAGGTAGCAGGGAAGACCAGTATATGTTATGTTAGTAGTTGGTAAATTAATGGAAACCACACTAAAGGATAGAATATCTGAAAGTAAATGGTTTGCGTGATCAGAAACAGCACAGGTTTACTACAGGGAGATCCTGTCAAACTAATTACTTTTTTTCACAGTGTAACTAAGATAATAGACCAGGGAGGAGCTGTTGACATAGATTATAGTACGACATTTCTCACTGTCCCCCGTAAAAGACTTATAATTGCAGTTTTGGGGTTTGGATAGGAGGAAGAAGGTTGTAGTTAAGCATGTATATTCAGTGGAAGGACTTATTATTAGTAGGGTACCTCAGTGATCAATATTGGGACCCATACTTTTTAATATTTTTATTAGTGATATTAAAGAATTACGATTAAATTTTAAGCTTGTCGACTAGATATTAAGCTCGCAAGACCAGGACCCTGTTCTCATTTTGTACCAGTTTGTTTTTGTGTGTGACTTTAAATTATTCCACTGATTGTAACACTGCTATGGAATCGCTGGCACTATATAAATAAATGTAATGTAAGGTACAGAAGGTCTTAATGACAAGGTATGTCATTTTGCAGATGATACAAAGGTCTGCAACAGGGTAGAGATTCTGAGCGTAGCAACTCAAATGGCAAATGACATAAGTAAAGTAGAAGAATTGACAAATGTAAAATAAATCTTGGGACATAAAAATCCCAAGGCAGCATATAGTATTGCAGGCACTGTTCTGTTGGTGACAACGCTAGAGAAGGACTTAGAAGTAATTATTTCTGATGACTTAAAGGTAAACAGACAATGCACTAAAGTTTCTGAGAAAAGCAAGCAGGGTGCTGAGTTGTGTAGCCAGAGGCATTAGTAGCAGGAAGAGGGAGGAGGTTCTGCCACTTTACCGATCTTTGGTCAGGTGGCTCAGGCCACATATAGAGTATTGTGTACAGTTCTGGAGACCCCATCTCCAGAAGAATATTGATAGATGGATATAGTTCAGGGAGCTACAAAAATGCTAATGCTTAAAATTATACCTATTAAATAGAATGATGTATGTGCATGGTTTATTTACTGGCTACTAGTATAAAGAGATTTGTACTGTATTTTAATATTCACCCTTGCATTCTGGCTCGCTTCATGCTGCAGTGAAATCAGTGGCCGTGGTTTATATAGAATCTGAGAGTCATTGAATTAATGAGCCTGTTCATATAGTGCAGAAATCAATGGTTTCAGTATTAATACCAAGATGTTCTCCATTTGTTGTTTAGGTTGATTTACCTGGGGCAAACATCTTAAATTATGGTTTTCTATTTTTGTAGTCTATGAAGCCTGTAAAGGGTCAAATAATAGTCATGGTGCAAACTTTTGTTCACTGTGTAGACAGTCAATATAAAAAGTATCTAAATGAACATGTTACAGGACAGTTGTTACAGAATACACCCAAAATAGCCAGTTATGTGCTACCAGAATTACAAACAGTGTCAGTGCTCATCGTAGAGCTAAAGAGACAGTTTAACGTCTCATGCATTACAGTTTAACGTCTCATGCATGTCTCTCCAACAAAGAATGCACATTAAATAAAGTACATGTATACTATAGACATGGGGGGCACCCTGATGAATACCTCCATAAATTTGCAAGGGGAAGAAAATGATAATTTAAAGGTAGCACTCAGCATTAAAGTGCACGTGAGGGTTGGAGTGGTTCTTTAAATAAGAAGAGGTTATTTCTGTCTAAATAACAAAATATATTTAATCTTCTTGCCACCCAATATTAATTTAAAAAAAATGATCACACAAATATGTCAGAGATCACTTCTGATCTGCTTGATTATTCTTTCCCATTACCTTTCTTCTGTTTCTAATCATTACTGATTGGCTGAGGCAGCCTTGGTAAGGATGATGCAGGAGAACGAAGAGTACTTAGGTGCGGGAAATAGAACAGCAGTAGCGTAATTACAGGGGCCGCAGCTGTTGCAACTGGGCCCTCCTCTCTAGGGGGGCTTGTCAACCCCTGCAACCACTTGTTCCTGTCTCCTGGTGCCTGTCTCTCTGTCTCTCCGCTTTAAAGTTGTTCAGAAAGGGCCCTTCCTTGAACATTTCTAAACAATTTTGAACCATTGTGAAGTGTACGTGAGCATGAACGTCTATGTGTGTCTATGTTTAGGGGCACTGATAAACTGATTGGGGTAAATGTGACACTAACAAGCTGTTTGGGGGCAAAGAAGGTAGAGTCCTAGAGCCATATGGAGCTATAGAGTGCTGAATCCACTATATCGTTATTAACTGGGCAACCATTGGTTAAAACAGCACATACATACATACTATTTCTTTTGTTAAAGCCACGCCCACTTTAACTCATAAAGCTCAGTGTATCATAATAGGCTGGAGTTATATAAGCAGGTTTTCCATATAAGACTTGTTGGAGCCACAGCCATATTACATCATAAAGCTTGGCTGTGTCATAATAGGCTGGAGCTATAAAAGCAGAAGCCTGCAGTGTGTGTGAGCTCAGAGTTACGGCAAAAGAATCTCGAGTTATTTAGACAATCAATGTCTCTAGGGTTTGGGGATCTGTCCGTCTCGCTCTCGGGCAGCACAACACATTATAAGCTCTTGATTAATGTTTATGTGGATCTGCGATCCCTCTTCGATCCAGGGACATTTAATTTATTTTGGTTTTATTGTTTTCTGTAGTGTTAAAGGAGTCGATCGCCTACTCAAGGGGTCAGGAAGGAATTTTTTGATTGGAACAGAGACAACCTTTTGTCCCCCAAGTTTTTTCGCCTTCCTCTGGATCACTAGGCAGGGAGTTTAGGATCAGGCTATAGGTTCCACAAGGATGTTTTTCCCTTTAGGGCTGTTTAAATTCCCTTAAGGTTTTTCCTTCACTGTTAATGTGCTGTTTTTTGTTATAACTTAAATAAATGTTTTTTTGTTTTTTTAATGTAAACTCTTGTGTGTTTGAATCTGTTCTTAACGTAACAAAAAATGAGTGTGAATGGAACACACTTATGATGTCATAGCACTTTGGCATCAAAAAGAGAGATGGGGAGGTAATACCAAAAAAAAAAGAAGAACCATCAAACTGCTCGGATTTAAATGGCACAGAAGAAAGAAAAAGAACACAATTCCCCCAGGGAGGTGGATGCATGGTTAATGGGGAAGGTACCCCTGATAGAGACTAAACCAGCAAAGTAAGATAACTGCTGTGATGCAATTTGAACGCTCATCAGCGAAAGGGGCTAAATCAACCCAGCTAAAATCTAATAGACACCTATATTTTGTGTAATCAAAAATTGTTAATTTAATCCATTTAACCAAACGACGTTAAATTTAAATTCGTAAATGTATTTAAATTACCTAGAATCAAGAAAAACTGTTGTCGATGGGGCAAAGCCACCCTCCAATGAGATCAAAGCTGGCACCTTCTATAAATAACCTAAAACTAATGGCTGGGCTTGATTCAGGACGGTAACATTGTGTCCCAGGTAAATCCTATCTTTACTTCCAAAGTCATCCAAATGAACGATGTGACCTAAAATCAAGTGTAGCATGTTCGGGAAAGCAGAAATGGATAACATACCTCCCAAGTGTCCCTGATTTTCAAACACTGTCCTGTTGTCCAGTGTAGCTGCCATGATTCATGTTTTATTTCACATGAGCAGAAATGTTAGAACAAGAGATCATAATCTAAAATAAGGGGGTTAGAGGCTTAGGTGTAATAAAAGGAAACTTTACTGAGAGGGTGGAACAGCCTCCCAGCAAGAGTGGAGCAGTAGAGGCTAACACACTAAGGGAATCTAAACAGGCATTGGAGAGCATAAGTCACCTTGCACCTCATGCAAGTCAAACAAATGTTTAAAGTACATTTATCAAAAGATCTTTCACACTTTATGCTGATTCCTGCACCAGTTGTAAAATAAACAAGGAATATGGAAAACCAGCAGCCGATATGGAAGTAGAGGTCAAGTGTGTGTTGGAAAAGAATATAGGAAGGAGACAGTGAATAAATGTTAACATACAGCATGTAAACTTATAATAATTTATGTGGCTGGATGAAAGGAATACATGTGTGAAGTGGCGTAACTACAGGGGCAGCAGTGGTCGCCACTAAGACAGGGCCTACCTCTCTAGTGGGCACGGTGCGACCCCTGCAACCACGTGTTCCTGACTCCTTATAAATGTCTATATATAGATAGCATTAATTCTGCCGCTTGCAGTCACAGCCTATAGCCTAGCCCCCAACAAAGATTAGGACTCGATAATTGTATATACACTTGCATGCTCCCCAGAGTGTTACCTTGTGTTTTTATTGTCTGTTTCATGTTTTAGAGTTTTTGTTTTAATTTATTACCAGCAGTTTAAAAAGTAGGGTGTTAATCCTTTTACATGACAGCAGAATGAGATTAGAAAGTATGCTTGTTTGTAAATTAATCAAGGCCAGAGTAACACAGAACAGTGATTTATCCGAGTAATACAGAAGCAATGAATTATATGGCTGGATTTCTCTCAGGACCGGCAAACATACTCTGTCAATGATAGATAGATTGATAGATAGATAGATCAATGATAGATAGATATAGTCAGATAGATAGATGATAGATCAATGATAGATAGATCAATGATAGATAGATGGATGGATAGATAGATAGATAGATAGATAGATAGATAGATAGATAGATAGATAGATAGATAGTCAGATGCAGACTGATACCAGGTTTGGTACCCAAGTGGCAATCTACAGAAACGCAAACCATATCTCCCTTCTTTCCAGAGTGTTAAGTAATATAGTATAGTAACATTTCTGATGGAATGATGATCAACAAACTTTCTTGGGTCAGATTTAAGACCTTTTGATTTTTAATGCTGCAGCAGTGGCGGAACTACCGGGGTCGCAGGGGTCGCCCAAAGCCAAGGGGCCGCCCGAAATCTTTTTTCCTTTTTTTTAAAATAAGGCAGGGGCGTCCAAAATGTGGCCCGCGAGACCTCGAGGTGCGGCCCGCGTAAGATCGGCAGCCAGGGCAACCGATCTTACACGAGCCGCACCTCAAGCCCTGCTACTTACTTGTGGGAGGGTCTTCTGGACTGCACAGAGGAAGCGGAGTTCACGTGACATCCTACTTCCTCTGTGCTTTAGCAGAGAAGGCAGAGGGAGGCCGCGCCCCCTGCTGAAGTCTGAGCGGCATCGAGGAGCTGCGGTGCAGGTAAGGGGGTGGGGAGGGTGTTTGAATGAGTGTGTGTGATTGAGGGAATGAATCTGTGAATGAATGATTATATGAATAAATGAGTGTGTGTGTGTGTGTGATAGCATGGATGTGTAAGTGCTGGAACCTAGGCATGATGGGACTGTGATTGCTGTTAGCAATCACACTCCTATCATGCCAAGTCAGCCAGTACATGCTGAAACCTAGCCAGCTGCCCCCCTTGTGTAGTGATGCTGCCAGCAGTATGGGGTCTGCACTTACAGCCACCCTGTACCAGCATGTATTGGCTGACTTGGCATGATAGGAGTGTGATTGCTAACAGCAATCACAGTCCCATCATGCCTAGGTTCCAGCATTTACTGGATGGATGTGTAAGTGCTGGAACCTAGGCATGATGGGACTGTGACTACTGTTAGCAATCACACTCCTATCATGCCAAGTCAGCCAGTACATGCTGAAACCTAGGTAGCTGCCCCCCTTGTGTAGTGTTGCTGCCAGCAGTATGGGGTCTGCACATCACTTACAGCCACCCTGTACCAGCATGTACTGGCTGACTTGGCATGATAGGAGTGTGATTGCTAACAGCAATCACAGAGAGCACAGTCCCATCATGCCTAGCTACCAGCATTTACTGGTTGCCTGGGTATGATAGGAGTGTGATTGCTGTTAGCAATCACACTCCTATCATGCCAAGTCATATTGCTAATTTTGTCCAATTGTGTGTTACCTACTTTTATTAAACATGTGAGTTTTTATTATTATTTTGAAAGGTGGGGGTCATTTTCGGTTTTGGCTAAGTGAACCCTGAATGTTTTGGTCCAGAATTTTCATTTTAGTTCATCCCTAGAATAAATCTAGGGAATCCTGAATTTGTAGTCGCAAAACTTTCAAGGCCCAGAAATCAGTGAGAGGAAGAGTAAAGGTTTTGTGTTATTTACTTTATTTTAATCTGCATATTTTATTAAAGGCCATATTTTTTGTCACAGTGAAAAATGAGTGCGGCCCGCGCACGTATACAATTCTGATGAAGTGGCCCACTGCAGAAAAAACTTGGACACCCCTGGATTATGACCTTTGTACATGCGCCCCTTTTTCTTAGATTTTTTTACAGATATGATTGAATATGTAAATTGAATTTGTTGAAAAAAAATTGTTGGGTAAAAATCATGTTTTTTTGGGGGGGGTGAGGGGGTGGGGGGGCCCTTAACAGATTCTCGCACCCGGGCCCTGAGGCGTCTAGTTACGCCCCTGTGCTGCAGTATGATAACACAAAGAAGCTGAGCTAGTTTCAGCTGTGATTTGCAATGTAAGATAAACACAAAAATATTTGGGGCACGCAAAGGAAAGGTTCTGTTTCTGTACTGGGAGATTTGCTGTCAGATGCAATTTCTAAAACTATTATTCATTACTTTCACACTTCAACATACCTTAAAGAATACCGATGCGATAGAGCATTCCTGCAAAATATCCATTACTGCTCATGTCTTGCATAATTTCTATGTGTAAAGCATAATTTAGATTTAAGATGCACCAAACATTATTTTGTAATATTTTACAATATTTTTTGCAATATTAAAAAGTGGGTGACTTACCACCCAGTAAAAAAGATATCACTTTCTCCTGATGATAAAAAGAAAGGCAGGTGTTTCTACTTATATAGATATATATAAAAAAAACCTTTGTGGATCATTGTCCAAGAGGTTAGAACTACTCCACTTACAAGACGATTATTCACTTAATATAAAGGATTTCAAGAACTCTCTGCAATAACCATTAAAGCCTTTAATCCGAACTTTTAATATAAAAACGAAGAAATCGTTTTCACTTCCAGACCTTTTATTATTAAAGAAAGGGCAGAGAATCGCTGAGCTGTTTCAGTTTCTTCTGAAGACTTGTCTTCTAACAAGGAAGTCAGCTGAAATCACAGTACTTTGTAAGAAGTTCATGGGAAGAATTAATCTGTCTATAAACTGGAGGATCTTAAAAATTCAGATCAAACACTGATCTGCTATGTGATACAGAGATAAAAGAGCTTAATTTGCAAACTTCTTAAATATTGGCAGGCATGTGGGTCAAGATTTTGTGTTATGGAACGCTAGAGATAATTAATGTTGTTGAAAGAAGGCTTTTTCGTTGGCGTCTGCCTGACTAGCCCCTCAGACTGGACTGTTCATAAAAGAAACAAGATAGAGGGGAAAAAAGGACTTGTTCTCAGAGGAACTGCCACTTCAATAATAAATAACATTATGTAAATTCTGACATGTCTGTCTTTATTGTACATTCAGTACCTCTTGCAAAAAACAAATATATTATATATATAGAGATCATAAAAAGGTATCACAGCACAGTAAACTATTTTTACCGAAAAAGCTTTCAGGGAAACTATTGGGTTCCACATTACAAAATAGCAAAATTAATTTTAATTGTATTGACGTGCATTAAAATCTTAGTATAAAACAGGTAAACTATTGGACTGGGGGTAGCAGTGTATTTGGTCCTAGGCAGACTAGACCTAGGCTGGAAGTCTGGGGCAGGTAATTGCCCAAATTTACCTTTTTGGGTGATCAGGCTCCCTGATCTATGTCCGTAATTAGAATAGCAGATGCATGGTGCAAGGAGTCCCTGGTAGAACAGCTACCCAATAAATATACCCATCAGTGCCCGCAGAATTGTTTTTAGTGGAGGTGTGCGCAAATGATTAGCCCTGTCTGACGGGCAAGGGCATAGGATGTCAGGGAATTTTCAGAAGGTGACAGGTACCACCTTGTGTCCCTTTTGCAACCTCCTGTGGTCATCCATGAATATACTGGATTAAGGCATAACTCTATAACTCTAGGACAGCTTGTTGGATGAAGTTAGTGGAGTAAGAATTGAATTCTCAAGTGAAACAGCGAGCATGCAAATATTTTGATTTCTACTCTTCTCTTTTACTTAGGTGAAACTTCCATTTTATTTATAGCTTTCCTTTAAGAGCTATATAATGAGACTTGGCAATGGGTCATGTTTTGAGATTGAATTATACAAGGTTTGGCTGAGGTTTCCTTGATCTCTGTCAGACACGGAAATCCCTGCTGCAGCTTGGGCTTTAGTAAAAAACTGTAACTTCTATTTACACTATGAAAGGATATAAAACAGAGATCATGATTCATTGGCTTCTGTCTTTAAAGCTACCATTTTAGCACAGAGCAGCAGTATCCGACTGAAGGGCTGCAGTGTTTCTTCTTTTATCAAAGTGATAGTGTTTGAGTGATCCATTTACTCGCTCCAATGTGTCCTGTGTGTTTGTGCTGCCTATATGAGATGTTACGACATCCGAAAAAGAGGTGAGGTCCAGAAAATAGCGTTGTATACATCATTCACTGCGCCGGTCCAACAAATGATATCATAACTCCATTTTCTCTTGAGTCAATATGACTACATTAATTTTCCTTATTTTGTGACCTGTTTTGTGGGGTATTAATTAAAAGTCGAGCTGATTTGCCTTGAATGTTGTCAGTTGTAATGTTGAAAGTTGTCTTCAATGCAATAGATTCACCAAAGTCAACCTTGGTGACAAATCGAGCATATTTCCCACTGACTTGGCTACCACCTTTCGTTGAGTTGTAGCTAAAATTATAGACAGTGGTTTGTTTTTTCAAACCATTATTTAAAATCGCGGGCCATTTCATTCTCTCTGTCTAGATTTCTATCCAATTAATATTTTAGAAAAGTCTTCAGACCGGGTATTGAACATAATAAATGGGAATAAAATGTTTCTGGTAATGGCTTAATAAAACAGGTGAGGCATCTCCGCCTGTCTGCCTGGATCCTTGGAGCTGGGCCAGATTGATTTGTCAAAGAGAGATGTGCTTGTATTGTTACACTTTGGTGATTTTATCCATTAAAAGCATTTGATTTCACCATTGTTTATTGTTATAATATGAGCTTGTCACTGACTGTTGTATATGTTATATAAAACAGACTCAAGAATCCCTATGGTGCTCTCCATCTAACTGCAATCTAACAAAGTGGCTCAGTTTGTACCCTAAAAATTACTTCTGGATATCTCATATTGGGGTCAGGTTGATAGGAAGGGTAATACCTTGGGCCAACGCAGGACCGGGGATTAAAATCATTTCTGGCACTTGAAGGTCAGTGGCCAATAAAATGAAATACCGTATTGGCTCGGATATAGGCCGCACCCGAATATAGGCCGCACCCTAAAAGTTTGGTGCTTTTTTAAAGAAAAAGTTTTGTAATAGATATGCTGCCACTCTTGTCACACCAACTGGTGTAATGCATACATGGACTTGCTACCTGGTAGAGATGGTATGGCCAATTTCAGTATGAGAGGGGTTAATTTGATTGTACAGGCATGTGGTGCCAAAAGGTCTTGTAAGATAAATTTGTCCTTTGAAGCTCGGACTCCAGCCAGGGCCTTCTACAAGGTGTGAAATCCTACAGTGGAGCTGCCGCTTTGTCTAGGTTCAAATGTAGACGACCATATGCCTGTATCCCCTCCTAGATACTGGATTCTTTGATATGCTAAGTGACCACTAGCAGTCAGGAAAACCATTTCATATCCAGGTCATATCCAACCCATATCAATAATAACTCATATATTCATTATCATACCTCCTTGTGTACATACCTAGAACGGGGAAAGCTCACCCTACAAAAAGAGTACAAACATGGCGGCGCAACTAAAACGGTTTGGAAGGAATTGTGAAGTCTATGATGTTCAGTCATAAGTAGCAAGTGTGACATATCTTTGGACTTCACAATTTACAAGGAAATCATAAATGCATGAATTATTGCTGCGGCAAGCACAGGAGGGACGGTAAAATGAAGATAAGTTATTTGGACTGATATGTTTCCACCACACAAGGGGGAGGTCACTTATGGTACACCTTCCCTCCGCTTATACTACCTCTGGGCTGGCTTGGAAACTCGAGATAAACTGGGAAAGGGTATAAAGTTAATGAGAGAAGATTGGTCAGTGTGCTTACTAGGGGCCAAGATCTAATTTTGAGTAAGTCGCCATCTTTCCTTGCCGGAGCCCTACGGACAGAAAAACTGTTACTTTACCATTCAGTGAGTAGTTAGGTTTTCTGTAATTTTCTCCTTTTTATTTTATCTGTTGGTGTAAATAATCTGTTTATCATCTTTTTTGTATGCACTGTGATTTTTTGTTCACAATAAATATTCCTTTATTAAGTTCTGCCTTTGCCTGGTAAAGACTCACGTTACCTGATTGGACCATTTTATCGGTAATTTTAAATCACGTAATTATTGTGTTAAAATATATTGTGTGGGTTTTTAGTCTGATACACTTGGGGTACCAAGGCACCCCATTTCTAAATTGTCTTGGCGGTGGCAGCGTTATTTTGATATTTGTTATATTATAGTTAATTGCGGGTGGTATTAAGGGTGGATATTTTTATGTTTATCACTATTTCCGGTCTAGGGCAGACAGATAGTGAATTTTAACCCTTTTACCACCAGAACCAAGTCACACGCACACTTGGAGTAGAGTGCGTTGGTGACAACTCTGTCCTCACCACCCCCGAGATATACTGCCACTCTGTCCCCCCCGATATGCTGCCACTCTGTCCCCCCCACGAGATATGCTGCCACTGTGTCCCCCCCGAGATATGCTGCCACTCTGTCCTCCCCCCCTCGAGATATGCTGCCACTCTGCCCCCCCCCGACTTACCAGAGCAGACTCCCGGGTGTCTTGCGGGGCCGGAGGGGGACATCTACGCAATACGCGTATACAACGCCCGGTGCCGGCACTCAGCGGAAGTGCCGGCACCGGAAGTTGTATACGTGTATTGCGTAGATGTCCCCCGCCGACACCCAGGAGTCTGCTCTGCTAAGACAATCTCCCGTGCCGGCACTCCCCCCGTGGAAAGTGCCGGCAGGGGAGGCTGTCTGAGCGTATCAGAGAGTAGGATACGGGTCCCCTGCACCGCTGCAGGGGATCTGTATCCTAACCCTGCTGCCTGCCCGGCGCCCGGAACTGCATGTCCCAGGCGTCGGGCGCTAGACCCCGAATTTAGGCCGCACCCCCACTTTAAAGACTTAAAGTGGGGGGGAAAAGTGCGGCCTATATTCGGGCCAATACGGTATGTGGATACATGCTACAGTGTGGGCACACGCTAAAGGACAGGGTCTGCCACATGAGTGCTAAAAGCAATAAAGGTACATGAAAGGTACCTGTGAAGCTTGCTAATGTCCCAAACAGTGCCGGTGGGCTAGTCTCCAATGGCCATCCCAGACCTGCTTGGGACATTAGGAAAGCTGCGCAGGGAATTTATTATTATCTTTTATTTATATAGAGCCAACAATTTACGCAGAGCTTAATACAATACAGTTATTCAAGGGGTATGACAAGACGAGAATTGACAGACCAAGACAAACCGATACATTAGGTGGAGAGAGCCCTGCTCGCAAGCTTACAATCTTGAGGGAATGAGAAGAAAGACCAACAAGCCACTTTTCTAAACTTCTAAGCTGTGTGTAGTATTAGTGATCCGTAACAAGTATAAGCTTCTCTTCTTGTGACCATTTAGACATGTATCTCGTCAAAAAGAAATGCTCTAATAAACCTGCATTTGGATGGTCATTAAAAAATGCTTACTCATGTATGTCCCATGCATTTTGAGGTCTAATGCATGATGAGGAAATAACACAAATGTTCTTCATGGGCAACCTTTACCAGATTGTCCCTGAAAGGGAATGACTTGAATCATTGGTGTGACCCAGTACTACTTTAGAGAAAATGAGAGGATGGGCTTTGAGACACACTCACAGTTGTTTAAAATTAGTTTTAAAAAATTGTGGGATTTTCACTCAATAAGAAACAATTCATGCACAACATGCATGGGAACCTTACAGGTGATCGTAATTAAGTCTGCATAAAGGTTACATTAACATAACATTTTCATCCAGGTAGGTTAGAGCGAGCACCTGTCTCTAGGTATTCAATGAGTGAGCTAGATTGAACAGCAAACGCCTGACTTAACACAAACCTCAGATCCCTCACTGAAACAGGAATATTATGCAAATGTCAGAGGTGACATACAAACCCGCCAATAAACGGGCCCATCTTTCATGGAGAGATGACAGTCTCGCAAGGCGTCTTTCATGTTGTCATGGATACTAACGCATGGGGCCCCAGAGATTGGAGCCTGGAATTAATGGCCGTCCCGAGTAAAGGATTCCTGTCTTGGCAAAATTGATGGATTACACTGATGTGCTATTTGTCATACTGTAATTGTTCTGGCAAATGTAATACCCACTAGTATAAACATTGTGCTGGTTTGATAATAAAACTGAAAAGGGGAAGTGAAAAGATGATGTAGTGTTTCATAGAGTTAAAGGGACACTGTTTGCTTTTCTGTGCCTAGGGACATTATCACACGTCATAAATGGACCTTTCCAGCTTGCCCAGCGTTCAGTATGTTGGCTCCCAGCTCTTCTTCTCTGAAGTGTTAACCAATCGTGATTTATGGCTATCCTTGCTTGAGTATGAGTATATCAGGGGAAATACTACAGTCTACAGACTGCTCAATGTTTATTCCTTAAGGTATATCCTTAATAACTAGCCCTTCAGGGATTCCTGAGGATTGATGTTTGAGAGAAAAAAAGCCGTTGTAGACTGTCTGGAAACATTGCCGTCAAAGGCTGATCCAACACTGTGTAGACATTTTATAGTAAAAGTGGCTAATAAATGTAATTATGGTTAATATTTATATGTACATGTGTGTATTGTTTTTAAGGAATACTATGCAGTTGAAAATATAATACATGGGACAATAGAATACGAAGCAACAAAATATTTTATATATCAGCAGCGAGGTAGGGAGTTCTAAGCTAAAAAGATATCCAGTTATAGTCATATAGAGGCATTGGCACGTTCCCATTTTTTTTATTATTGTATATTACCACCACTTGGTAGTCTACTTTAGTCCAGACACATAGCATTGATCTCAAATGAACATGTCTGTTATAACACAAAAAACTTTAAGATCAATAGCTAGATGTAATATAGACCTATAATAATACGCAATGCCTATAAACATATATTTAAGGAATAATTCAACTGTATAGTTCTTGATGTCAAGGCCAGGCTGGGAATTAAAATTGGCCATGGCGCTATAGTTTTTAGGGTACGGCTGTGTGAATCCAGTAGGAACCTTTGCGCTAAAGGTCAAGATCTGCCGTAATGATATTATGTGGAAGGTACCATGAAGCACCCGCCCACTAGGTGTTTGTCCAATTGCCTTTATGTCTAAAATACACTACTGGTATTCCTTCATGCCATATAATGAAAGAGGCCAGTTAGCCGATCTCTAAAAAGTCTAGCACAAATCATACAATTCATTAGTAAAACTGTCTGCTTTGCTCCACCCTCTCTCTCTCTTCTTGAATTGAAGCATGTTTTCTTTGCCCAGGAGGTGCCTTTTTCCGGGGGAGAAGATTAGGCGTGTGCATGGACAGGACCCACTCCCCTCTTATTCACAGCCCACTTAATATAATCAATGCTAACCATGGCCATTCCTGCCCCCTCACAAAGCCACCCCTAAGTTCTCAGGCATGACTCCTGTTAACACATACTATCAAAGACCACTAACAAATTTTTCTTAGATCACCACTGGACCTAGAAATGCTTTTAGACCGCTAGCCTTTTCTCATTTTCAGATAGTCCCAGACATGTTCCTACATATGCGAACTGTGTGGTCTGGGTGCTGGGAAGTCTCATAATAAAGGCTATATTAAGATCAGCTATATTAAGATCAGCATGGATGCTGTGTGATGTCACATGACTATTCACATAAATAAAAGGGGCATTTTCTGTGGTACACATACCTGGGAACTTCCTGGCTCAGGCCTTCCAGGAGTGGGTCTGCCTAAATGTGGCTTCCGGGACCCCGAGAAAAACCCCTGTGACCTGGAGCTCCCACTTATGCTTATGGCCCATATATGTGTAAAAAAAAAACCAAGGATGTGTCCATGTTGTGTGAACAGACAAATATATAATTTGTGCCACATGCTACCCCTTTATTAGGCTTTTTTCATTTATATTTTTTCTTGACTACGCAATCTAAACCTCTGCCTGCAACCAGGACCCTAAAAACATCCACTCAAGATCTGAAAGAATGAACAAAAAGGCTTTATTAGGTTGAAACGCAAAAAAGAAACTGCACATTGTAAATACAATCTGTTTCGATACGACACGCCATAAGATTGAATTCCAAATGTTTCCATGCTTACAGCTGACCTGATTTGCAGGGAAAAGACAAATACCTTTCCCGTGTTTGCAGTCATATGTAATTTCTATCTCTCGACCTTTAACTCGAGCAGCAGTAAAATGAAGAACTATTACAGTCATTTAACACCCTGCCTTCTTCAAACTGGTCTCTGCCTGTGAGCCGTACTTTTTAAATTGGCTAATGCAGAGTACGCGCGGAGCTAATAATAATTGTGATTACTCTTGTCAGCTATTCCAGTTTTCATGGGTAATTTAGTAGTTGAATACATTTAAGTTAACGGAAAAAAAAGCCATTTGTTACCCTGCATTGTTATGAATCAGGAGATAGTTTACCATTGGCAGCAGTAACTGTATGAAGATTTAAATTGCTACTGAAAAGGATTTGAGTGAAGGTAATGCTTTATAATGTTCTGAGCCATATGCACTACTTTCAGGCCTCATCAGTTTTACATTGATTCCTAGTGAAGTGTTTAATTGCATCATGAATGCAATATAATTCAGTTCTTTTTTTGCTAATATGGTCTATAGCTCACAGTGATATACAGCACTGACAATGCAGATTCGGAATATATTGTCAATGGAAGCCGATCCACTTAACCCTTTCCGTGGGCTACTGTGTGTTCCTGGATTTTTTATTTTTTTTAAAAGGCGCGTAACCAAGTTATACATTATTATAGCTGGAAGCGGCAATCAACAGCAGGGTCATAGCTGTCTGTTTTACCGTATTTGCTCGATTATAAGACGAGGTTTTTTTCAGAGCAAATGCTCTGAAAAATACCCCTCGTCTTCTAATCGGGGTCGTCTTCTAATCAGACCTCAAATAGAGTCTGATTAGGAGACTAAGATCCAGATCCCCCGCACCGCTGCAGGGGACCTGGATCCTCCTGTCTCACCCCCCCCCATCATACACACACTTACCGGTGCTTCCTGCTGTATTGCCGGGGCAGCGGGTTGACGTCTACGCGATCCGCGTAGACAACGTCCGCTGCAGCCGGAAGGAGGTGTGGCTAGCAGCGGGGGTTGTCTGCGTCCGTCGCGCAAACCTTCCCCGGTGCGGGGAACTCTGATCTCTGACAGCCGGGGAAAGTATACGCGACGGACGCAGACAAACCCCCGCTGCCAACTCCACCTCCTTCCGGCTGCAGCAGAAGGCGACGTCAACCCGCTGCCCCGGCTGGAAGCACCGGTAAGAGAGGGCTGAGAGGGGAGGGGAGGGGAGAGTGTGTGTGTGTGTGTTAGTTAAATGGGGGTATAGGGTGTGTGTGTGTGTGTGTGTGTGTGTGTGTTAAATGGGGGCATAGGGCATTTCTGGAGTGGCGTTAAGGGGGCATTTAATAGAGCACTCTGCCTCCTGAAATGCCTTATACACCTATATGCCACTCTGCCCCATAATATGCATTTTAACCCCCTATATGCCACTCTGGCATATAAGGCATTTCTGGAGGCAGAGTGCTCTATACAATGCCTTTTAACTCCCTTAATGCCACTCTGCCTCCTGAAATGCCTTATACCTCCCTATATGCCACTCTGCCCCATAATATGCATTTTAACCCCCTAAATGCCAGAATGGGATATAGGGGTATAAGGCATTTCTGGAGGCAGAGTGGCACATAGGGGGTCAAAAGGCATACCATGGGGCACAGTGGCATATAGAGGGTTAAAAGGCATATCATGGGCCACAGTGCCATATTGGAGTGGCAAGCCTGGGGGCAGATGTGCGTAACTGGGGGACAGGCTGGAAAATACAAGAAATAAAAACAAAAAAAATATTTTTCTCAATCATAGCTTTTATTAAAAAAAATAGTTTACATGAATTAACATTTACTGGTAAAACTTTTTTCCTTTAGGGTCGTCTTATATTCAGGCTTTTTCTTTTTTTCCTAAGTTAATATTCAGATTTTGGGGGGTCGTCTTATAATCAGGGTCGTCTTATAATCGAGCAAATACGGTAATATTTTACATCCTTTACGTCCAGTGGCGACTCTAGAAACAATATATAGGCAGGGCACACAAGATACCACAGTCAAACTGGGGGGGCATTCATAATTTCCAAAAGTAATGTGCTATGGAATTATACTTTTGTTATTGGGCTAAAATAATAGTTGATCATTCAACATGGGAACCCTGAAGCCACAATTGAGTGCGACTAATCCTTGAAATAAATATTATAACACAATAAATAACTTTTCCACTAAATGATTTCAGGGCCTTGAAAGTCACTACAACTTCAGGAGGGAATTTTATCTCTGGATAAATATAAATTAAATAATTCCTACTGTAAGTTAAGTGCCAGGAAACAGATTACCAAACACACACACCAACACAGGCTCTGTCACACCAACACCCAGACACACACACCAGGACAGGCTCTGCCACACCCACATCTAAACACACACCCACACACATCAGGACAGGCTCTGCCACACCCACATCTAAACACACACACACACCAGGACAGGCTCTGACACACTGACACCCAAACACACACCCTAGGACAGGCTCTGCCACACTGACAACTGAACACACACACACACACCAGGACAGGCTCTGCCACACCAACACCCAAACACACACCAGGACCGGCTCTGCCACACCAACACCTATACACACACACCCGAGAACAGGCTCTGCTACGGTGATAACCAAAAACACAGAAACAGCAGGACACAATCTACGTCACAGACGTCTACATCAGGATAGATTTTTCACACTGCATTGTCGTTTATACCCCCCTTAGTGTTTTTGCCCCTTGTGTATTGATGCCCCTGCTGCCCATATATATTAATATTAGCCCCAGTTGCCGATAGCAGGTACAGATCAACACATTAACACACAAACCAAGCTTTGCATGTATAGATCAACTGAAATTCACTTGTGATCTCAGCACTGAAGGTATATATCAATTAAACAGAATCAGACATACAAATCCTGTATTTGCAGGTATACAATAATAATATATGAAACGTAGCATCACAGGTATAGATCAAATAAATACATGGAAACAGCATTGCAGGTATTAATCAACTGAATAAGACATATTAACCCTGTATTTGCAGGTACACATAAATAATGTATGGAAATATATAGATATGGATCAACAGAATAACGCAAAAACCCAGATTTTCAGGTATAGATCAATTGGAATTCACATAAAAACACGTCATTAAAAGGTATATTTAAAACCCCCTAAATTACAGGCATAGATCACAGGTTGCACACCCCAAAGCCAGCCCTGGCGTCCACACTGCCCACACAGCAATCACACTCCTATCATACCCAGGCAACCAGTAAATGCTGGTACCTAGGCATGATGGGACTGTGATTGCTGTTAGCAATCACACTCCTATCATGCCAAGTCAGCCAGTACATGCTGGTACAGGGTGGCTGTAAGTGATGTGCAGACCCCATACTGTTGGCAGCATCAATACACAAGGGGGGCAGCTAGCTAGGTTTCAGCATGTACTGGCTGACTTGGCATGATAGGAGTGTGATTGCTAACAGCAATCACAGTCCCATCATGCCTAGGTTCCAGCACTTACACATCCATGCTATCACAGACACACTCATTCATTTATATACTCATTCATTCACAGATTAATTCCCTCAATCACGCATACTCATTCAAACACCCTCCCCACCCCCTTACCTTCACTGCAGCTCCTCGATGCCGCTCACAGACTTCAGTAGAGGGCGCGGCCTCCCTCTGCGTTCTCTGGTACTGCACAGAGGAAGCAGGACTGGAGCAGAGTCATGTGATGTCACGTGAACTCTGCTAGGTTCCGCTTCCTCAATGCAGTACAGAAGACCCTCCCACAGGTAAGTAGCAGGGCTCGAGGTGCGGCTCGAGTAAGATTGGTTGCCCTGGCTGCTGATCTTACGCGGGCCGCACCCTCTCTCTCGTCCGCATAAAAAAATGTAAAAAAAAAAGACGGGATTTAAAGTCGCATTGTGACTTTATTCCAAATTCGGCAGGGGGGCAATTGCCCCTCCTTGCCCCCCTGTAGCGACGCCACTGTTTACGTCGTCTTAATTCAAATTAATGGCGATCTGTAATGTGTAAACACTTAAATGGGTTTTGTTCACCCCCTTACAACTTTGATAGCAATAAAGAGGCTGCTTTATTTCCTATATAGTCAGTTCAGCAAAATTATTAGTTAGCAGTACAGGGCAAATTGTCAGCGGCTCAGCATGGCTAAACCTGCGCATGCTGTGCTATAAATACAGGAGATATTTTAGGCATTAGGTCTGTGAGCACACGCTGCTTCATATGGTACAATCCTGCAGAGGCAACTTAACCTGATTTTCTGCGCACGGATGTTCACCCAATGCCTGGTGTACCTGCAGGGCAAAAAGAAGTAACCAACTGACGCTCTCTGGATCAGCTAATGTGATCTCGTTCCATATTTATGCAAATTTACCAGTATCTATTCAATTTGGATATGTTGAAAGAACTCCTTGGCCAGCTTGTATCAGTCTTATTTTCCCCCACAGACGTGATGATATGACCAATAACGCATGTCACCGTAAAGAATAGTTTTCTTAATGATCAGCACCTTCCCCCAAATCTAAGTAGCATCTGTGCTAAAATTAGATTTACAGGACAATTAAGATACTTGGAAACCTTAGTGGATCATTGGCCTGATGTCCCTAATGGTGATTCTTGGGTTTATTCACTACAGCGGGAGATGGAAGGTGAGTGCGGAGGAAAGCTGCAGTCCCAGCTCAAAGACTTCACTATGCGTATGAAGAACGAACCCCCGTGAGCTTAATTAATTTGAAGAGACTTATTGTCGTCTCACCACAAATTGTAGTATACATTATAAAGAGCGGTCTCATCCTTTAGGCAGGACAAAACTTGTTGTGATTGGCCCTTCATGAATCATAGTATCGTTGGGGAGAGTAAAATCTACTGCAGACACCATCTTTAGTGAGTAAGCCTTATGAAAACCCATGGAAGCAGGGCAGGAATAGACATCTGGTGTATGTTGATGGTGCAGACCAACCATGGCTTTAATGAAGAAAGGGGTAGTGGAAGGGAGGCTAGGAAAGCAAGTGGAACATGGCACAGACTCCCTCTTCGTGGAAGATGAGGTCTAGCAATGGAAGACAAACAACAGCAAAAAAAAAGTGCAAAACAGCAAAAAAAGTGCCAAACGATACCACCCTACTAGAAAAATAACAACAAATGCCCAAAAGTCTTTACCTAATCAAAAATCATTACCTAATGTAACGGTTCGTCTTAGTCTGTGATCTCTAGTTTCTCATACTCCTTCATCGTTTGTAGTGTAAGAAACGCTGCATAAATTGTTGGGCTATGTAAATATAAAATAATTACACATGGAATGACAGATTATTCAGCAAGTTTTAAAGGCTTTTTTATTGCACACAAAGGTAATCAAAATGAAGACTTCCTGTTTAAAATTTGCTTGTACTCTAAGGTTTAGTCACTAAACAGGGAGTTTAAAAAACAGGTTGTAAATATTTTTCTTTGAGCATTAAATATGGTGCTGCACACAATAATGTAGTAAAATGTGATGTCATTTTTATTCAATAAACGTGCTTTACCTGCAGACCAGGAGGCTGCCATTTTTGTCAGTCATAAGATATCTACGTTCATCGCTGGATGATTAACACATTCTGTAGTGCACTATTAGGCGGAATGAAGGAGTCCAGGTATCTAATAGAGAAGGTTCAGATAACAGAGCTACAATACATACACATGCACATCTACCAACGTTTGAAGTAACCAGAGACACTTTTGTTTTAGGGGAGGTGTTTAAAGTTATGGCTAGGGGGGAAATAAAAGAATTGCCCCAGGATACCAGCTGGCCTTTTAAATATTTTCCTGCATATGCCAGCTGAATGTGGTCAAGGGAGGTGAAATAGACATAGAAGTAAAAGAAGAAGGTCCATTGTGCTCCTTGTACTCCTACCAGCAAAGTGCAGTGCCAAGTGTACCTCTCGCCAGTTACCCAACAGTGAAGCAAACCCAGGCAAGGACTAAAGAAGCACCATGGGCTTCATGTAACACAGCAAGGCATTTAGAGGAAGAATGTACATGGGTTTTTTTTTTATCCAATTTGAGTTCCAAATCTGTTTGGAGTTTTTTTTGCTGTTTATATACACATTTCTGTTGTTTTGTTGAAATGTAGAACACTGTTATTCACCCAAACATTCTCAGCAAACATTCTGAACGCCTATAAAAGACGAACAGAGGAATGGCGACAGAGGGATTTGCTATCTTGTTATTCAGAGAGAACAAAACAATTTAAATACGTAAAATATTTGAATAAACAAGCAGTACTCACAAGTGTTATTTATAGGGACCATGCTTATTTTAAGTCAGAGACACAGCATTGAGTTGGAGTTGTAATTAATCATTACCTCATAAAGGAAGGTAATAAAGTAATATTAATAAACAAGGGCTGACTTCCCGTAATACACTGTAATGTTTTTTTGGGTAGTATTACAGCAGGACTTGATGCTAGGAAATGTACTCTGAATATATTGGTGGTTTGGGAAGGAGAAGGTTAGGGTTTTTTATGGCTGTTTGCTATGTTCATTATTTCAGAATGGTATATCATCAGCTGAATTTTGGACAAGTCCTTCAAGGCTGTGTTTAATATTCTTATTCTCAATACATGCAATACACAATTCTAATACACTTTGGGCACTGGTCCACCAGGCATTTGCCCAAAGGCTAGTCCAGGCCTGGCCAAACTACAATAGGTACTAAACCGAATTTAGAGAAGGGAGTGACTTCACACGTAGCTCCTCCAAACTACCTGCAAAGGCTCCTTTTTAGTGAATAAACATAATGGATATGGTTATTTTGCGTAGAATGTATATTCTTCGTGTACAGTAGTATTGTAAGGAGTGTAGCCAGGGTTGTGCATTGTCTGTGATAGGGGGGGGAGGCTAGACAGAAAACATAAAATTGTAACCAAGGGACACATATATTGCAACATTTGTCAATATGGATGTTTAGCTAATGTTGTCTGCTTCTCCATCACCATTACATCATTGATCTCACTGTGTAAATGACTTCTGGATGAATTAGGTTGTTTTCACTTTAACACAATATGGCATTTCAACCAAATGTATGCTTGGCATTTGAGAAATTGTTATTATTTTCTCTTGGCAGTTAACTTATCTAGTACTTTAATAATGGCAAGGAGGCATCATTGCAATGCCCAAGTTCTGAACACTTTGTTTTCTGGGTCTTTACTACAGACAAGGAGGTAGGGTTGCTAAATAAAATTGTCATCAAGTTGTTCTGGTTGTAATAGAATTCACACCAAGTCGATCATCACATCCCCACCCCCCAAAAAAGGAATAACTATGTAAAAATAATGCAAAAAATGTAACTATTAGTGGGGCCAAATCAGCCATTTTTCTCTATACATTTCATATGTTGCTGACCAGCCCATGTAAAGTACTACATCCCACATATTGTGGGCAGCACTTTACACATGCTAGTCGGCAATATGTGAACGTTATATTATATGCACTGGAATAAATGGCCGATTGGGTCACCCAGCTATCAATATATTGTTACGTTTTAAGACATTTCAGTCCAGAGTGCCATCTTACTTGTAATTGAACTCTTGTAGACAGCAGTCAATAACGTGCCTCTTGTGGCATCCTAAAATGGAAGTAGTGCCGGGCTGTAAAAGAGTTGTCGAAGAATAGACTGAAAGTGTTTACCCGGAATCAGCCATTTTATTACAGACCAATGTTAAATTAAAACATAAGCTTGTCTTTACTTACCAATCTATCCATCAATTTCAGAGTAAATGACCATCAGTTTAATAAAGAGTGCTCTGCACTGTTGGGACTAAAGAAGGGGCTGGAACATATTTATGACATTATTAAAATGGTTTTGATTGATCAGTATATACGTTTTTAGGATATAGCTTCTGCTATTATGCTTTTATAGGACCATGAGTTGCAGAATAGGACCCAATAGGTTGGTGCAGAGTCGGCCTGACCCGTGAAAGCTGCTTGATGTTTTTGGCACATGGTCCTCCCCACTTCTTCTTGGTCCTGGTTCGGTTACAGTTCTACTATTCCTTTGCTTTTTCAGGCTTTCCACCTCTATCATAGAAACAACTTGCCATATCTGTAGTCTCCTTACTATAATACCAACAATACATTTTAATGTATAGTATATGAGATAAAGGGGTCGATTTTAGAGTAGGGATTGGACAAGTTCATCTCCCGCAATGTATCAATCCCATTTTGCTATATTTGTTGTTCTGTAATATTGAACATTTTAGGGAAACACTTGAACCCATTGTTAACTGCTTTTTTAACAATTCGGTCTACTTTATATTGCAGAGAATCTGTTAATGACACTCTGAAAAGAGACAAAAAGAATATGAGTATTTGATCTGTAGATATTGGCTCCAGTGCATGATTATTTTAAAGGATATTTGATGGTTATTTAAAGCTGATGGGTTTTTAAGTCTAATGCATTAAATTATGAGAGGAAATATGTTACAGGAAGAACTCAATTAACTTTAGAATAGCTCTTTAAAATAACTCAGTCTCTTGATAAATTCCACTTTACGGTTGATCTATATGTAATCTTAATAAAATATAACATATATCAGCTCTTTGCTGAAGGCGTTTTGCCTTGTCTGTTCATGCCGCAGAGCTAATAACGCTCTATATACTTTAGATTGTAAATATGTTGGGAAGCACAACTTTTCATGTTTAACTTACAAAACATTCTGTATGGTTATACAGCAAGACCCTTAATAACTGAAATGCCAGGAAAAGTAATTAAAAAATCTTATTAACTTTAGATTTTTAATTATACATTTATATATATATATATATATATATGGCACAAGCTTTGTCTCCATACGGGTCAGACTGTGGTGATAGTATCCAGTCCTATCAATTTTGTAATTTTTTTTTTAAATTGTAATTTATTTATTGAATTTTCCATACAAGATACATACAATACATACAAACAATACCCAAAATATAAGATAATTCTGGAAGCTGGGTCCATATCCAGCCCTATCAATTAACTCCTTCCTTACCCCTAAATTATTTTCTGGAGCATCTATAAAAAAACAAAAACTAGTGCTAAGCATCAATTTTACCTTTTCCAATGAAAAAATATATCCAGAGAGTACTCAACGAAAGGAAATGTTCTCTCTCTCTTCAGAGATTGTATTAATTAAGAGTGCCTGTAAGTCTGTAGTATGACCCAGTTAGTGTTTGGAAAGCATTGATTTAAAGGCAATCTAAGATCTGAGGCATATTAATAAAATCCACTTGGAGCAAAAAAAAGAAGACATTAATTTATCTTTGGCTAGAAACCATGGAGACGCCACAGCTCTTAAATCTACTGTAGATTGCCAGCATAGACTACTTTAATAGTGTTAAAAAATATGTAAAAGTACCTGCCTTATATATTTCCAAAATGTATATTATACTCTAGAAATATGAACTATTGGTTTCATCGCTTTTAGGGTTAAAAGTTGTTTGTTATTTTTTTGTTTTTTTATAACGACCCCAGATGTCACGACAATGCTGTGAACCTTCGTGAACGCTAATAATACTTTACCACCGCAAAGCAATAATCAGCCATACAGCGAGGCCATATGAGACAATAAATGAGGCTGGAGAGCACACCAGCGCTTAATAAAAAGAAATGAAAGAACCAAAGCTTCATGGCGTACATGTGAAAAAGAATTGAAACCACGTACATTCTATTATTTTTTAATACAGTGAAGTCATATCAGAAAGAATGCTTTAGTATCCTGAAAACTAGCTGTTAATTGCTTTAAATTGTACTCCAACTCCGTGAACTGTCATTGATTCATTGACAGGGAGATTTATTTCTGATCTGAAGTTTCATTATCAAAGAATAAATAAGTGATGGGGGCAGTTAGAATGCAGCACTGTATTTACATATCAATAGTTATTTAAATTTGGTATGATTTGGATTACTTCCCTGTCAATGGTAGAATGTTTATCAGTCAATTGCACTCTCTTCATTTGCTAATTTCTGCTTTAGGCACAGATTTAGGCACACAAATAATAATTCAGTATGTGAAAAAATATCCCAGTCTCCCTGATCTAATTTTAATGTATTACAGACAATAATAACTTTCTGTGGTCCAAAACTTTAGAACCCGTGGTGGTAAGCAGGGTCAAGTTGTGACCGGCTTCCACTTAGGTTCAGGTGTACACGGGTTGAAGGACATCATTGTCTTTCCGTAAGACCCAAACATGACCACAGCATGCGTAGGACATCCATCCCATCTCCATACCCCTGATCTACCCCACTGTCACACTACCAACCCAATTCCTCTGGGAAAATGTCTTTCAAACTATGTATTATGTGCTTTGGTAATATTACTATATATTTTCTTGTATGGTAAATTTGTTTTTATCGTATAATGTGTTTGTACTGTACGTGAAATATGAAAATAATATAGTATTTAATATTTTGTTATATATATATATCATATATTTTTAGAATATGTTTAATAATATAATGATATAATAATATGTAACAGAACAGTGATAGTATTACATTGTTTTTTTTTTTATATATTCCCTTTCCAATAATACATCAATAAAATCATTTTACATCAAATTAATTTGTTTTCTCTAAAGGGTTATTTTCAAGGTTGTCTCATTGTGAAGCAGACACTGCATTTTCCTATGTTGTGTTGAATATATAAAGAAAACATTTCCCTTTTCTATGCAGACAAAAGCAACATGATATTTCTTGACGTATTTCTCTGTTATCTAGTCCCTCTCTAACATGTTTCTTTGATGGCTGGTATCATTCCTTCTTGTAAATGCACTTAGATCTGATTCTTCAATGAGCTCCTGGAGATCAGTGGATGATCAGACAAATTCTATGCATCTACCCAAAGGATCGACCCACATATCAAATCACACCTGCAGGCTTGTGTTAGGAGCAGAGCAGTAACGGGCTGATTAATGGCTCCTATGTAGTATGACGAATGAACATTTTCTTTTTTAAGAAGCTCGACACAATTAGACTCTGCTGGCTGATTTATAGAGTAGTCTACTTCTAATTTTATCCCTGCTAAAAAATAAAACATGCAATGTTTATGAAAAACTGCACAGATGCTTTAAATGGAATCCAGGCACATATTGTATGCTTTTATATACATATTTAAATATTTTTTTTTTATCATGCCTTAACTAAAAACAACATTTAATAAATTAGTAACAGTCGCAGCTACAAAGAGTCCTGGATTTGCCCGAGCAGTCTCAACAACTGAGCTCATGTCCTGTATGTATACCTGAGAACACTCCGGGTGAAGTGCTGTTTCCCTGGGTCTCTGAGTCACACTGCTCTTTTTCCCAGGGCAGGGGAGTGAGGTTACTAGCCCCGCCCCTGTGAAGCCACTCCCCCAGAAGAGGGAGAGCTCCAGGTAGCCTGACCTGGGAAATTGGGACCACTGGCATCTTAACATGAACCAGTGCCTCCAATAGACATTGTGCATTTTGTGGCAGGAATGGCCGATGACATCATAGTACCACTAGCATAATGTTTTCATTGTTCATTACATGATATCGCAAATCACACCGTGTGTGGAGCTGCACAAGGGTTTGTTCTGGTGTGGGTCCAACGAAAGCTGGTAATTGGGAAGTATTATTATGGTAGGCATCTTTTTATGGCATTAAAAACAAAGACCAAAGGTAATAAAACCAGAACAATGGAAAACAAAATCATAATAAAGTGAAAATTTAGACCATATATAGTAATTTTATTTTTTTATTGTGGTTCATTTATTATGAACATGCAATAGATTCTGTGATTGAGATTATTATGTATGGATCTTCAAGCATTCAGAATATTTTATTAAAAATAATTATTTTTGTGCTAAATGTTTACAATCTAGTTTACAAATTCTGAAAAAAAATATTTGTAAAGTCTTTATTCACACTGCACAAATTTCTTAACCAATTGTTAAATTATTAAAAGCTTGCGTGTATATACATATAAATACATATATATTTGTATTTTTTAGTAAACGGCCCAAAATTAATATTAATGTGAAATGTAACAAAAAAGTTAATTCTTTAACCTAATTTGCATGCGTGTCTGGGTGTCCTTACAAGGTACAGAGGAAATATTACTCTGCTCCCTTTAGAAGACATGTAATACATCATTTCGGTTTCATTCTAGAATAGATTACACCCTTAGTCTGATTTACCCCAAATAGCTTTGTACCATCTGCAGCACACACTTTGCTGTGAAATACTGTAGATTTAGTAAGGTTTAGCTATAGATCATTTTCTGAAATTTGATTTTATTTGTGAAATTTAGATTTTCTTCCTCTGGGTAGGGAAGCATAATACAATTAGCATACTGCATGTCTTTTGTAATCAATACCTATGAGTTTTTTTCACTTACATTGACACTATCTTTGCTTTTATTCCTTTTGATTGATTGAGCATGTTATATTATCACAGATTTGAAAAGCTTGATGGATGAATAATTCTTAGATTCTAAGATTTTGCAAGAATATCTGTTTGGCAAAAATATGTTCTTCCCAATTGTTGCAGGATCTTTTGGTTTGCAATATATTAGAAAAAAAAGGATTATTAGGAACCATTCCATAGATAAATCATAACTTGTCCGAAGGTGACAATACTACGATTTAAACCATCACTACTTACATTACAACAAGAAAACTAAGAGTACAAAGTGAAAGAGTCAGCTCCAGCTGAACATTGAGATTGTGCCGATTGACCCGGAGATTAGATTAAAACCTCTGAGACTCCAGGTCAAACCTGAGAGTTTGCAGATGAAATATCTACCTATTTTATGTCCTCTTATTAACGTTCCAGAGCCCTATACAAGGAACAGGCAGAAGATTTCATTATACCAATGACATCAAATATTATACCTGCATATACTGTATATGCCCATGATTGTGTATATGGACATTTTGCTAATAAACATTTGTTTTGGACTAAAACAGAATAAAACATTTTACAACACTACCTTATTCCCAATAGAAAACCCTTAATAAAATGGTTTAAATATGTTTGAGTAATAATAATAATAATAATAAAAGCATGACCACAGACTACAAACAATAGGATCCTACAGAATCGTGCCCAAGACAAAAGGAAAAGCCAGCAGCTGGGCGCTAACCTTAGAGAAAGCGGGTCCTCCCGCAGCAGTGCAGTCATGTTTATGACCCTGACAGTTTAGTATTCTCTTAGCATTCCTGTTACAGTAAATTAGTGCCTTGTATCCAATTAGTATTCATTTTCTAAAATATGATATAAAAAGAAGTATAATCATATTAGGGGCTTTTAGATCGCATTAGGCCATACATTTGGAATACACTCTTGCCTGAAATAGCTTTTAAGTCAAGGCAGTGAGATGAAGAGCGGCTACATTAGGGAAGCCACGTGGAAATCCAAAAAGCATATCTATTCTGAGAGCAATCAGATTATAACATAAAATGAAAACATACCGATTATGTGTCGATAAACAAAGACAGGAAAATTGCAGATATTGTTGAAATCTGGAATATTTCTGAAACTGAAGAAATGTTAAATTTAGGGGTCCTGATATCAACAATGTCCAAATTTATATGTTTTGTGTATTTAGGTCCAGCATTGGTTAACTATTTGAGATAACTGAACAGGACCAGACTGGGGATGACGAGGTGGCACTGGCACTTTAAGGACTGACCCTACTCATGACATAAGTGTAGCCGACGGCTGTATATGAGAGGCTGCACACTACGTTTTTATGCTCACGCAGCGCGCGGACGGGTATTTCCAGACAGGCCCATAATTTAGCACACAATCAAACCTGGGAAGATCCAAAAAATGAGCCTTGTACATGTACACCAGATGGCCAGTCCAAGCCTAAACAGGATCTCTGGTTCTAAAAAATGATTGCTTTTCTTCAGAATGGACACAAGGTTGATTATGTATGTAAACCCTGCTTCCTTTCATTTGTAAAAGCGTGTGCAGTTTGTTCACCGGTGTAATTGTATTTGGAGATATTTTTTTCCCCAAAAAGAATCCATCAGATGCATGGTGCCTGATTCAAAAGTAAACAATTTATAGGGAGGTAGTCCTTTTGTGCAAATGGAAATATGAACATAATTCACAAATAAATATGCAGCTTTTATGGATTTGCAGTATTAAATATTACAAACTTGTATTTACAGTCTACAGATTAACCCCTGGTTCGTTTCTCTATCTTAAAACATCTGATCATGTCCTTCACAGCATCCATTGAACCAAACAGCTAAATCAGTAACATAAATTCCCCCTAAGTGCAACTGGGTAAGCAGTGACTACTGGGAGCTGGAAAGCGCGGTGCCTCCGCCAAATCATTCTTCAGTTACAAAACATTTGGTGTTGTTGGACAAACAGTATGTGAGTCTGCCAGGCAGACGGGGACAACCACTGCAGCTCGTTTGAGCAGTTCACCCGCACATCTGGGTATTCTTGTTTTAACATAGGTGATAATAGAATATAACAAATTCAACTGCATTTAATAAACACATTATGAATACTTCATGTATCGGGTTTAGGTTGCAGGTAGCCATATACTGAGTTAATGTAGAATGCTTGTGATTCTTGTAAAGTTATACTCACTGTAATATGTTGAATATCATACAACTTTACGCCGGCTAGGTAAACGACAGACTGTAGATCTCGCTTGCAAAACGTTCTTTTCACAAACTGCTATAAAATCAGTGATCAAACATCATCATCGGGGTTGAGAAAATCGAATTTCCCTTGAATAACCCCAATGTTACAAGGTCAACAGTGGATTCCATTGATTGCTCAAAATGAGCTTCTGGCTCAACCTTCACCTGGGCAAGGTTTGCCAAATACCTATATGATTTAGAAGCTACACAAAACTATTTCGGGGCCATTATTTTGGTTAGAAGTATGTTTGGTTCTGCATAAAATTCTTCTGAGGTTTGTCAGACCTTGGACCATGTATTGAGAAGATGACGTTTAAAAGCATAAATTAAATAATGTTTTTAAGTGAATTGTTTCGATTTTCTTGACTTGCATAGATGCATGAAGCTAAGGTCTTTATTTTAGCATTCTGCAGAATAAGAATATTCACATAAATGAATAGATGTTTATGTAGGAAAAAGGCATTATAGATAATGTAATGAAGGTAATGAACATATATTTCCATTAAGGGTAAGGTTGAGGCAGCAGTTTAATTTGTGCCTTTTTTGTGCATTTATGAACCGTTTCTCAAAAATGTGTATGTGTATGTGCGTGTGCTAATTATCATTGTTCAATTTGAGTCGTAATTATCTACATTTCTATAATGTGTGTATTTAGTGTTTTGTAAAAGTAACATTCATGTTCACAGGATCCTCCACGGATGGGGCAGCTGGACGATACACGGATTTGCAAAGAAGTCCATTAGCGGTTGTGGGGAATAGGGTTTGTTATACAGAAAAACAGGTTTTTCAGGTGCTGACACACACATTTACCTACGGGTTCATTCTGTGTACTCAGGTAGCATGAATAATAACACTGTTTGCAAAAAAGTAATATGTGCTTATTGATTTATTATAAGAATATCGCGGTTTACATTGTGTCTATCCACGATTTGCTATGAACTAGTGGAGACAAGGGGAGTGGAGTGTACTATCATGTCTAATCCATTCTACAGAGAAAATATGAAAATAATTATAAATGATATATCTTTTACCATTATCCTAAGTAATAATATTTAATAACATAATGATCAATATTTTATTCTTCTTTAGACCATCTGCCCTCTCTATTTAAAGCGGGACATCAAGCTTTGATTACCAACTCCCTTAGGTAATCCCGCAGACATAACTAAAGGAGTTTAACAGTAATCGGGCATATTCCACCTAAAACAAAATACACTGAAATGTATTGCTCCTTGTTTCTTGTAATGTTCAGATGCTTGGCTTAAAGTGATCAACAAGAGGCAGAAAAATAGCATCTTCCGAGTCCATTTAAATTTCCCGTAATGTGATGAGAAAGCTGCTCACTGGGAAAGGCTGTAGCTTTGTATTAGTGAAAACAAGTATTAATCACAATGTTGTGGCAAATCTAGTCTTGTAGAATAGCAACTCCTAATTTATTATGACTTGCATGATGCTAATGTAAAGTATATATATTTTATTAAACCAGATTAGATATCATGTGGCTTTAATATTAACAGTTTTGCACCCAACACTAATTTACATACATTTTCGTGTATGTAATGTGTGTATATATCTATCTATCTATCTATATATATATATATATATATATATATATATATATATATATATATATATATATATATATATATACACACACACACACCGGTATGTGTATATATATATATATATATATATATATATATATATATTTATTTATTTTATAAATTAATTTGACAATTGATCATCTTTACACCTAAGATTACTTTTTTATTCCTCATGTAAATATACAAAATAATGTAGATGAATTTGAAGATAGCGTTTGGCTTTTAGAGCATTGAGTTAACGTGCTGTGTAGAATAGCAAGGTTCTGTGTATTAATCAGTATGCTAGAGAATTAGTGCTTCAAGAGATATTTATACCCCAAATACACGTTACAAAGTGAATTCCCACAGCGCAAATTGAAGAAGGATTTTGAAGAAACCTATTTGGAGTCCAGTAGACTCTCGACTATAAATTACTTTATTGTAAACATATTCCGACCGCTCTGAGATAAAATAAACAATTTCCTGATTTACAACCTGCGCAAAATATCAATTTCTGTCATACGGAGGCAAGTGATTTGAACCAGAACAAAACAGAAATAAACATTAAACAATTATTGGAATTTGGGTTTATTTAAAAAACCAGCAGGGTCGAGAGAACAGGCCACCCATTAGTGAGAAAGAGCTATTGGACTTTTTAACAACCTGCTGTTTCTTGGCTCACAATCCAATGTGGACTCTACGAGAGGTGGCAGGCCCGGATGGTATCGATTACAGATGATGCAGCAACAGTGCAATTATATCCCAGTTTGTGCTTTCCTTGATTTTAGCAAAGTCATTCTCTACGGCAGTGACTTTGCCTAAATGTGATGCTTTTATAAACACATTTATATGTTGCACACCAAATCCTGTTGTTTGCTAAAACATTTTGTGTCAGTCGTTATAAAACAAAGACACCTTTACGATGTACTCCTAGAGATTGTATTAATGGTTAATTATACATAATATAGTGCCAACAATTAAGCTTGTTACAATACATAATGCAAAATTAAGTGGCCAGTCATGTTAAAGGTTAACTCAACTGACCAAACTCAACTTTTACCCATACCTAGGAACTTACTAAATGAGCTGAGCCTGAGACTCTTAAAATATTATCCCTTTTAATAGCCTATAATGAAGTTTCTATGTAGTCACTTGCCAATTGTGTTGGCCAAATGGCTCTAATTCCGGTCCTCATGGAAACCTTGACTTCTTATTGTTTAAAGATACACTTTATTGAGTCACTTGCATTCAAGCAGGGATATCAACCATGACATATTTATAACAAAAGCACCAATTGGGAGTAATATATGATCACAGCAATAAAGAATAGGAAGTGCCAGACTGTGTGACTCTAAGAACCTACCCCTACACCCTGTCATTGGGGCAAAAACCCAGAGAGTTCCCAGGTATGCTTATATCACGTGCACTCACATACTAGCACTTGCAAAACAACTCATAGTTCAGATCATTCAAGTTGACTTAGAACTCCGATCTTCTCAACTGTAGTTTACTAAATTATTTTGAAAACCCAAAATGTTTATTGGTTTAAAATGAGAACTGCTTGTGGATGGGAAGGTACTTAGTACCCGTAATCCTAAATAGTTTGTACCCTCTTCCAGCAAGGAACAAATCAGGACATGCAATGTTAACAAAGCAAACCCAAATATAATTAAGAAAATTGGTGTTAAGGTGTCTGCTTTCATTGTTCATTTACCTAGTATTGCTTTATATAGCACAATTATAATAAAATAACAATAATTCCGTAGCTCAGTCGGTATATAGAATATAACATGTACTGCATCTCATAACAATGTTTAGACTTTTTTATTTAAATTGCATATTTACATTTGAATTTATATACTGTATATGTATTCATTGATTAATTGGAGGCTGTTTCCGACACTCCAAAAATAAGGCAGTGAGACTGTCGAGCAGAATATACACATTTATTGGATCCACAGCCTTAAATTCAGCAGCAGTGACGCAAACACACAGCCTCGATAAAAGAAGCCAGGGAGTTGCATACTCATGCCATGCCTAAGTGTACAAAGCAACAGAATGGGATACAGGATTTGGTGGTTGAGACAGCCTACAAACAGCTGATATGCAACTGCCTGGGAAAATTATATTATTCCAAAAATTCTATGATTTTATTCAAAAACTAGAACTAGAGAAAAGCACAATATCTTTTAAAATTTCATTTGAATCTGATACTTGTTATAAAATAATAGTTGGAGCTACCCTTTAATTCTATTTACCACAGCTCTGTGTGGTGCAAGTCAGTGGTATATTCTGGCCATGGCTGACTAGGGGGGACAGGTCCATGGGGGTGATCAGAGCGCCACTGCTCAATGGGCTAGTTACCAGAGGCATCTCTGATCTCCCCCACTGGCTCGTTTACACCACGGAGGACTATGCTAAAGTAAGTATTGTCATGGAATCAGGGCCAGCCTTTGGGGTGTGCGACCTGTGGGTCCGCCGCCGCCGCAGGGTCCTCCTCCGCCGTCGCCGCTGCGGGGTCCGCTGGCGCCCTCTCTGCACCTAAATGAAAACATTGTTGGTTTTTTTAACTTTATTTAACATCCTCCATGTTAAATAAAGTTTTTTTTTAACTTTATTTAACATGGAGGATGTTAAATAAAGATAAAAAAAACAACAACAAAAAAAATCAACAATGTTTTCATTTATGTCCCGGGCAGGGGTGCCGAGCGGTTGCTCGCGAAGTTCTCAGCAACAGCTCGACGCCCCTTACTCTCCGTGACTCCGTCGCGGTGCCGGCATCTCATGTTGAGCGCCGGACTATTCCGGCGCTCAACATGAAATGCCGGCAGGACTCCTCAAGGTAAGTTAGGATAAGGAGAAGTAGGGAGAGGGGGGGGGGATAGTTTGAAGGAAGGGGCAGGGGGGTTAGTTTGAAGGCAAAGGGGGGGTAGTTTGAAGGGGCAGGGGGGGTAGTGAGGGGGGGGTGGCAGAGGAGTAGTTCGCACAGGGCGCCGGAACACCTAGGGCCGGCTTAAAGCAGAATCCTATCCCAGTCCCTTCAGAATAAATAATGCTATACTATGGTGTTTACTGGTTAAAAAGAACAATATGTGTATGTGTTCTTAGGATCTATAGAATTATTACTCTTTATTACTTTGCCTCCCCCATCACCATATGATCTTTGTAAAGGTGAGGTCAGGAGAAAGGAGAGAACCTCAGGATCTCCAGAGCAATTACACTGAAAAAAATCAAGAAATAGAGAGCTTGAATCTAGTTATGCTAAAAGCTGTTAAATATATATCCCAATATTTTGTGCATCTGAAAGAGAATGGATACGAGCTTGCAGGTAATGTACATTTTATATATAAAACACAAGCAGCTCTTCATGTCCCCAGCGAGATGCCAACATTTGTTTACCATCTTTTATTATATAACAGCTAAGTTCTTTTTGTCTCAAATCACATTCCAGTTGTGATCTCCAAGGATCCCTGGAAGGCGAAAATGCACTTAGTTTTCTCCAAGGAAATGTGGAGATTTCTTATTTGCTGATGTAAAGCAGCCATATATTGCCTTTGTACTACTTGGTACTAAAGTAAATCAAATACATCGAAGGAATTAACCTTGAACTAGAAATATATATGTAGTTATTTTAACTAATGGCATGAGCTAGAATTCAGTTTCCCTTAACAAAAATAATATTCTATGCATTGTAATATATGTAATAGGTTGCTTGATTTGATTTGTCTTATAACAGTGGAATCCATTGGCTTTTGTACTGTTGGTAAGTATTTCCCCTGCATGTGCAGGTAGACATGTGTCCTATTCGACCTATGAGTCGGCATGAGGCAGACCTTTCTACTTTGCATTACTTGTGATACAAATCATCTGAGAAGCTAATACATGGACATTTGATGATTTGTGACTTGAGAGATACCCAATAGTGCCTTCCACAAACTGTTCCCACAAAGTTGGAAACATAGCATTGGCTAAAATTTCTTGGTATGCTGAAGCATTAAGATTTCCCTTCACTGGAAGTAAGTGGGCCAAACCCTGAAAAAAACAGCCCCATAGCATTATCTTTCCTTCACCAAACTTTACCATTGGCACAATGCAGTCAGGCAGGTAGTGTTCTCCTGGCATCCGCCAAACCCAGACCCATCAGACTGCCAATCAGATAAGCGAGATTTCTCCCTCCACAGAATATGTTTCCACTGCTCCAGGGTCCAGTGGTGACACGCTTTACACTACTCTACGATTGGCATTAGGGATAAGCAAAGTGTCCGTACAAGGGTTGTTGTCCATAGAACAACATTAAATTGTCCGCTACAGACCCCTGTAAATGTCCACCATGAGCAATGTTGCTGCCTACCCTTGCTTGGCATTTTATTTGGTGATGTAAGGCTTGCATGCAGCTGCTCAGCCATGGAAACCTATTCTATGAATCTCCCTCCATGTTTTTGTACTGATATTAATGCCAGTGGAAGTTTGGAACTCTTCAGCTATGTCAGCAGAGCGTTGGTGACTTTTATTAACCATGCACCTCAGCAATAAGCTTTGTGACTTGTTGCAGCGGTTTCTATTGGCTTCCACTTTCCAACAATACCACTTACAGTTGACCGTGGAATATCTAGAAATCTTATTACAGCACCACAGATTCATTCACTGAGCTCCTCAAAATGTTTGTAAATGCAGACTGCATGGCTAGGTGCTTTATTTTATACACTACCCTTGGGGAGTTGACACTGGGAAGACTTTGTTGCTTCAGCCCTGAATTCAATCAGACTGTCCACAATATCAGCAGCTTCCCTAATGATGGGTAACAGGACTTCACAAGTAGTACATCATTGAACAATTTGGATTTAGAAAAAAAAGTTGAGGAGAGCCCTTCTCAGATTACTTCACAAGCTGAATTCTAGAAGACAATGCAATCCACCTTATTTTATTTTACTCCATGGGTATCAAACATCACTGAACCTTTACCATTTTTCTTGTATGTTTTGTAATTTTTGGAATAGACAAAGCTAAACTTTGACGCTAGTAAAACTCCCATAATTCTCTGGTAGTCATGCCAAAGACACCTCTATTAGGAGCCACAACCATTTATCTCCCCCTGTTTCACATTAACCATAAATTATGTAGTATGAGTTTTTTTTATGAAATTGGCTGTGTCAGTAGTTTTTTTCAGTAGTACAGCTCTTCAAGCATAAAAGATCTGTGAAAGCACCGGCACGCGTTTGTACGGCTATTTCCGTAAATTAAGATAATGAGTACAAAAGTCAATGAAACAAATTTCATTTGTCCCCAGCGTTTTATTGCAAGTTAATTTCTAGCAAAATGGGTCTATGTACTTTTCACTTTCACTTTTTCGAATTTTAATTGTATGCTGTGGCTATTGAGAAGTATAGCGTTAGAGACCAACCTGCTCTGTGCATTAGCTACATGGCACCTTGCTTAGCACTTTTCAGGAAGCCCATAATCCAATCTCAACAGTATTGAGCTCCATAAGACCTGTTTCCCAACATCCTCAATCCATGCTCATGAAGTTGCAATTTCCCTGCATCGACATGGCCTTGATCAATATATAGTGCCTGAATTTTGGTTAGTCCACGGTTTCTACTGAATAATGCCTTCCATGGGTCAGAAATGAAACAAATGTGTGATCTGCTACCCAATGAGTAATTCTGTTCTCTACAAAATTGGGACGTTGGGGCAGCTTGGCAGGACAGTGCCTGGAACTTGGGACTGTTTTGTGCACTGTTGGGAGGTATAATGAGGGAATACCTCATTATGCCTGTTTGTGAGTCTAATGGGTCATTTAGCAAGGATGTGACTGGGTGACTGATCCCCTGAGCTTCCCGTATCAGTGTCTCTTTCTTTATATTTATCCTCTATCTATAATATGTATAGTATAGTATATGTGTGAATATCAGTGTATATGTATAAATATATGTGTGTGTGTGTATATGGATATATAGGTGTGTGCTGGTACACGGCTGTTAAGGAAACCTTAATATGAATATTATTTGGCTCTTTAGAGTTACGTCCAGTATGTAACCGCGTAACGAATTGTAAAAAATCCAGAGGTTTATTCTTAATCTCCATTGCCCAACAAAAGACATGGATTTGTGGTGCTGTAAAGGTTATGGAAAAAACAGCAGTAACCATCCGTCAGATGACTGTAAAAATCTTCTAGCGTTTACTTCTTAAATAAAGCACAGCGATTTCTTGTCTTGCAGAGAAAGACATATTGCAAGGAAATTCTCCTTGGAAAAAAAGAAAAAAAAAAGCTTGCAGTCTTTGGTCTGTGGGAAGACTATCCTTCATGGCTGAGGGATAGTACTTTAAAATACTTAGAGGGAATAAACAGCTTTTAATGAAGTTGCATTGCCACATAATGGGTATCATAAAATTGCATTCATAGTATGGGATCCCAGGATGGTTCTTAATATCGACTCAGTCGGAATATACTTTGATAAAGCTGTAGTGGCGGCTGTGAAGAATACAAAGTCACCTTAAATTAACGCATTGAAATAACCAGAAATAAAAAGAGCCACGCTCTGCTGAAATGATATCTGCCTTTGGGGTGGCCTGTCAGACTTGGTTTGCAGGTAGCATTTTATTCTGAAGAACACAGGAGTTTCATTGCAGCAAAACAGATGTTCATCTTGTTTCTGTATCGGCTGTTTGATGAGAAATTTATTGCTCTTCTGCTGGGATGAAGCTCCACTGCTGTGGGAGTCTATTAGCCAGACCAGCTTCTGGAAAGGAGCCAAAAAAGCAATGTTTTGATGAAAGCTCTTGGTCTGCGGGCGCCACTAATAATGCATTGGCTAGACTCTCCTTATTGGGCCATTGATTGCCCCTGATTTGATTTATTGATCAATGCCCCTCAGATTTGGCGTCTGAGAAGCTGAACTAATCTTTAACCGCTGTGAAACATCTCTGGCTGGTGGAGAATTATACCTGATAAGGAATGTATGAAAAGTATCTGAGCTTATCTTAATCACACAGTGCGTCTGCTCTGCCTTCAGCTGAGAGAGCGCGAGCGCACAGAACACAATCACCAAGCAGAACAGAACAGATCTATACATTGATGGAATTCAAAGCCTCCAGCATCGATTACCATTATAACAAACAGTGGTGCACAGAATGTCTGATTATTTTTAGACAAAGATTCTGTGCTCTCAGCAGCAATTTTGCTGATGCTGTCAATGTGTCAGATGTCTGCTCTTGATTGCAATTAGATGCAAAACAAAAAATATAAAACCATCTGCAACCACGCTATTATTTTGAACCTTTAAAGACACATCTTGGTCTTTGTCTGCATCGTACAGCATTTACAGCTTCATGTATCATTATGCCTCAGACCTGTCTGTACTGAAATTCAATCAATCACTTTTTAGTCTTTTTTTTTTTTTGGATTTGGTTAAACTGTTATTAGGGAGATATGTATTCAAAGGGCGTGATATTGAACTTGTTTCCAATATATTTTTTAATTATTTTTTTTTTCTTATGATGTGGTTTTTTGCCTCAAACAAATATGAAGAAAAAAAAAAACCAACAGTAAGATCGGGAATTAAGTTGAGATATTGGTATAGTTTATGTCGCATTTGATAGCACAGAGAAAATACTAATCATGGATTTTAGAATGATTATTATGACAAGGTATTATTTGCGAAGGTTTTCACAGATCACCCTATTCAATGGTTTATCATGTTTTCAGATCATATAATGTTCTGCTGGCTATACTGAACCATCACTCCCTTCGCACAGTCCTCTGTATCTCTGCCTTTTGCAATAGCCAGATCCATATGTATAAATATTGCTTAGCCTGCTACTTCATCAAGATACCCCAATCTTGGCGAGTCCCATCTAATTCTCACGTGGCTATATTGCTTACCATAGAGTGGAACCAAAGGTACTGCAACACTCTTACCCACTTTGACTCTCGCACATTTCTAAACATTCTCTAGTCACCATTAATGAGGCACTTGTGTAGTAGATGAGGTGCTTAGCCCCAAAATACACAAATAATTATAATATTTAATAAGTAAATAAATAGAGATTTCGGGATGCTGCTACTGTAAAGGCACTCCTATGTAGCAGAAGGTGAAGCCATACTTAGCCCTGAACTGTCATATCAAACCTCTCGAGCAGTGCTCCTCAACCCTCTCCTCAAGGCACACGTTACAGTCCAGGATTTAGGTATTACTCAGGTGTGTTTAAGGTGTTTTTGTTAATTATGCAAAACCTTATACACACCTGAGTAATACCTAAATCCTGGACTGTTAGGTGTGCCTTGAGGAGAGGGTTGAAGGACACGTCTCTAGAGTAACACCATAGCAGCTTCACAAGAATGAATTACCGGATCCTCACAGGCTTGGCCTACCGCTGGTGGATAACAGCACCTATGATAATCATCCTTCCCAAGAGTGTTTGTAAGAACATGGCCAATGGCAAGTATAGCTCTAAGTTAGGCAGGGTATTTGGGGTAAATCATAGACATGGAGATTGACACCAACATCATTTAGTTCCTTGACAGAGGCAGTTCTTCATTAGTAATAGAGTAATGCTCAGCTGGGAGCTATACCCAAAAATAAAAGATGGCTCGTCTTGCTGAAAGTAATGATTTAGCTATCATGGATGCTTTCCTGTTGTAGGCTGATGTGTGTAGGTATTGATTTTGCATTGGCTGTCTGGGGAGCCTTATAGCTGCAGGCTTCCACTTTACATTCCTGATTTCCTACAAGATTGTTCTCAGGAGCAGTGAGAAGCTACTCCGCGGCATCTGTCAATATCCACAGCAAGAGGGTAAATGCTGGCAGATTGGGAAGAGTGGCTGTTAGTGCTCGTGTGAGCAATCTATTAGGAAACAGGGAGGTAAAAAGGCAGGCTCTATATAAACAGGCACTTATCCGATTCACTCAAAATGGTGGACCAACATTACTATAGCTATTGCAGATGTCAAGGAGGGTATGGAATTTTCTAAGATCTGAATTAGAAAGTACAATGTTATTTATGCACTTAAGGGAGAGTTGACCGAGAATTTGCGGGAGGGTTGTGCTTCTGCTCCTTGACATCACTATACATTATGAAGAGCCAACCCGAAGGAACTTCTGTGGCAAGAAGAGCTTGCCTGGCCCTGTATAATGCTTAATGAGAAATCTTCAGTCTCCTCAACCATTAAACTATGATTTTTTTCAGGAGTCCCTCAGTCATTCTTGCTGGAGAATCTTCTTAGTAGAAGCTGCTCATATTACATAATGAAATGGCAAATATTTCATATCTATGTGCATTATGAAGGGCAATACAGCCCTTTTAAAGTCTAATTTTACTTTAAATAAAAAAAATATATATAAAAATTGTAGTGGAAAAAGGTAGTGATGTGTAACCATACAGTAACCACTGTAGCTTCATTTGTAACAAACCTTTTAATGTAAATTTAGTAAATGTGTAATTATCCAAATAAACTACACTTTGAATGGAAAATATACCAAACGTAATTATCAAGAGCAAACTAATCTATACCTAATAAATTCTTCATGTTATAAAGTAAACGTAGATCACTATATGGTGGAAAGAAAATAATTATTGCATATATTTAATTTTTCCCATTTTTTTTATATATAAAAAAAGAAAAAATGTGTCTTTCAAGTCTATGGAATTTTTACATCACCTAAAAAAGATACCAAAGTCTGATTAAAAGTGTTTCATAAGGAACAACGGCAGACTAGACAAACTCCATGTTTCTATGAACCCCATCTCACTGGGGAATGTGTTGAATGCTAGGAAGCATATAAAGCTCCTCATATGGAACAGGTGATGTGTGCGTGCTTCACATCATGCTGTGTGTGTGTGGTATGGCCGGGAGGCTGAACACATCTCTCTTCCTCTCCCAAGGGTCAGCTTGCATTAGCAGGCTAATGCAGCCAATTATATATGGAATATTGGTCGTGTTTGAGCCTCCTAACGTCAGGCATCATGATTCTCAGTGATACAAAGTGTATGCACATGATGTGCTTTGATCTTCACCACTAATTGCTAATATCCCAATTAGGTTTAACAGCAGACTGATGTGATCAGGCCAAGATATGCTGGCTGAGAGCAGGTCGTATCAATCAGCTGTCTGCCCTTTTATTCTGGAAATGAATATCCCCACTTAATGGGAAGATGGGGTGAAGAATGGCGACATAACCAAAATAGTTGTTTCAGGGACTACTCCGCTGTGTGCTTGTCTGTTGAGACGATACATTTTGTTTTATAGTTTGCACAGTGAAAGGTTAAACGACTTAATACATAATATACTGGAAACAGCGAAGCAATTGCTTTTATCACATTATAACCAGCGAGGAAATCAAATCCAGGTGTGTTTATGCGGTAAGCAACAGCACTCTTGAGAATCATGTTGCGTATAATATACAAAACCACCGGTGGGGAGAGTGCAGGTTTAAGGTAATTTACCAGTATTTGGAAACGGCTGACAGTATATGCAGTGCCATCATAAAGGAACATATAGTCTTATTTACTAGGTTCATTAAATGTCTCCCTTAGCAATGTACATGTCTTTCTTCTACAAATAATTATTTAATATGTACCGGTATTTTAGAACTGGAAAAAAAGTCCAGTAAACTCAAAAATTAAATGGTAGTGAACATTCTGACTGCCCACTTAAAAAAAATCCTTTTATGTTTTGCACAAAAAAAAAAGACATCAGTGACCTACTTTAAACCTATAGAACAGATGCTGCAACTTGCTTAGAATACGAACCTCACTCAAGTAGAAAGATATATATGAGATCTGTTGGTCTCCACTTGCTCTACAGAGAGTTTGTATGTGTCTGTACCTCATATGGCTTGGTGCGCAGTAGGCTGGCTTACCAGATGAGGAGATGAGAGTTATCGGGGTTCAATCCGAAACCCTACCACTAGGGGAGAACACAACAGTCCCTGAATACAGGTAGATTTACTGATGCCTAGAAAAAAATGAGCATAATGCATAATGTTTAAGACTGAAGAATCTCAACTAAGTTGTACATCTACCAAAAAGAAAAAAGATATATGACCAGCAATACCAGTTGAAAAGTAGTACTGGTGGTATTAAAAAAACTGGCAAAGGGTGGGCTGGAATATACGGTCATATACATACCTTGGCACATACCTAGGTATCTGTCCCCCGAGAGCTCTGCCCCTGTAGAAGGCATGGATGGGCTGTGCCTGAGTTAAGGTGGATGGCAAGAGACTTGACAGGGGGTCTGAGTGGGGCAGAGTAGGTGGTATCTAGGTGGGGAATAGGTAGGGCCAAACACCAATCTCTCATCGAAGGGTTATATCTTAGTAAAGAGTTATTTCCACCAGATTGTTTGGGTTCCAGTGCCCCTGGGGAAGTTGTTTTATGCAGAACTTTGACCGTGATATTATAATGTAAGTGATGTATTACCTTTTTGCTCGTAAATTATACTTAAGTCTTCCTAATTAGTCTTAAGTGTTTTGTATAGATGGTAAATATGTAATTGTTTTGCCCAATCAGTATTTCAAAAGTAATTAAAGTCTAATTTTTAACATCTGTAAAGTCATTATACCACCATTACTTTCTTTTTTTTTATTTTTTTTATTTGTAAAACCAAAATGTGATTGTTTATATAATGATGTCCGTGGAAGATGCCATCTTTGGAACTGACAATCAGTTGTGCTGCATTACTGTGTCAGAGGAGCTGTTATAAATCCCAGTCATTCTTTTCATTTAAATAAAAGCACATGTGAATTAAGCTTGGCCATTTGTATAATTACACTGGAGACTGTGGGTTTAACCCCTTCAGCTTCAGATTACTAAATATTATTGCTGAGTTAATGCATTTAAGTAATTGTATGTTAGATTTTGGAGGCACAGGATACTATTTATTTGCTGTTGATTATCATACAGTGACTTTTGTTACCCTTCCAGTATAGCCAGTGGTGAAAAGAGTGACAATTGAATTCACTTAGGGCTTTATTCACCATTAAGGAAGTGATTAACAAAGCAGTTTCTTTTTTTAAAACCCATACATGTTTGAAGGCCTGGGGTTGGGATGGCAAAATGAATGACAAGTTTTGGCAGCTTTTAAAAAAGTGAACATATCTTGATTCAGGTTGCAGTTCTAATTAAACAAATATGCGTCTGAAAGGTAGGCTCCTACGGGACAGGACATAGAGAGGTAGCATTCTACAGAAAAGGACATCTGCCAGAGAGGTAGACTCCTACAGGAGTATTTGGAAGGTTCTGCAGTTAGAATTAAGATACCTGCACATGCTTGCAGTTTAGAATGACTTGGTAGTAGAAATGAGCACTTGCTTGATGAGGCTTAGGACAGTATCATGCATGCATCTACATGGACATGAAAAAGCATCATTGCTAACAACACTAGTATGCTTCCCACTTCCAACCCTGTCCATGGTACTGAAACGTATGGCAGACATACGCAGCTGGCTAACCAATGTACACCATTGACCTTTCATATGGACACTATTGCAACCAGAGCGGAGCATTGTGCCTCGTGTTATAGTACTTATCCAATTTAATGGAATTTAGAGATCTAGAAGGCAGAAAGGAAGCAATATACATTTATACAGTAAGGGCATTTAATACAGTAAGGGCATTTAAGCAAGCATGGGATAGGCATAAGGCCAAGCTAGATATAGGATAAGGGCCGGTACTAAAGGAAAGTACTGAGAGGTTGGGCAGACAGGATGGGCCTGCTGGTTCTTATCTGCCGTCACTTTCTATGTTTCTATATAATATAAATTTGCAAACAGTGCACCACTGCTATACCTGCATATTAAAAAATAAATTTCCAGAAACGTGCTCAAAGCAGCAGAAGCCAACATTTCCAAACAGGAACATTTTTCATTTAATGAATGTGGATATACTGCAGAACTTTAGCCACATGTAGTCACCGCCTATTTATAAGAAGAATAATGTATTTTACTCACATTGTGACTGTGACAGACTCATGTGCACCAAATATTTTGAGCTCCTATAAATCGTGATTCTACAAAAAGCCACTTACTACTTTTGATGACATACTGGTTATGTGAAATGCAAAGTGGCCCAACTTGTTGTTTTTTTCTACTTAAGACATTTTTATAAAGAAAGCTTTTTAAGACCTTGAAAATGAGCACAGAACCTTGGCTCCTGTGCCCTGTTCATCTCTTCCCAATTCCATCACCCATATATTAAATAGAAGCACCATGTTTGTGATGGTGCATGCAGACCACCTATATCAGAGGTTCCCAAGCGTATTTGGCTTACCGCCCCATTTTCAGAAAGAAAAAGTTACTCAGAGCCCCCCCTGGAAATCTGTCTGGATAGATCCAGAGCCTGCAAGGGGGTGGCATCGGCCAATTTGGGAAGCACTGGGTTATAAATATAACTTGCATTTTGTGTGTTTATTTGGAAAATAAAGTAATCGCTATGACTTTAACTCAATGTTACACAACAGAGTTACGTTATTTTAAAAATTCTTCTTCCTTCTTTATGCTTCCACCGTCCCCTAATTTTTACTCAAGGCCCCCCAATTACAACAGTTCCATCAGCCCCCAGGGGGAAGTATCGCCCACTTTGGGAAGCACTGATCTATATAATCCTCAGACTCCGTCAGCTATGTTTCTAGATTAGGGTGATCTAATACAAAACTGTACATGCCAACTTGCAATATTGGTCTGGGAGATTATAGATACAAAAAACAAATAATGTATTAATATGGGCAAAAATCAGAATCCCTAAAATGTTTTTGTACAAGTGATGCGCAGGGGTTGCCCTCACGGAAAAACATTTGCATCCTGTACAACATGGATTTCAGGCTGATGAAGGCTGATTCACCCAATCCTTCAACCGCTTCTGGAAATCCTTGTCTAAATAAAACTAAAATGATACTTGGCCCACCCTTTATGTGCCTGAGAATGATGGGATTTGTAGTCTGCAGTGTCTGGCATACCAGAAGATACAGAACCTTAAGCGTGCTTTTTGGCAGAAGTGCAACTATAAGAACAAAGTAGAGAAAGAAAAAGACAAAGAGTGCAAATGGGGTGTTCTCTATATAATTGGGGTGCTCCTGTGTAGTTTTTTTTTATAGATTCTTTAATTTTACACTAGACTTACATTAAACCGCCTTTAATTTAATCTGTAAAGTACAGAAGGTGGGTGCGTTTACCGTATTGCACTGAAATTAAAAAGCCATATATATCTTTAAAAGGCTTATTTATGAACACTTAAGCATAAGGAAGTGAAGGCTGGATCCATTCCCTCCTGTTGATATATATTAGCTGGCAGCAAACCGTTTGTTGCATTAAATCCCAGAGAACGCTACACAATATCCCCCACCGCTGCTAAAAAAGTTACTAGTGAACTGAGGCCATCGAAATGCTTTGAAATAAACTTTACTGAGGGATATTGATTATAAGCAGCTTCTCATTATCTAAAAGCCATCCTGATTTTTTTTTGCATTGAATACATAGTTTTCTTCCTTAAATAATTCATTGCTCGCAGTCAATATTGCGGCTGTGTCTCAGACTTGGAATTTCGCAAACCTGGACATGAGACGGGTTATGTATGATATTAAAAAAAAAAACAACCTCTCTGTTTTTCCCTGTTTCAGAAAGAACTCAACTCCTTGGCATCAGAGCTGGCCGCGCGGCAGGAAGAGAGTGAGCATTCCCACAAGCGGCTTATTGAACTCAGCCGGGAGTTTAAGAAAAATGTCCCAGAGGTATAGTATGGCCACTTTTTTTTCGACTTCTTTTCCCAGGCTTGTTTATCTCATGTTTAATTTTCTGTGACCGCAATGTATTGTCAGATATGTGATAGCTATAGGTTTAAAAAAAAATTAAAAAGCAAATCCATTCTGCTGTTAATCATTATTTCTCAGACATTGGATTTAAATAATACTGAAGAGGGATGATTTGGCTTTGAATTTGACCTTCTCATTAATCATTAAAATCATGAAATGGTTAGCAAAGGCTACTGCTGGCCTTTTCACCAGAATTTTCACCAGTGCGTATCATGCATATTCACTCTTGAGTGAGCCCACGCTGCATACCAATGAGTGTTCTGTAACAAGGAAAGGATATTTTTCAGGGAAAGTACCCTCAAACTCATGACTCCACATCGGTTACACATCCAATATCTTCAATAACGCCTTCACTGTTCTTGAAGATAGTTGTACTAACTCCTTGTAAAGCACTAGAGAGCTGATAAAGGTCACAGCTTAACAGGCTTCCAGAATTGATCAAAACTGAGCCAAAATTGATTCCAGACCATACTATTCACTTAGTTCCTATTCTTCTGTCCCTTATTGCTCTTCGTTTTAGATATATTCCTTACAGTGCAGCCATAACAATTGTTTACATCATGACCAGAGTATTCCTACCGCTATGACGACTGGGCCATACTACACCGGGTACTGGAGTTACAGCTAGAGCTGCACTAGTTAATCCACTTAACAGATACACTGCCTATTTTCAGCCTGATAACTGTTTTAGTATACATTTCTTAATGCTTTGATAAATGCATATTATGCATTACTAAAATACTAAATACAATCGATAAAGTACTGGAACCCCTTGAATAGTGGAGGTTATGTAAAAAGAGCAATTCTGGTGAAAATGTTAAAAACCGGTGCAGCTGCTATAGTAGTAACCAGTGCAATCATCTTCAGTGGAACCATTTGATTAACTACAATAGAGTATTTTTTATATATTATTAAAGGGTTAATATCGCTGTATTCTCTCAGTGCACTTAGACAGTAGTGTACCTGGGTGCCACTCATCATAGGGAGGGCCACCAGGGTCAGCCCCAGGTGTGCTCCACTCTGCTGGCGGAGCAAAGCTCATGGTTTTCCCTCTAACCGGACCAAACACAAGGGAGCAGGAGGTCTGTTCATACAGATCTCTGTATCCTGCTCCTTTGCTGGGACATGATGTCATATGACTGTCAATGTCTGGCTTAGTATATAGTGGTGGGGGTTATGCTGTACCACTGTCAATGTCATGCTCAGTATATATATATATATATATATATATATATATAGTGATGAGACTTATGCTGTACCATTAGCAATGTATATAGTGATGGGAGTTGTGATGTACCATTAGCAATGTCTGGCTCACTATATAGTATTGGGAGTTATGCTGTACCACTGTCAATGTCTGAATTTCAAGGTTATTATGGAAAGCAGTGATTATTGTTTATTTAAACTTTTTACATTTATTTTATTTTTTATATTTATATTTTTTTCCAGTTAACATACTGTTTAAAACTCTGTGCAATAAATATACTTGCAAGCATTAATTTTTGTGGAGGGATTTTGTTTACATCTTAAAGTGTCGGGGGTGGTACATATAAAATCTGCCCCAGGTGCCAAATACCGTATTGGCTCGGATATAGGCCATACCCGAATATAGGCCGCACCCTAAAAGTTGGGTGCTTTTCTAAGGAAAAATTTTTCTTAGTTAAAAAAAAACGCAGACTAGATATGCTGCCACTCTGCCCTCCACCCGATATATATACTGCCACTCTGCCCTCCACCCGATATATACTGCCACTCTGCCCCCCTCCGAGATACGCTGCCACTCTGCCCCCAAGATGTGCCCCCCCCCCCAACTTACCAAAGAAGACTCCCGTAAGACTGTGTCTTGCGGGGCCGGCAGGGGACACCTACGCAATACGCGTAGACAACTTCCGGTGCCGGCACTTCCGCCGGCACGGGAGATTGTCTAAGCGCATTGTGTAGACGTTCACCGCCTGCGGCGATGCGCGTAAACAACCTCCGCTGCCGGCACGTCTGCACGATGTGCTTTAACAATCGCCCTTGCCGGGACTCCCCCCGTGGGAATTCCCGGCAAGAGAGATTGTTAAAGCACACCGAGCAGACGTGCCGGCAGCGGAGGTTGTTCACGCTCATCGTCGCAGCCGGTAAACGTCTGCAGGATGCGTTTAGACAATCTCCTGTGCCGGTACTCCCCCCCTGGAAAATGCCGACAGGGGAGGCTGTCTGAGCGTATCAGAGAGTAGGATGCAGGTCCCCTGCACCGCTGCGGGGGATCGGTATCCTAACCCTGGTGCCTGCCCGGCGCCCGGAACTGCATGTCCTGGGCGTCAGGCGCTAGACCCCGAATATAGGCTGCACCCCCACTTTAAAGACTTAAAGTGGGGGGAAAAAGTGCGGCCCATATATTCGAGCCAATACGGTACTTTATGTTCCTGCACTTAGAAAGTTCCCAGGTATTATCATGATTCTTGTAAATTTTTCCCTTAGGTAGAGTACTCCTAATAGGCTCCATCTAATCATTTGTTTATTCTTTATTTCCTTAGACTTTATACATTTGGGAAAAATTGTCTTCCTTGCCATTGTTAAACTCTTTTTCCTCATATTTATCCCTCTCTATTTTTTGTTAAGTCGTTCCATTTTTTTCCCTAGGAAATCCGCGAAATAGTAGCGCCAGTTCTGAAAAGCTTTCAAGCCGAGGTAAGACTCCCCTTAGTTTAATTCTGTTCATTATTCTTCGGTTTTGAGTTGTCTGGAATGACTGAAAGGAGTGGTTGCTGGTACTAAAACAATACAACAGTGATTGATCCTAGCATTTTTCTTTTCTGCAACCATTCACTGATCATGGTAACAGTTGAGTTCTATGGTAACAGTAAGGTTCTATTGGAAAGATTTCAGATGTCTAATGATGAGTATTATGTAAGTATCTAAGTTGCTGTTGAAAATTAATAATACAACAACCCAATAAACAAGGTTATCTGTATAGGTTCTATCATCACCGGCGTAACTACAAGGTGCCTCTAGGGGGCACGGGGTGACCCTTGCGACCCTTTCTTCCTGTCTCCCCGTACCTGTTCAAAATTGTTTAGAAAGGTCGGAAGGGCCCTTTCGAAACTATTTTGAACAGGCATGGGGAGATAACAATGATGTCACGTGACCCCACGGTGAAACCAAGGCTGCTCGCACATTGTACATGAGCATCCAGAGGGAAAGCTGCATGAGGGGAGAGAGGTAAGCGGGGCCGGGATATATACATATATTACTTGTATTCATGCATGTGCACTTGTGTGTGTGTGTGAACATGCATGTTCACTTGTGTGTGTGTATGAGAATGGATGTGTACTTCTGTGTGTGTTTGTGAGCATGGATGTGTACTTCTGTGTGTGTCTGCACATGGATGTGTACTTGGGTGTGTGAGCATGGATGTGTACTTTGTGTGTGTATGTGTGAGCAGGCATGTGTACTTTTGTGTGTTTGAGCATGCATGTGTACTTGGGTGTTTGAGCATACATGCGTACTTGTGTTTGTATGAGCATGGATGTGTACTTCTGTGTGTGTCTGTATGAGCAGGGACGTGTACTTGTGTGTTTCTGTGATTATATGATAATAGGTCAGAGTTGTAGCTAGCTCCTTTTGCATCTCAGGCAAGAATGGAACATTGTGCCCCCCAGCTTTTTTTTTACAGAGACTATTTTATTTACACTGCCCTTACACACTGCCTTTACACATACCTGCCCATTAACACACATATACACATACACTGCCCTTATACACAACAGCCCATAAACACACATATCCACATACACTGCCCTTACACACGACTGCCCTACACTACCTTTACACATACCTGCCCATAAACACATATATACACATACACTGCCCTTCCACCCTGCCTTTACACACACCTGCCCATAAACACACATATACACATACACTGCCCATACACATGACTGCCCATACACACTGCCTTTACACATACCTGCCCGTAAACACACATATACACATACACTGCCCTTACACACACCTGTCCATACGAGCTGCCTTTACACACACCTGCCCATTAACACACATATACACATACACTGCCCTTACACACATCTGCCCATATGCATTGTCTTTACACACACCTGCCCATTAACATGCATATACACATGCACTGCCCTTACACACGCCTGCCCATACACACTGCCTTTACACACACCTGCCTATAAACACACATATACAGACACTGGCTTTACACACACCTGCCCATAAACACGCATATACACATACACTGCCTTTACACACACCTACCCAAACACACACATACACATACACTACCCTAACACACACCTGCCCACACACACTGCCTTTACACACACCTGCCCATAAACACACATATACACAGACACTGTCTTTACACACACCTGTCCATTAACACGCATATACACTGGCTTTACATACACCTGCCTATAAATGCTCATTTACATACACTGCCCTTACACACGACTGCCTTTACACATACCTGCCCATAAACATGCATATACACATACACTGCCTTTACACACACCTGCCCATAAACACGCATATCCACATACACTACCCTTACACATGACTGTCTTTACACATACCTGCCCATAAACACACATATACACATACACTGCCTTTACACACAACTGCCCAAACACACCTATACACATACACTGCCCTTACACACACCTGCCCATACACATTGCCTTTACACACACCTGCCCATAAAGCTGCATATACACATACACTGCCCTGATATTGGGCTGGTTAGGGAGATCCTTGATCCTGCAGGCTGCACCCTCCCTCGCAGCTGCGCTTGAGGCAAGTGCCTCTCTCGCCTCACCCTTCCTACGCCCCTCTATTAGGTGGCACATTATCAGTAAAAAAAAAAAAAAAAAGCTATTGCGGCATGTGAGTATAAATCAATGAAAGGCAGTGCAAACACTCCAAGCCCGCCCCAACGGGTTAGATACAGAACAATGTAAAGTGATAGAAGGGGCACATACCATATAAAGACTGTCACAACCACTATATAGTTTTGAAAAAGTGTTTATATTTTTACAATATTCAAAAACCCAATAGCAAAAGTGTGAAACAGTACATAAAGCAGCAATTCAGCACATACAAAAATTTAAGATTTTATAATAGATGTATTATAAGATACATTTTAGAACATGATGCCATAACCTAAAACTAGAGGGCCAGAGGTTTAGATGTAATTGAAGGAGGTTTTACTCTACTGAATGAGTGGTAAATAAGTGGGACAGCCTCCCAACAGAAGCAGTAGAGGCTAACAAAGTGAGGAAATGTAAACACGCATGAGATTGGTATATAGCTATTATAAATCAAAGACAAGACCAAGGACTGGTTAAGGTTGGCATTTACATCAAGAAAAACAGGCAGACTAGACAGACCAAATGGTTCTCATCTGCCGTCAAATGTTATGTTTCTGGGTTGATATGCATAGAAAGAGCCGAACAGTTAATTAAAAATTAACATAAAGCTCCTCATCTTACCACGCTGTGTCAGGTGAAAAGATTTTTTTTTTGTGATAGACGCAATGGCTAATCAAGGATTCTCAGCATGGTACAAATGGAGGCTGTTGGATACTAAGACCTATTAGCCCACAGTAAGCAGAGTTTGCACTAATACACAAGCCCACATAGGTCTCTTTTCCTTTCACACTGCTTGTCAAAATAAAGGAAAACCATATATTTTCATAGCATTGAAGCAAAGAACACACTGCATCTGTGTAATTGGCAGGCTGAATGAAGGCTGCTTGAAGTGGCCAAATTTTGAATATCCTTGTACAGAAGAACCGGCGCAAGACGAGAGCCCTGCTAATTACAAAAGTTGCTTTACAAAAGATAATTCAAAGCAATGATTTAGCAAACATAATCAAGTAGCACAGATGGGAATTTTGATGAATGGCTTGCAACATGTAATTAGTAGTTACATATCATTAACCCCCAGAGCACAAAAATTATTTTCTCATTATTAGTTGAAAAGGTAAAATTAAGCTGACTAGACTGTAAGGGGGGAAAATACAATTAATTACTTCCATTTATTCTAATCATTATTTTAAACATAATTTTAGTGTGATAGATGGCTGGACACATCAGAATTATCGGTTTTGTTATGCTAATTCTCAGAACAAACTTTTATAAAAAGGCCACATGAAATATGAAAAAAAACAACACAGGGTTGTTATCCCAGTGTGAATATGTAGTCTTTTATTCACAGTATAATTACATAATGCCATTAAAACAGCACTGTTAATAGATTTAAATTAAGTGTAGCCCTGGGTGAAATTACTGTAGGCAGAATACTGGGTCTTCATTAGTGTTAGGCTTCAGTCAGTGCTCTGCAGAATAGAATACAGGCTAATCTAGTAACCAGGGGTTCTCTTATGGGGTATAGTTTAATGATGTGACCAAAATTGCATAGACACCTAATTATTGAGTTTAGGTGTTTAAGGTGTTTTAGCAGTTGTATAAAATAAAGCACATCGGTTGCCATCTTCATAGACAAATATTGGCAGTAGAATCACACAGAGTCATACAGAAGAGCTTGGTTACTTTAAACATGACACTGTCATAGGATGCCACCTTTACCAGTTCAGGAAATCAGGTCTGATGGATGGATCTTGGTTTGGCGGATGTCAGGAGAAGGCTACCAACCAGAATGTATAGTGTCTACTGTAATGTTTGTTGAAGAAAAGAAAATGGTCTGGGGCTATTTTTCAAGGGGGTTGGGCCAGGCCCCTTAGATCCAGTGAAGGGCAACATGTTGCTTCCAACATTGTGGGAACTGTTTTGGGGGGAAGGCTTTGCGGTTGCAGTGTGACTGCTCCCCTGTGCACAAAGCAAGGTCCATAAAGACATGGTTTGACGAGTTTGGTGTGGAGGCTCTCAAGTGGCTGCACACAGCCCTGACCCTATTCCCACTTTTGTGATGAATTCTAATGCTGATGGAAATCCGTGCCTTTTTTCGTTCAATATCAGTGCCTGATCTCATGGTCGTTTGGCTAAATAATAGCAAATTAATGCTTACGATTTTGGAATGGGATGTCCAACAAGCTCATGACACTACACTCATAGGTGTGATGGTTGTGTGTCCGCATACTTTTTTGCCCTGGTGTTCCTCATTGCTAGAAGCTCAGAGAGTTACTCTAGGTGTATTGAGTGCTCTATAGCATAACTAACAATGAGCATTTAAGCTGTGAGAGTCTTAATAATAGTGTGCTTCAAAAACTAAATGGCCATGCAAATGTTTGAAGGTATGGATTTATTAAATTCTTAAATTCTAGGCTTAGTGTGAAAATACCTGTTATTGAGTGCAATATTGTTACACCAAAGGAGTAAGTCCAAGAAATACCCATATCTTTCAACATGCCTATTAAACATGTGGGGATATGTTTATACTTCTCCCTTGTACATGAGATCAGCGAAGATCACTGATTCTATATCACGATGTGTAACAAAGTCTTAAAACTTTTCAAACCGACCTTGTGTGAGGTTACATATAATGGAGTGTTAACCCCTTTTTTGTAGGAGAGGTATATGGCACTTTATGGTGAGATTAAATGTTTCAGCTCGCCTGCAATTTGTGTAGTAGCTAAATCTCTAAATGTTAGTTAAACAGCCATTCTAGATCTGGAATCTGTGCAGGGGGTGACACAAGTTACTACACAACTGAGGACCTCTGTACTATGATCCCATTGATTGGCACCCTTTAATCTTTCTACTCTTATTTGTTGGATAGGAGTGAGCTACAATGCTGGCAGAATGCAATCCCATTAGACAGCAGTCCTATTTATTACCTTAAAAGTCAAGGGAAAATGGCTCCAAAGTGCATAGCATCTGCCTGTATGCAAATGAAGTGTTGTTGCTAGTCAAGAAACGCATATTCCTTTCTAATTTGTGTCAAATTACTGTTGCTGGGTATATCAAATTCTGGAAGTTTAATCTATGAGATCGAGTGAGTGATTGATCTGTCTCAGTGCCCAAAATTCAAAATATTTAATTAGGTTTTAAAAAGGATTAACTACTTAAACCACCAGGCATGTTAAAGACAAAAATACCTGTCTGCTTGCAGTATGTAAAGTGTAATATTTTGGAGGAGTGCTTTTTATGAAACTCAGATACTCCCCAAAATGTCAAGGAAGACTATTATTTCCCCATCTGACAGAGAAATTAATGCTATTAAGGACAAAGAAAGCTACCCCATATAGAGACCGTGTTTCTAACGGGGAAGCAATGGTGAAGAGAATTGTAAAATTAGAAATGGTGGTTTACTTTCCCAGCTGCTCCCCCTGTTATTAGTCAGCTCTGGATATATGCACATAGGTGATGTATGCCTCAATTTTCCATTAGCTGCAGAGTTCTGGGTAGATCCCAGAGGTGCCCTGTTATGTTCTGAAATACTACTCCGCCGCTTGATTTATTTTATTCAAAGCAAAACATACATATCATATGCAAGCCATATGTGACACAGCCCAAAACACGGACATCAAAAGCTTAACACACACATAACATTTGTGTACAGTTGTATTGATGTGTACATCCAAGACCTCAAAGCACTCATACATTTGTAAGTACTATTCTGTGTTGCAGCACAGCACCAACAATCAATCATACATGTGAAACATAGTTGAAAGAAGCAACAGTAACTATGACAAAACAGTTCCAGGGGCATGAAAATAGTACAAATTGTCCATAACACACCAGGCATCGGGTTCCTTCAATGACCTCCATATGGGTTCATGAAAGAAATCAATACAAAACAAAGAGCTGTAGACAAAAAAACTTCATGTCGTTTTTGAGTTTGTTTTTGTTTTGGCCAGGGGTCTGCACAAAGTCTAAACAAACCAATGTAGTGAAGTCTACTCCTCCACGATGTATATGCACAGCTACCTAGCATTCATGAATTACCTTAGCGAGTGGCTTCTCTTAATAGCCATCCATGCCACGCTAGTCTGCTTTTGCTGAAAAACTGAGCATTGTCTCTTACTTAGACAGGCTTACATTAATGGTCCTCATGGAGACCTGCTTGGATTAACTATACTATATGTCTTGGGAGAAAGGTCATGAGACAAGATTATTTGGGATACAAGTGATCAGTCAAGACTATTGTTGAATGTGCAACTGTCATAAGGACGGGTATCATTATGTTAGGGGCCATTTTGTGTAGTTTGTCCCACCCTATTTTTGTGGTGTTTAGGTAGGCAGTTACATTTTTCACAGTCGGAGACAGAAGCTTACCATCTAACGCACCTAGTTTGGGTTTAGGTTGCATGGCAATGGCTAGGTTAAATAATAAAGTTAAATAAATTAAAGTGGCTGTGGTGGTTTCAACCCCACTCTTGGTGTTGTGTCAATTGTGTTAATTAAATTGGTTGGGGGGCCTGGCCCGGACATCGAGGGTACATGAGTTATAATGGTTATGCAAGATCATCTTCAATACTCTTATGTTCCACATACATTTACAACGCGATATTGCTTGTCACTATAAGCAAATGGGGAATATTTAAACAATATTATTATTATTATTATCTTTTATTTATATAGCGTCAACAATTTATGCAGTGCTTCTTACAATGCATATATTCAAGGGGTATGACAAGACGAGAATTGACAGACTAAGACAAACTGATACATTAGGTGGAGAGAGCCCTGCTCGCAAGCTTACAATCTTGAGGGAATGGGGTGAAGACAAACGTAAGACACAGAGAAAGGGTGAGAGGTGGTGTGGGGGTTGTATCAATGACAGGGAAGTTCTGGCAGCTAGGATGGTTTGCTTCTCTGAAGAAGTGGGTTTTTAGATGTTTCTTGAATGTTGGGAGGGTGAATGCTGAAGGTTCGGTGGAAGTAGATTCCAGAGATATGGGGCAGCCCGAGTGAAATCTTGTAGACGGGAAAAGGAAGAGGTGATAAGTGAGGAGGAGAGCCTTAGCCCATGGGAAGAACGTAAGGATCAAGTAGTATTTGCGTATGAGGGCAGAAATGTATGGAGGAGCAAGCAGTGTTATGGAGGGCCCTATATGTTGGTACCAGGATTTTAAATTTAATTAAGATTATAGGGAGATAATAGGGAGCCAGTAGAGGGTTTCACAGAGTGGGGAAGCAGAAGAGGAGCGGTGTGCAAGGAAGATAAGCCTAGCAGCAGCATGTAGAGGAGAGAGTTGAGACAGTGGAATGCCAACCAGAAGAGTGTTGCAGTAGTCAAGACGGGAAATGCTATGCGAATGAGCCAGAGTTTTTGTGGATTCTTGGGTAAGGAATGGGCGAATGCAAGAGATGTTTTTTAGGTGCAAGTGGCAGGGGCATATATAGGAGATAAGGGGTTAGTGGAGCAGAAAGATAGAAAGTAAGATATAACACACATAAGTAGTGACAGGCATGACATAAATTTTACCAAATAAAAACATTGTGAAAAATAAATGCTACATATCTCAGTATGGGCATTCCTAGGCTATCAAGCACAAATAGACAGAAAAGGATAACAGGCAATTCTGGCACAGAAACAGGAAAATGATAATGACAATACAGAAAACAATAACAGATAATTATGGAGATCTCTTGGTCAACTCTGTATACCTTTTAGCAAAAGTTTGCAAGTTTGGGCTTCAGTTGTTGTTGGGAAGTAGCATCTAGAAGACAAGGGATTAGCAGAAAAAGCATTAAGGGCCCACAATGACTCTTATTATAAAAATAGAGTGCCGGTTCTTTGCCAATTTACCATTGCTAACCTAATACTAAGATTGTGTTGCAGACAGAAAGAGAATATGGTTTGGAACTTTATCAACACTCACTGCAGCCGATCTTACATACAAACGTAAATGAAAGAAGCAGTATGGATTTTCTTGTCATTAGTCAGGGATGGTTACTCTGTAAGCCTGAATCTATTAATAACTTCTTACGTTGCCAGCACTGTGTCCTTCTAATGCATAGAAATTAGTGGTGTTCTAGTCTACATCGAGTGGACAAGCTGTATGCTAACCATTGCATGGCAAATCAACAAGATGTTTAATGACACAGTTATTTTCACTGCATGTAAGATTCCCTACTCAATGTTATCAGTGTTATCCAGCCTTTTGTTACATGCAGTTTTGGGGTGACAGTTGCTAATAAACGTCGGGTTTTATATATATACTGAACTGTTCTGCATAGTAATTCTGGAAGAAATGATGTAGGGCACGAGGATGTTAGTAGGGCTTGAATTAATAATGTTCTTTTAGGACCTTATAGTGTACAGGATAGGGCTGTATAAAGTACATCTAGACCCAAATCCATCAAAGGGGCATCAAGTCGGGTAAAAATTAACTGAAAAACGAAAGACTTATGCTACTCAGTGCTGCTAAAGGGCGCTGATCTGGGTCTGGTGTGTTTGTGCGCTTTTTTCAGTGTTACTTATTTCTTGTAAAACTATTATTATTAGTTCATTATAAGGACCCACATATTCTTTAGCACTGGTCAGCAGGCAGAAATGGTGTCACGTGATACTGCAATTCTAGATATACTTTAACAAGCAGCGACTAATGTGCTGCAAGCAGTAGTGATGGGAAGTTCGGATCATTAAAGTGAATCAGATCATTTCGACTCGTTCACTGAAATGATCCGATTCATGATCCGAATCTTCGGATCACTCAGTGTGACTCACAGGAGTTACTGTTTCCCAGTCCCTCCGTGCAGGCACACTAACGATTGGCCCCGCCCCTTTCATTAGTCTATGAACCCTCCTGCCTGCCTACTCGAGTGATGTCACTGAAGGCAGAGAGTCGTTCAAAGATTCGGATCTTACAGGGATCCGAATCTTACAGGGATCCGAATCTTACAGTGATCCGGATCTTACAGTGATCCGGATCACTGTAAGATCCAGATCACTGTAAGATCCGAATCTTTGAACGACTCTCTGCCTTCATTGGGATAATATCACCATACTTTTATAAATAAATACATTAATAATCACTGCCCCCAGGATTTACATTCCCCTTTACCTCCAACGGCACCTTAAGTTAACTTTATTAAATTAATTAAATTAACCCTCAGCATTAAATTAACCCTTAACACCCCATCAACCATGACTGCCCCTAAATTAACGCTAAATTCATCGCGCAGACCCCCACCGGCTGACAGAGAATCATCCTCTCTGTCAGCTGGTGGGGGTCTGCATCGCACAGACAGCCTCCGTTACTGCCCTTCACTTACGCTGAGGCTTCTATGAAGCTGCAGTGAAAGTGCCTGTCAGCAACGGACCCGGGTAGAGAGGCAGACCGGTGTATGGGAGGGGGGGAGGAGTCAGAGGGGTTTATGGGAGCCACCCTCCCATACACCACTCTGGCTCCTCCCCCTCCCATACGCCACTCTGCCTCTCTACCCGGCTCCCTGGTGTCTTGTGAACCTCCGTTGCTGACAAGAGGCAGAGTGGAGTATGGGAGGGGGAAGGAGGCAAAGTGGTGTATGGGAGGGGGAGGAGGCAAAGTGATGTATGGGAGGGGGAGTAGGCAAAGTTATGTATGGGAGGGGAGGAGCCAGAGTGGAGTATGGGAGGGGGAGGAGCCAGAGTGGAGTATGGGAGGGGGAGGATCCAGAGTGGTGTATGGGAGGGGGAGGAGCCAGAGTGGTGTATGGGAGGGGGAGGAGCCAGAGTGGTGTCTGGGAGGGGGAGGAGCCAGAGTGGTGTATGGTAGGGGGAGGAGCCAGAGTGGTGTATGGGAGGGGGAGGAGCCAGAGTGGTGTATGGGAGGGGGAGGAGCCGGAGTGGTGCATGGGTGAGTTATAGTGGTGTATGGGGGGTATTATGAATTTCAGGGCATATAGGGGGTATAAGGCATGTCGATATTAGGCATATCAGGGGGGCATAAAACATATCTGGGGGTAAAAGGTATATCAGGGGGCTCAGTTGCATATCACTGGCATATAAGAAGTATAAGGCATATCAGGGGCACAGTGGCATATCAGGGGGCACAGTGGAATCTGGCATATAAGAGGTATAAGGCATATATGGGGGCAGAGAGGCAAGCTGGGGGCCAGATGTGCATAACTGGGGGCAGTTTGGTAAATAAAAGAAAATTTAAACAAGGCTTTTTTCTCATAGTTTTTATTAAATATGAAAAATAGTTAACATATGAATTAATATTTACTAATAACTTTGCATTAAAACCTAGTTTGAGAAACACTGTGTTTGGGTTCTTGTAGCTTATTATTATGTCAGTAAAATAAGAAGGTGAATAGAGAGAGAGAGAGGCCATTACAATAAAGAGATGAAAGTGTAAATTGTACATTTTTTATTACATTATTTTAAATTGAAAAAAAATTGCATTTTTTTATTCGATTAATCGAAAAAATAATCGGCCAACTAATCGATTATTAAAATAATCGTTAGTTGCAGCCCTAGAGGCTATAGAGGCTTAATGGTAGGTGCTGCTACCAAAGTCTGTTCACCACTCCGCAGCATTCCTTTGATATGAAATGTGTATTCTTTCTTCGAATAAACTCAATTAAGCTGCTTCCCTGGTATTCAGGTCACGTGCTCTTTATCATGGGCACACGAGTTGCGGTTAGGCATGCCCACTCCCCACTCTATCCCCCTCCTATACAGTTTTACGATATGTGGGACCAGCCCTGCCCCTCATATTGCTAACCCCATTTTATTGCTAGGCCGCTCTGGCGAGGGAGGGCTCAGAGTAACCTGCATTCATACGGAGACACCCCACATACATGATATGGACAAAAGTATTGGGACACTTGACATTTACACCAACAGGGACTTTTATGACATTGCATTATAAATACATTAATATGTAGTTGGCATAGGACTGTCCAAAATGTCTTGCCTTTGTGCCTTTGCCACCAGGGACCCTTAGGCAAAACGTCACTTTTGTCCTATTGTTAATCTGCCTCTGGTTGCTATGAAAAGTGGATAACTTTTACCCTCATCAATTGTTCTTCACGTCCTAGTTTACTTTAAAGGTCAACCTTGGGCAATATTTATCAAAGTTAAACTGGTACGATTCTATCGCCAGTCACTATATGAAATATATATATCAGAGCTTTGAAGGCTTGGAATTGTTTCTTAATTCATAGTGGTTCTCCAGCTGCAGACAATCTCTATAGGCCCAAAGCTGGGTACATTTTAACAAGGACAGAAAGCAATAAACCTCACAAAGATCAATATTATAAAAATAAAGCCTGCAAATACTAGTTAAAAGACATAGAATAAAATATGCTTTCCACGTTCATTATTTGAGGATGTACAAGAAAAATCAATATATTTGTTTTTCTTTAGATTAAGTTATTTCAAATAAATGCAACAGAACCTGTGCAAATACGGATTTAACTGGGAAAAAATGCATTCATAATTCATCACAAAAATACTGCATTGAATATATAAAACATAATACCATTTCTAATGTTACTCATGCTTCTTTGGCAAAGCAATAATGTTTCTGATGAACATCCTAAAATCATAATTCAATTTACGGTGTTTAAACAAACGAAAGCTTGCAACCAGGTGAAAGCTTGCACCAGTAGTACCTGGTGCCTTTCCATTTTCTTTTACTATGTAAAAGGCAAGAGAAGGGGACTAAATATTTACTACATTACATATCACAACCCAATCTAATTGGGCTAATGCTTTATCAGCCAGAAATGTTGGAGGGCTCCAAAGAGTAATCATGAGACGATATAATTCATGGTGATAGCTCCCCTATTTGTGGGTAGTGATACTGTACCCTAGTAGTGTTTGTAGGCTACTGTACTTGTAACTCCCATTTTATTATACTGTAACCTATAAAAAAACTGTTAAGGTTTAATACATACAAATATACATAAATACAAGTTAGAGTAGCATTAGCTCCGGCCCTATAAACTACCCCATATTCAACAGGCTCAGCTAGATATCTATCTCTCCCACTTACAATAAATTAACTTAATACATACACAAACGTTAAAACAATAGTGGGGACTATGGATAAAAAGTAACCACCTGAACAAAGGTCTTGGCTCATAAACCTCCTATATGCCTCCACTTATTCCATAGATTGCTTTTAACAGACCCCATGACCAGTGATTGCAAATTCAGGAGATCCAAATGACTCAGACAAGTATTACAAAAAACTGGCATTGTTATCTTGAACAACTCTGTAGTAATGATGATGATGATGATGATGATGATGATGGAGAGTTTATCCCCTGTAACTACACCTGAAGTATAGATTCTAAAAGTCTAGAACTGGAGAGTTCAAAGTCATTGCCGCATCTTGTCTATGCATATAAATATAATGCACTGCTTGCTAGTGATGTCCGGATCATGAACGAATCGTTCATTTGATCCGATTCTTTTTAGTGATCCAGATGAATCGGTTCAGTAGACTGAACGATTCATTTGTAGCAGTTCAGTCTGTGAATCATGCAGCGAGTCATCTGCAGAGCACTCAGACACAGACTCTGGGATCAGGTTACAGCTCATTCATTCACAGAGGAACGATGACTCAGAGTCAGAGAGTCGTTCAAAGATTCGAATGATTCAATGATTCATATGATTCAAATGATTCATATGATTCAAATGATTCAAATCTTACAGGGATCCGGATCTTACAGGGATCTGGATCTTACAGGGATTCGAATCATTCAGAGAATATAACCATACTTTTATAAATAAAAACATTAATAATCACTGCCCCCAGGATTTACATTCCCCTTTACCTCTAACTGCACCTTAAATTAACTTTATTAAATTAATTAAATTAACCCTAAACACCCCATCAACCATAACTGCCCCTAAATTAACCCTAAATACCCCATTAACCATAACTGCCCCTAAATTAATTGCATGTACTCCAGATAAATTACCTAATAAATTTGTATGGTTGATGGGGTCTTTATTGTTATTTGGGGCAGTTATGGTTAATGGGGTGTTTCGGGTTAATTTGGGGGCAGTTATGGTTAATGGGGTGTTTAGGGTTAATTTAGGGGCAGTTATGGTTGATGGGGCGTTTATGGTTAATTTAGGGGCAGTTATGCTTAATGGGGTGTTCAGGGTTAATTTAGGGGGAATGATGTTCCTGTTGTAGAGTAGAGACAAGTATATAAATGGCACAGAAACCAAGGGGACCCTTTTGTCACCAAGGAACTTGGGGCAAATGTCCCTTTGCCTCACTACTTAGTGTCCTGTTAGTAACATTTTCATAAGGGATTGGGAGCAATAAAGGCAAGGCCATATAAGTCCAAAGACTGTCATTCATGATCAGTGGTAGAATGTCTACTGAACTCATCAGTAAGACTTATATCACTATCAAGTAAAAGTCAACTGGAGAGCTCTATGATTAAGTGTAGGAGTTTATTATTAGAGCCCAAACCCCACTGGCAAAGAGTAACATGAATTCCTAATTATTTCCATTAACAGTTTTTAATGATTTTAATGACCACAGGGAGGCATTTATATTACATGTAGTGAAAGACATTATTCAACTAATTTTTTGTGGATGCTATTTTGGGAGCATATATAGTGCTAGTATGGGGATTCATCTAATTATAACAGAATACATCAAATCATGTATTTGGCTGTCAGCTTTGTTTTCCTTAGTGTTAGAATTCCCTTCTGTATTATTTTTCAAAGAGGCTTTATCCCAAATGACAGTTGTTTTTCAACAAAAATCACACAATGAACATTTTCTGCATTATAAAGATGATCATTTTAATAAAATCTTGGCTCTTTTTGATTTGATTAAAATGTTTTGTTTTAGATGTTACATATTCGTCTGTTCATTTGTGATCAGTGTGGAGAATTTCAGGATCCATGGAGCAAATCCACGTTTGGTGCCTTTCCAAGGAAGTACCAACAAATCTTTGTTTTTATGTTCCTTAAGTGTCCATTTAAGTAAGACTATTGAGTTATTTGTCTATTGATCAACATGCAAAATGGTATATTATATAAAAAGTTGTAGAGATGGGTTACATAGTCCTGAAGGTGGACATGGAGCCAACTGTACAGAAAGGACAAACACATTAAAGGACCAAATTAATAACTAAGAAATGCAATTGGAGACCACATGGCTCCATCTGAATCTCCGCCATCTTTGAAGAGCTGGGCTGAGCCAGGTGTGAGGCTTGAGTGAATGCCAGCTTGCCCAGATTTTTGTGGTCTAATCCGTAATTGTTTGTCTTGTCTGGCATGCTGGAGTGCAAGAGATTGCCTATGCTCACTTTCAAGGATTTTTTATGGCACCTGTCTTCCCTATGAATTTTCCCTCCAAAATAATAATTTGAAATAACTTTTTTTTTCCGCACCAAAACCATTTAAAACAAGATATTGTTTTTTACTTTTTTATGCTGAAACATTGGTGTAATTGCTGCCATCTTTACTCAGAGATACTGTATAGCTTGAGAGTGATTAAAGGAAGGATAGGTTAACAATTTTGCTGGTCAATTACAATAATACTTCACAAAAGAATATGTAAAAAAGCAGGCTGTGTGAGAAGGTATGATCACGGCAGAGAGGCTGGCCTGACAATAGTAATTAATTAGGCTATTATGCATTCTACTGTGATAATTGCGTTCCTGGAAAGTCACCAGCCATGAAAAAAGATCCAGCACATAAATGTAATTTATCAATCCGAATAACTCCAAAACAGCTGCAGTTTCTCACCTTGAATATACCAAAACGCAATATGGGTAAAAAAAAAAGTAAATGATCTATACACCTTTTGTATTTATAATGTGTAAACTGCTATCTAACGCGTATCATTCTCAAGCTTTGTAGCTGTATAAAAATATATAAAATAAATATAGAATGCAAATGACCCTGTCAATCACATTTATAAAATGCCTTTTAAATAAAGGAATAATATATTCTCCATGAGAGAAAAAAATATTTTAAAGATGCCTATTTGAAATATCTAAATTTGATGACTGTATTTAATTAGCATTTGGATGTGACATCATATCTGCCTATTGATGACATATGACGCCTGAAGGTAGGCATCGTCATCTATAGTGTACATCAGCCAGTTTCCCTTGCAACCAGCCCATTGACCAGCGGTGTACTGGGTAGCCTGATCTGCTTCAGTCCTAGGCCAACTGCTGCTGTATTTAATATAGAATCAATTTATGATGTTTTGCAAAAGTCAATAGATATATAAGAACAAGATATATAAGAACAACTGTTCTCTTCTCTGAGTACCATGGGTTAGCCGCAAAAAAACAAGACTGTGACAAAGGTCAGTGTTTATAGCTGGCATCAAGCATTCTTGCTGTCTTTAACTGGTAGAATTATCAATAACACTCATTCATTTATACTTTTGAGCATCAAAACCAGCTAAGATAAATGGAGATTTATAAGAATTTAAAAAAATACTTCAAAAACAGCTCTCTATCTCTCTAACCCTCTCACTGCTCTCCCCACCAAGCTCTTCCTCTCTCATAGCTTTCCCTCTCCTTCAGCTCATGCTCTCACACCTGCCCCACTTCATCTCCCTCCATCTCTCAAAGCTTTCCCTCTCCCTCAGCTCTTCTTCTCTCACAGCTGTACCACTCCTTCTCTCACAAGTTTCCCTCTCCCTTAGCTGTCCCTTTCTTACAGCCATCCCTCTCCCTGAACTCTCCCTCTCCACACAGTTCATTCTCCTTGTCTCTCTCCTGTTCTCCTAGTTTTCCCTTCCACTTACCTCCCTTTTACTCCAGGGAAATGTAATGTGTCTTACGTGTCTTACCTCGTTACCGGAGGTCTTGCCCACCTGAGCTTAGGGCCTGGGGCCCTAATTCTTATTTGTCTTATTCAAAGAACGTCCCTGTATTAATCGACGTGCAATTTCAATCATCAAATTGTTTCTTTGCAACATCTGTCCATGAGTTCCTCAATGAAGATTGCATTAGAATCAGAATTTCAGCAAAATAGAAAGCCTTAACACATTTACTGATCTGTAGAGCAGATTGAGCTGGTGGCCCTTATTCACCCATTTTCCATCACTCTCTAAGGCTTTTATCACAAGTATCTTAGAGCAAAGCAGCAATTTAAAAATCTTCTCTATTGAGGGTTATGTATGCAACCGAGTGAGGCATTTATAGGTAGAATGATATATTTTATCATCATGATTTAACTCCCAAACATATTTTTTGCTGTACATATACACTTTATTGTACATTTTAGGACTGTAGAACATTGTGATAAACTCATACCCAGCAAACTTTCAGAGCTTTTAAAAAAGAGACACAGATAGAATTGCCCCCCCCCCAAAAACCATCCCTTTAAAAAAAAAAAAACCATTTGTGAGATATATTCAGATATCTATATAGAAACCATATTTTTATATAGTATTTTTTATATTTGCTTTAATGGAAGCTGAATTTAATTGCATTCATTTATGAAAGATATGATTACATACTTATGGTGGGAAAACAGTTACAAAATTATCACACATGTACATCTTTGTCCAATTTTACTTTTTTTTGCAAAAGGCCGTCACTCAGTTTAAATGATTTATTTTCGTTTCAAGCAGGATTGTACCTTCCATACCTTGTGAATCAGTTCAAAACTTCAGATCCAATTAATTATTTGCAAATCTGGAAATACGCATCTTTTTTTTTTCCACCAGCACCTACATTTCATTGCGTTTTGCTCGAAATATTGCTGGCTTCAGGTATTTCTTTGTTGTCTCGCATTAAGTGACTTCAGCGTACATGCGGCAGACTGTGGGAGACGCATAATGTAATGGCAGGTAAACCTCCCGGGGGTTGAGTACACAGCATGGAGACCTGCAGATACCCAATAAAATTCTGAATTCAGAAAAGTTACTTTTTTTTTTTCTTTCTAGAGCTTGAAATATTATATCATTATTTACTTGAATATAAAGATGTCAAAAGGATGTGTTTTTTGTATTGAAGCATGCATTAAATGGCACTGATCTTAATATAAATACATTTTGCTATGGTTGCTTGTTGTGCAGGACATTTGGACCCCCAGACCTCACATTATGAAAGCCTAACCCTGCTGAGCAGTGGTGTATTTATCTTCAGTGCTGCCCTAGGCCTAACCAAGGGCTGTGCCACCAGCCCCCATCCTTACTGATGGGTGTTGGTATATAATGTCATGTCCCAGTGCTCCACTTTTTAAAGGCCTAACACCTGAAAGCAACTATGAGGGGGGGGGGGGGTGCTGCCTCCTGTTATGACAGGGAGATTGTGGTTGTCTTCCTATTAGGAGGGTATCTAAACTTGTAACACAGACGCTTAAAGAATAATGCATCTTTTGGTAATATCACATATTAGTGCCAGCGTCGTAAATTTTAATATTGTGTGAATGTCGGCAAGAAATCTGACGACACCAGTTCAATGAGTTGAGTAAGCAAGAGCTTCTTTATTCAAGTGCGCACAGGGGAGAGTCCAGTTCGCAGACTTCTCTCTCCCTCCTTAATTTTCTAACAATATATAGGCAAAGAAGCGCAAACAGTTATTAGCATATTGTCTAGCCATCTGTTGGTATATTTACTTTGATTTGCTGACACACACGGTTTAAAGAGGTGAAGAAAAAAATAGCCCCCCCCCAGACATGTGCAATCTTTACTTACAGAAGGTCAAGAAAGGGACAACTTGTCCTTTGTCGTGGCGGACTCTGATTCTTTCGCAACAAGGCACTTAGAGCAAAGAAAACATACGAAAACATACCATATGTACACATTCTTCCGAGACACAAACAAGACATAAGTAAACTAAGAAATGAGGTAGACAGGTGATTGTAGTGTTATCTTATCTGCTATCAACAGAATAAGCAATGAGGTAAAGATCATTGTGCTGACATCCAGAATCAGCAAAATTCAACTTCCACAATTGATACATAACAATTGTAATATAATTATTACAATAATAATTCCCTTAAGATCATATTAGCAACTAGGACTTAGTTATATGCCCTCTCGTTTATACTGTACTATACTGTAGTAATGAAAATAAAACTCCCCAGATGACCTGATTATTTAACAATATTCAGAAAGAAAATAAAATGGACACACTTCAGTGCACATCTATAGAGAAAGAAAAGTGTTTTGCTCAGGAGGCTGCTGAATTACAAATGACTATATTGCATTTAGTTTGAGTGACATACAATTTAAATGCAGACCTCAACAGACATCACAAATGGAATTCTCCCACAGAATGTGTTTCTTTTTTTCATTAGTTTCTTGTTTTCTTGGGTTTTTTTTGGAAGTTGACTCATATTATAGATTTTACGTAGCCGTTTTATTACGGCTAACTATATGGTTATGTGACAACTTTTTTGAGAGCAAACTTAATGTGAACAATATACTGAGTATTTTATGGTGATATAAAATTGATTTAGTATATATGGCCCAGTTAGAGAAGGTAAACTTGGTATGTACGAATTATGAGGTTTAACGGTTCTGCCATTTTACAGAAGCAAGCAGTGGGGTGGAAGGGAAACACAGAAGAAAGAAGCCTAAAATATTTGAAATCTGAATTCAGATTGGGCTTACAGTACAAAATATACCGTATTGGCTCGGATATAGGCCGCCCCCGTATATAGGCCGCACCCTAAAAGTTTGGTGCTTTTTTAAAGAAAACGTTTTTTTCTTTAAAAAAGCACCAAAAAAACATGCTGCCACTCTGCCCCCCCCCGAGATATGCTGTCACTGTCCTCCCTCCCCGAGATATGCTACCACTGTCCGTCCCCCCCCGAGATATGCTGCCACTGTCCCCCCCCCGAGATATGCTGCCACTGTCCTCCTCCCTCCCCGAGATATGCTGCCACTGTCCTCCTCCCTGCCCGAGATATGCTGCCACTGTCCTCCTCCCTGCCCGAGATATGCTGCCACTGTCCTCCCTCCCCAAGATATGCTGCCACTGTCCTCCTCTGCCCCCCGACTTACCGGAGCTGACTCCCGGGTGTCTTGCGAGGCCGGCGGGGGACATCTACGCAATACGCGTATACAAGGCTGCGGGGGATCTGTATCCTAACCCCGCTGCCTGCCCGGCGCCCGGGACTGCATGTCCCGGGCGTCGGGCGCTAGACCCCGAATATAGGCCGCACCCCCACTTTAAAGACTTAAAGTGGGGGGAAAAAGTGCGGCCTATATTCGAGCCAATACGGTATATGTCACCATTCAAAAGTTTGGGATCACTTCACTTCAAATGGATCAGAAATACAGTGTAGAAGTTGTTAATGTTGGAAATGAGTTTTGTAGCTGGAAACGGCTGACTTTTAATGGAATATCTTCATAGGTGTACAGATGCCTTTTATTACTCCTGTGTTCCAATGGTACGTTGTGTTCGCTAATCCAAGTTTAAGTTTAAAAGGCTAAATGATCATTGGAAAACCCTTTGGCAATTATGTTTCAGCTAGAAATGTTTGTTTTCCATCAAAACAGCTAAGTGACCCCAAACTTTTGAAGGGTAGTATAGATACTGTATATGGATAGATATATAGTCTGTCATATATCCCTTTCTTGACCTCTCTTTCCTTTGCTGATATTTTTCTTCTAGGAGGTCAGAATGATTTCTGCATAGAAGTGTCTTACATCCCTAAAAGTTACAATACACATAATGTGTATACAAAGAGCATAAAATATGTTCAGAAACATGTTATGTAGTTACATCATAACTTTCTCTTTATCTGAAAGTATAATCAGAAATTCCTTCATTCAATATGGCTAATTAGTTGTGCTAACAGATCACTGAACCATTTAGCAGGGAGATTTTTTGCAATAATCATTTTCTAATGTCTTTCATTCTTCTACATTTAGAAGGCATAGCGGACATATTGATATTCACGTGAAATCTGTACTGGAAACCTGGTTGTTATTTTATACCTGGTAGTCTGAGATGACTGGGTGAACAACGCACCCACATTTCCTTGGGTATCAGTGCTTTTCATCAATTTGCATAATTGGTTATTTAATCTCTGTGAGTTTCAAATATAGTTAACACAAGGTAAAGTTTCCTTGTCTAGATCCAGAGGAGGGGAGGATAAGAAGTGTTATCTGTAGTGAAAAGTGCTTTTCTCAGGAGACTGAAAATAAATTACTATATTGCATTTAGCTTGAGTGACAAGCAATTTAAGTCCTGGGTATTGTCGATGTGGAAACGGGAGCTCAGTGCATTTTTCCAGTTGGGTGTGAATGTGGAGGGGGAAATGGTGTATGTGACCAGTTGACTTTGTTGATGATTAAAAGTGTATTTAGTGTTAATTGTCAAATTGAAAAATCCCTTAAAATATTATAAAATAAAAATTTTAATTAAATATTTTTTAAAAAATCAGCCAGATTCATAATACCATAACTAAAGAAAAATAAAGGTTCTTCATCCATTAATCGTCTTCTACTGTGTATAAAAAAAAACCCAATATCCAGACAATGATAATAAGTGCAATTGATTTTGATTAATTATAATAAAATAACCTTGGCAGTGCACTAGATTATCTGTTTCATAATATCCTCCGATAAGTAACTTATAACAGTTCCCAACATTCCATATTGCCAAAGAGGGGCACATTTGAAGCCAAAATGATACATTTTTATGATTGTAAAAACAGAGGACTTAATGTGGATTTGAGCTTCTTAGCACACTATGAAGACTTCCTATAACCTGTGGTTTTTTTTTTGTTTTTTTTTCCTTTCTCTTCTTCTCTCTCTCCTACACGCTTACCCCTGCTCCCCCCCTAGCCTTATCTGTGCAGTATATGCCACTATTTACTATTTACGACCCTCTTAGTTTTTTGTCTGCAAATTCTCTACCGTGTTGTTTTAACCCTGTATCAGAACATGTACTGGTCAGTTTTAAACTGTGTTTTTCACTTGCTTGGTCAGAAATGCTTTTGACTAGATAAAGGGAGGACTCCCAAAAGCTCGTCTATTATTTTAAATATTGTTAGTCCAATAAAAAAGGTATTACAAGATTCTGCAACATTCTGTTTTTTTGCATTCAGAATAGTTCTAATCCTTTCCAGGCAAGACCGCACTGAGTAAGTAAGGACTGAGTAAGAATAGGATTAAGTTAACCTTTGTTCACCGGTATCCTGCTGGAAGTAGTGATACATCTTCCTCTGTAACCCTATATGCAGTTAACTACAACTTCTAGAATACCGGTACATCGTTAGGTTAATTTGACTGATTTCTACAAGAGACAATATCATATTAACATACAAGGTTATTTCACAGTCTCCTAATGTCTTGTAAAAAATCCTATCAAAAAGGTTAACTCAGAGTTGATACGCTGATGCATACACGTAATTTCTTCATTAACTATCTACAAATCTGCATCTTCTGCTCACAAATTTCACTAAAGCGATCTCTTTCTTGCTTACTCCAGTAGAAAAAAAAATGATAATAGCTCTAATGTATCAGCGGGAATAGCAGTGCCAACGTGACATTGTGATTCTCAGCAGAATATCCCTCATATCTGGAATGTCAGATCGGAATACATTTCTAAGCAATAGGAAATTAGTATGTTCAAAGAGCTTCGTTTTGTCATTAAAACCCAAGGAGTTTCCTATACTAATGCTGACAATATATTTTATGCTGTGATTATTCATCTCTAATCTGCTTTTGTATTGTACTAGAAACAATTATATGCCCTTAATGTTGTTTGTGTTTTTTATTCTTGAATGCTAAGTATTGATGGATTTTTTACTCTTTTTATTTTTTCCCACAAATTATAAAACGCTGTTTTTGAGATACTTAGTTGATGCAGCCACTGTCAATTTATTTAGTTAGATGATATCGTATTCTAATTATTTACTAAAGACCTAGGAAGTACATTAAAATAACAATTTATTTTAAAAATTTTATCCAACAAATGTATTTTTTTTGAGCGTCCACCATTTGTTTTTTAATAAATAGAATCATTTTTACCCCTTAAGGACAATGGGCGGTCCCTAAACCCATTGAAAACAATGCATTTTGAGCCTGTACATGTACAGGCTTTGTCATTAAGGGGTTAAAGCCCTATCACTGGTGAAAATGTTTCATATTGCCAGCTACCTCTTCACGGGGTTGTCACTTATTCTGATCCGTATCTTGCAAAAATAATAACCCTAGCCAGGCTACTACACTGTATGTAATAAACCCAGCAAGTTAACACCCCAATTTCCGAGTAAAACCTTAGCAAGTCTAGGAATCCTGAATGACCTCAATTTTACATTAATGTTGTCCAAGAGAGCCAGAGAGTCTGAGTTTTGTGACATTATAGGGAAATATGTGATGCTGTCCAATTACCATCTTTGTTTTAATTGTCCATGTATTCCTCAAGGCTTGCCTGTCTGCATTTATTAAATAGTTTCCTATTCTCTTTCTAGAATTTTACTTCTATACCCCTGAGAAAATGACTAGAAGAAAGAGAAGCATTTGTCATTAGGGCTGTACTATCCATAGCCACGAACCATGCAGCTTAGAACATAAAGCTGAGAGTTGGGATGGGGATTCTTTCCAAACAAAACTGCACAATATGAAAAAAAAATGAGAAAGGACTTTCATAGGGTGCGTTCCAAAATGACTGTTAGACTGGGGCAATGGAAACTCTAATTCTGATCTTGGATACATGGATTATGGATCTAACCTGGATGGTGGACATTTTTAAAAAGTTGCATTACATATTGGTAATATAAATTAGGTGGTGGATAACTTCTACACACTGGAAATTTATGAAAAACACAAACATTTATTTACCTAAATATATAGATGGATTCCTTATTATTTTGCAATTATAGGATATGCTTACCTTATGGATTTTGATTAGAACAAGCATGAGGCGATTTGGTGATCCCCTCTCCCCTACACATGCATAATTTAAGTGTATAAAGAAACTATACATTTATATTTACATTAATCAATAGAACATAAAAACTGTGTTATAATTAAACCAGTTTAGCAATTTGTTTTTTTACAATAGACATTAAATAATAATTTAATAATGCATTTTTACTTCTTGTGATGGCACTATGCAGGTACTTTGGACACTCGTAAGCCATTGGAAAAAAGCACGCTGTGTGTTTACTAAACTGTTTTGAATTTTGGTTACATTATATATATATATATATGCTAAAGACCCAATCTTGATGTATTTATGAATTTAATTTTAGAAAATGATATTTTAAAATATATATTATTAGAAAATACCTTGTACCATTGCGCAGTATCTATTTTTGCTTGCTTAGTTGCTTGCACATTCTACCTGGAAACCATACCTTTCATTGAATTATGAAGGAACAAAACCAACAGGTTTCTTGTGAAAGCACAACCTACAAATGTAAAATCACCCCCCATGTATTCAGAGTGTTACATGGGTGAACCACAAGAACACATTTTTCATGAGAACCTCCTAAAATAGTTTGGAGACGGATTTCAATGGACCAGCAGATCAGCATAACTGTATTTAACTGTGTTAATATTAGTTGGTAATTAGTAGTGTTATCTAAATTATGCATTGGAAAATATAATTCTTAGTTCCATATGTATATATTTAAACTTCCAGAGGAAAGGATATTGGCTTAACATACTAGAGAATACAATGAATGTTTCGCCCTAGTGGAAAAGAACCTTTAGGAGGCCCAGGTTTTGCTTTTAAGTGGGTTTTGTTGTTTATTTATGTTTATAATCTACCTGTGTTGTAGCTAAAGCTTCACTTCCCACCATTAGCATCTATTAGTCCGATCCTGGCAACTATCTGCTTATGCTTCGAGTATGCCCTCTACGCATCTCCCTTTCTTGGAAATTCAATGCCAGCTCTGCACGCTAACGATCTAATTAAGTTCTTCATGATTCTATTTGGAGAATTTGCTGTTTCTGTACATGAATAGAAAGGGGGAGAGGGAAGAGTTGGGGGAGACTGTGTGTAAACACAACCTACAATCAATAGAACCAAACTAATTTGCTCTCTGTGTAAGTAATGGATGCTTGTCTTCCACCCCCTAAGAAAGAATTATTGAGCATTGTCTGAGACGTACTCTCGTTGCTAGGGGCATATTACCAGATATGAATTCTGACTGGAGTCTTAAGTGAGTTGTTGTATAGCAGACTCCTTTATGGCATGATATCTTTATTAATAATGTTCTGTCCAGTTAAGTGTCAGTATGTGGTTTAACTACAACATTGACCAGGCCTGGAATCACACAGGGTTTCCACCCTCTTCCTATTGCTCTAGTAGAGGGTCACAAGTAGACATATGCAGACATCTCAACTCTCGCGGATGCTCCCTGTCGCCCACAAACTATTACAAATATCCTGGATTTATTTATTTTTTAAAGCTTTCCATTAAGACCATTGAACTCTCTCTCGTGCTCTCTCTCAAACAAATCTGTGCTCAGGTGTACCTGTGCCCTGGTCCTCCTCTGTGGAGCGTCCTGATAGGTCTCTCTTTATGCTAACTAGCATATCAGTTTTATCAGTAGACGAACAAGAGAGACCAATCTGATATTTCTTCATTAGTCCTGCTGGAGAGGGACTTTATTAGTCCTGGTAGAGATTGAGTCAGGATGCGCGCCGTGTCACTCACTTTCCCGGTTTCTCCAGAGCCCGTCTACCACAGAGGAGGACCAGGGCACACATACTGGGGGCCAGAGCACCACTCCGGTGACCTTGTTCATACATGCTGGGGGGGCGGAACATTGGCCCGGTGAAGCCACCTACCTGAAATGACTTTTTGCAGATTGGGATGTGCACATATGGCAATTGAGGAGGTTACCCCTTAATGTTTGCAGCGGCAGTTACTGTAAATAAGGGCCATGAGATAAGATACCTTGAGCATGATTGTCCTTAGGTGAAGAATCTTTAGGTTTTTGTGATAAATTATGAGGCTTTTTTAACACATACTTCATTAGGCAAAATTAATATAATTCATAATATATTGGAAATGTGACTACATACACTTTAGTTCAAACTTTTGGGGTCACTTAGAAATGTCCTTGTTTTTGAAAGAAAAACTAATTTTGCCTGTCAAAATATTATTAAATGGATCAGAAATACAATGTTAATGTTCTAAATGACTATTCTAGCTGGAAATAGTTGCACCATCACTCCTGTGTTCCAATGGCACGTTGTGTTCTCTAATCAAAGTTTAAAAGTAATTGATCATTAGAATACCTTTTGCTGTTATGTTACACAGCCAGAAATGCCCTTGTTTTCCATGAAAACAGGTAGGTTACCCCACGCTTTTGAATGGTAGTGTACATTGCCATTGCCTTTAGTCTTTCAAATGTTATTTTACAGGAAGTTTTTTTTCATCATTTTACAATTTTCATCATTGTGAAAGGCAAATGTGTTTTGAAACATCTCATGTTCTCTGTTTTCTTTACCCTCAGGTGGTTGCACTTAGTAAAAGGAGCAAAGAAGCAGAGGCAGCATTTTTGAGTGTGTACAAGCAACTAATTGAAGCGCCAGGTAAGTTCATTTGTGGCAATGTGTTGTATTCAGGCAAATATTAAAAGGAAATTAAAACTCTCTTTGCCTTTTTATGAAAAGTATATTTTGCAATCTTGGCAAGATTCGCTCCTTCTTTCGCTGCCTACCTGTTGTGAAGGATAGAAGTTTTATGAGATCCACTGTCAACACAAATCTTTAGTATATCAGACTTGGCTTGTGTGATTGCTCAGCAAGTATTTTGATCGGAGTCCTCACTGCGTGTCTGTAATTACGAGAGAGAGAACCGTAAATCTTTTTGATATTGTTCACACAGATGTGCCGCGAAGGAAATGGGGGAAAAAAGAACAGCATAATGTGTTAAGAGCTTAATTAATGTCAGTGCTGTGTCGGTTGGTGTGATTTACATTTCAGCGCTGTTGTGTGCTGCAAATAACAAATTTTAAGTTGATACGGGGCAGTTTTTCTGTTGGCTTCTAGCTTTCTAATTTGTAACTTACTGCCAAGTGCCTCTATATGATGCGAGTTAAATGAACTCTCTAGCCCTAAATACAAGTAAAATGCACGCTGGAGTCCATCCTACATGGACCCCAGCGCATATCACTACATACAAATCAGTGCATGCATTTATTTTTCGGAGGAGTCATTTTTCCTCTTCTGCTTCTACTGATGGAGGCAATTTGTTTACGTACAATGTCTGTGTCTATTGCTGCTCAACTTGTGTACTTATGTTCAAGTTAGTTAAAAGCCCCCACTCAATATAGAGCTAAGTAGAAGCAGGCAATGAAGGATATCTCATTTCCATCTCCAATAAAAAATAATGTATACACTGATTTTTATGTGGTAAAATGCATTGGGTGCATGAAACATGGAGTCTAATGTGCATTAACAATTAATAAACCATGAGCGTAAGCTCATTGTAAAAGTTCAATGGCAGGAGAATAGAGGTTTGGCTTACGCCAAGCTACACTGTTTTAGATAGAAGGGCTAATTGTTTTTGCCCTGTATTGCCCTGCAGTGTGTTGACCTAGGGGTCCAGCTGTTGCCTCCCAGGCTCTCATAAACCGGCAAGTTGTGCTGGGGTAAAATGACTAACTTTAAGCAACAATATTATACAACACATTTCAGCTCACAGATGGTTGAGTGAGAAAAGGCTAATCGGTTCTGTAGAGCTTGCCAAGTTGCAGCGTATGCCGTGCAATGTGGGATAAGAATGCGTGAAGTTTCTTTATATGTGGAGCCCATTGGTCTTGATTACCAATTTCACATATGTTTTATCAGAGGCTGTTTAACAGAGCGCAAGGCAGTTCAGCCATATATTGTCTGCTTAACTGGCCTGACACCTCCATCATACATAAGTCTATACTTCATTTCCTTGTTGGCCGTAGAGTGAATGTACAAGGATGTACAGCTTGCCTTTAATGAAAAAGTCTGAATCTTAGATTATTTAATGCTAATTATAAAATCTTACATATGGTGGACTGTACACACTTGAGAGTAATACACAAGTGGCCACACTGTTCCACAGTCTTCAAAATAAATTGCACATGATTAGCTCGGAGCCTGCCATGTTGCAGCTTGTCATCAGTGGGTGCTTAAGGAAAAATCCCACAGTCTTTTTTATTATTATTAGTACTAGTACCACTTAATAAATTATTCATACAAGCTTTCTGTAAAGTGAAATCCGGGACATTCTTTTAATGCTTTCTTTGTATAATACCAACATTCACCGTATTTGGTAGAGTAATAATGTATTAAAAAGGAATCAGCGCACACCCAATAAATATCTGACAATATATTGCTTACCATGGAGCCGAATCAGTGGGACTGCCCTGCATTTTAACCCGCAGAGACTCTCATGCAATTTAAAGGCTTCTCTGGATACCTCTCTGAGGCATAAATACTGGGCATTCCATTGCACTATATAGCCAGCATAATAAACATAAATAAAATTACTTTAATCACATTCAATATCACTCGTTATTTTGTGTTGTAAACTAATAGCTTTAATGGAAGTTACAGCATAAAAAAATCAAGCCACTTTTGAATAATAATTTACCTCTTAATTTAAGAGAATCATGGGGGCGGGGGTCAGAGAAAGAAAGGATTGTACTAACAATGGAGACATCCATTGCCCTAACAATGGAGACATCCTTAAGGTTCTAGTATGGAGACATTCTTAAGGTTCTAGTATAGGCTCAGTCCTAGATCTTGTAAGAGTCTACTGCAAATTTCCCCAAGGGGGCATCCAACTAATTAATGTCATGGTGAGGGGTACTCAACAAGCACTATCTATACATAAGATACCTTAAGTTGGCACAGTGATTTGGTGGGAGAGGGTGCCATCTATGTATGTATTGATTACTAACAAAGCATCCTTTCAAACATTTCAAATTACCAAAGAGTGACAGCTTTGTTAGGGGGTGTGGTTAACGGTGGGGCCTTACTAAGACGTTTTTGTGACTTTGTGACCTCTAGTATGAAATAGTTTAGCCAAAGTGAACACTCAATAACAGATGCTGTCAAAAGCCATGAAAGAAAAAAATCATAGGATAATTTGGTCATGTGTTATAGATAGTTCACGCATGCGTGAAAAGTTCAGTATATGAGATGCAGCATCCACTAGTGGCTAAGACTGGGATTGCAGTTTCTTGTTGCCCAAACATTTCCAAGAATACCTAAAAATAAATATATAGACAACGGACCCAAAGCTAGAAATTAGCAGCCTCTTCAGTTGGAAGTGCAGTGTCTAATGTAAACATTGGCCGTGACATTAAAGGAGCAATTACCGACAAATCTTTAAATTACTGTTTTCAATTTTTCATAATTGGATTATGGAGAAAGATCCAAGATATCCTGTGGCACTGTTTGAAGGCAGATTCAACATATGTGTAGTTCCAGAATACTGAAAGAAAAACGAGTTGTATGAACGGTTGAATTTATATTCATTAAAGCAATATTCAGATTTTTTTCTGTTTGAAATCTGTGAAACACTACACAGCTACTTGGGAGGGTATGGATGGTAGCCTGTGCGGACGCCTGGCTCTGCTGCATATCTGAACACAGGCATCAGCATCCGAGAAAATAAAAAAAGGGGTATTTTAGCTGGAAGACAGGAAGATGCAGCTTGCTTCACCGACACCTAAAACAATGGAGTGACTGCCCCTTTAAGCAATTATACTTAGTAGGCATGTTCATTGATTTAAGCCTCACAGAGGTACCAAGCAGGCTTTTATTATTTCTACATATTTTATATTTCTATGGAATTAAGTTTTAGTGACACAAACTTATCCGCGGGTCCGTGGGATACCCCAGCATATGCACTTTAATACTACATGCCCTGCAGGAGATGTGTTTGGCTGAGCACATCTCCTGCCATCTTATATACCTAATGTCAGTCAGCTCCAACTCTGGCTCTGCAAAGGCATTGGTCTCTTTGATGGGGTTTGGCTTCAATCAGCCAATCAGTGCTACTGCTTTTTTTTCTCATCTCCTCTTTTTCTCTTTGCTCCTTTCTCTTTTTCTTTCTTATCTCATCTTCTTTCTCTCCACTCATTCTCTCTCATCTGCTTTATCCATCCTCTCCCTTCTCTAGTCTCTCATATATTTTCTCTCTCTCTTTACCCAGTCATGTATTTCCCCTTTCTCTTTGTCAATATTCCCCCCTTCCTATTTTCTCTCTCTTCTCTTTACTTTCCCTGCTAGTCTATCTCTCTTTTCTCCTCCCTCTATTTTCTCCGCCCCTTAATTTTTTATGCTTTCTTGTCTCTCCATTCTCAATCTTCTCCTTTATCCACACTTCTTTCTTGTCTATTCTATTTTCTCTTATCTATTTAATCCCCTTTCTCTTAGCTTTCCTTTTCACCTCTCCTACCCTCTCCATTCTCTGTTTCCAGCGTGCTTCTTGAATAAATACAGTATAACTGCCAGTCTAATCAAATGAAGCTTAGCTCCTTTTAAAATCAATGGGGGCAGCAATTATCAATTACATGTATGCTGAACACAAATGTTTTCCTACCATACATGTGATTGACAGCTGCTTCAGTGACTTCAGTGGGAGTGCTACTGAGCATGTGCAAGATGTTTACCTATTAAAGTTACTTTAAAGCTGCTTTAGCATTTGCTAAGAAAAGGTTAATGTTTCACAAAATAAATCTGTAGGAGGCTATGGACCTGAAATGCCCAAGCGGTCTACTTTGTTTTACAAACATATATTTACATTTCTTGCATGAGCTCTGAGCTGTAAATTAATTTTGTTTTCCTCTTTTCCTTTAGCGCTTCATTATGCGATGTAAAACCACTACTAATTCTATTACGCCTAGGCAGAACATGTAGCACCTGAAATGTTGTACGCTTAGAAAAAAAACATTTTCTTGAACAGATTTAAGCTGTAGATAAAGAAATCTTTGAGTTGCTTACCGAATGAGACTTTTTATCTCTAAAGATTAACAATGCATTATGAAGAGCTAACCACCTTGTAGAGTCTCTTATTTAAGTACTGCAATATAAAATAATAGCTTACTCATTTTTTTCCAACTTGAACTAACAGGGCTATCCCAAGCTACATTATTCAAGAAGGAAAGGCCATGATTATTTAAATGGAAAGTCTAATGTTCTAGACATCCCTACTATAGAATAATGCATTTAAAACATTGAGTGAGTAACCGTGACCATCTGTGAGAACTTTAATGTGGATCTTTCCAAAACAAAAAATACCCCTTCATGACACAGAATGTGCAGCCTATAAAACATTCTTTCTTCTCTCCATTTCTAGTAGAACTATTAACACTATTGTGTTGTAAGCAGTCATGATATTTCTATGACAGTGAGACATGGATATTTTCTGTGGAGATTTTATTCATGTAGGTCACATTCGACTTATGTGACCTCTCCTGTTGTCCAGATCTTCAACAATACAAAGCTGCTCTGTTGCCATTAGTCACACAGTGTTAGCTTAGATCTTAGGTACCTTTTGTCGCACTTGCGTAGTGTTTGCTTCCAAGAGCATCAGGCCAGTTGTCCTGGCTATGTTGGCTCAGAGGGAGTCCACCTCATTGTGTAGGAGAAATTCAAATGTTGTTTTTAAATCCGTGCTACTTGCTGTTAACTGTGATCAAGGTGGGAGTGGAGAGCACCATTGCCCTGGCTGTGTCACAATGAGATTCTGTATAATGTATGGGGGTATCGTACAGGTTCTTGAAGACCAGTGCCTTGCACCCCTCTGCAGTCAAAACACCGTGGAGCATGCTCTTGTTTTATCTGCTTATTTTACACAAATTAAATAACCTGGCTACATCCGCTGGCAATTAGCAATACATCACTTTAACGCCAAACTTAATTTAAAGCCTTTAAAAAGGCAGTGTTGATCTAGTGCCCATTAAACTGAGATAAAAACCATAACTGTAATTTGCCTGATACTGAAAATACTTTCTCTAACTAATGTATTCAGATTTAAATTAAAACTATGCTGGCGGTGAAGGGTACAGTAGTAAGTGTCCCGCAGATAATTACGAGCTAATCAAGCTAATTAGGAGGAGGTCATCATTTTAAAATTCTCTGTTTTACTGTACCCAAATGCATCTTCTGTAGAAATGTCACGTTTTACTAGGCTTTGTAAAATCTCTACACACTTAAAATAGATATATAAATCTAATTACTGAGTACACAAATAATTGTAGTAAGAGATGGCAGAGGCGGAAAAAAAGACTAGAGATACTGAATATCTAATTTTCACCTTTGTTAGGCATGCCTTTGTCCTTCCTAGCAAAAAAAGCAAAACAACTATCTTGTTGTTTCTGTTCACAGAAGACATTTGGTCCACGTGCCAAACATTTTTTATATTTAACAAAACTGGTAGTTTATCCAGTTAACAGATTATTTCTCATCTATCTTGTGCCGCCTTCTGCATTAGCCTATGGATCAGGTATTCTATATTGGAATTTGTTGCGCTAGTTGAGTCTCAACAAACTTTATCCATGTATGTGGGTCAGTTTACCCTTTATTTACAATACGTTAGTTTCCTCTGTAACTAGTACGTCCATGTTTTTATGCTCACCTAGCGCGCAGCCGGGCATATTCAGATCGGGTGAGTGTGTGGAGCTCTCGACCTGCGGCTCACCGGGCACCTTCCGCTGGGCACCGGCTAAGTGTCTTCGATGAGCCCAGCAATGCTTGGTTCCACTAACCCCCTGTCCACCTTTCATCCAAACAAAGCCTTAACTTGGGCTAGCCTCTATCCGCCCATAACCCTTCCTCTTGACATAGTCACACAAATTCCAGTTTCCTTTAAGAAGCAGTAGAGGGGGGTCTCGGGTAGCCAGCCTTAAAAAGTCCCCATGTATGTGAGTATGAGCTTGTTTGAGGTTTAGTTCCAAGGATCTACTTTCTGCAAAATTCACCAAAACACGGTGAGGCAACTTCAGATCTTTTGTCAGTCCCTGGCTCTCCTGTTATCGTGGATGCCAAATAATATTACTTCACATGGCCCTTATTACTAAATAACCACATTAGCCCATTCTTTTCCCTTTTACAACTTGCCTCCATAGGTAATAACTCTCCCAAACTTATTAAAAATCCAGACTTGTAAATTAATTTGTTCACGTTGTACAATGGCAGTACAGATGGACTCATTAGCATGCACACAACAAATAATTATAGATGAATTTTTCGCCGGCCTGCCTAATGGGCTTGCTGGGTTAATTATGTCAATGTATAATTACACCAGCCCTGGGAGACATAATGACACACCCTGCTGAGCAGACACTAGCTAATGACGGTGTAATGCTGACAGAGAGAAGACGCACTGTTCGGAAGGCACCTGCTTACCTCTGCACAAACTGCTTTTGTCTGTGTTTTATTCTTTTGCTTAAATAAACAGACATTACTCAGAATTGGTGTATATAAATACGGTAGTTTAGGTATTAAAGCGCTGCCAGATGTGCGTGGAATGTTTCAGAGGAAATCTCTCCAGTGGTTTCATTATAGCAGTCCCCTTGGGTACAGAGAAAGCACAGTGAACACATTGATTGGCGTATTAAATTAATGGCTTATTAATAAGAATCCTGCTAGGTGGTACTCAGTCCCGCTTATTCCTTAATGACCATTAGGCGATCAAGCATTCAGAGTAGAGCCGTTTGAAATAGATTCCTATCAATCCTTTCCTAGGTAAATACTATAGCGTAAAAGGTGAAAACGTCACCATTATTAGATAGATGAATGGATAGATAGATAGATAGATAGATAGATAGATAGATAGATCAGACTACAGTATTAATCGTAGCCTATCATTGTCCTCAAGTCCCTCAAGCTTTTAGAGCAGGAGATGGAGGCCTCTGAGGGATCATACCTGTCATGCTCCCGGTTATGTACAAGTCATAATGTGCCGTAGGCAGAATGCACCACATCCACATTTTGTAATGACACTCAACAAAGAGACCTTCAGACAACGCTCCCAAGTGCGGACCATAGTGTTGCCCTTTGTGTTTCAAATCTGATCTGCTGGGTCCAGCCGAACAGAAACACCACATTTAAATGTTTTAAGAGTTCAAAATTGTTGGTGTGAAAGAAAAAGGAAGCTTAGAACCCCAATTACATCTTCAATAATCCTCTGTATTTCATACTAACATTGTGCAATTATTTTTTCAGGCAGAATATGATTTAAGAACAGGTTAGTGCCCATTTGGGATTCTGTGCATTCTTACATAAATATGATTCCCATTCACATGTGGCAAACTGGATCACCAACTCATTCGTAGCTCCCTGTCATCTTGCCGTAAAAGGTTGTGATTTATTGATATGGGTTCAAATCAGTCCACAGAGTTTGTCTGATCATCCCCCATCCATCTGGTTCTGCATACAAACCTGTATTGCAAGATAACAAAATGTAAAGCCTCGGTGTGTGTTACTGTAGGGCTCTTTTCACTCGTATAGCTGCTTCGCTCTGCGATTAGCTACCAACAACCACCATAAATATCCAGCCCATCTGTGCTGATAAATACAGAGTGTGCAAAAGTAATATGTAGATGCAATCCATTGACTTTTATTACTCGGTAACTAAACGCAAATAAATATCAGCAAAATGTGAAGAACAATTACTTTGTGATGTTTGTTTTAACAAGATTAAGGGCTGCTAAGTGTGTTGGAAACATGATCGGAATATCTTAGAAGATGAGGGGTAAAGTACATTGGAATTTTTAACATGCTTAGTAGTTGAGCATTTGTTGGCTTTGCACAGTTAAGGTGAGGTAAGCACAGAGCTGGATTAAGGATTTTTGGAGCCTGAAGCTGAAATTTAGCGATGGCTTTACTCTCTCTTTTATACAGTAAAAGTTAAAGGTTTTTTTGTAATCTTAAGAAAACTATTAGCTTTCACGCTAATAGCTGAGTACACACACGGAGATATATATATATCTAAAAAAAGAATTGAAAAAATGGCAAATATACCGTACTTTGTGAACTACTACTCTCAGATCCTCAGATGATTATGAGGGTCTTGGGAGTTGTAGTCCATAGAAGATTCAGAAAAACCGAGTCATAGTGTGGAAATGTGTAAGTCACTTCATTATTGGTGCTATTATTAAATTGTATTTATAGAGTACCAGCAGATTCCATAGCGCCATTACAATGAGGGAGAATAAAAAATGAATAATAACATACTAATCACATGAACTCACGTTAAAACACGCTCGTACTGCAGAAAAGGACGGTCCCATTCTTGCTACCTTACAGTGTGTTCGGAGGTTGAGGTTCTCTAAGGTACTGAAAATGCTTTGTGGGTTTCGTAGCTTTAGCCACTTGCTAAAGGATCGTTATATAAATCCATGGCTCGCTCTCTAACTAAATATTCCAAAGGGTAGAGATCTGCGAGGGTTTTTTTTTGGTTTTGGTTTTCCAAATAGCCAGTATAGCATATTACAAATGCTAAGGATTACTAAAAGATGACATGGTGTCAATTGCAGTTAAGAGATACATGTGTATTTTAGTTGTATTTTCTCATGAATCAGCTGCAATGACTGCTAAACATAACAGGCCATTCGTTACTTCTAATGAAGTTGATTACTGGCCTGACAATGTAGCTCATTACAAGGTGGTGCCCAGTTACCAATTCTTACCCAACGGGGAGTATTTTTATGGCTGCCCTGCCATCTGATGGCCAGTTAAATGTAATTAGAGTGCATGTATTCTGGAACTATGGTGCGTCTGCTAAGGACCGCTCCTATGGAGGAGGATAGAGAAAATTAAATTGCTGCGTACAATAGATAATAAAAACAGAGGGGGCAACAATCCCAAAAGCTTCCAAAAGACCACCTCAACAGAAGAAAGGAATCTGCTTTGTTGTGGTTTGGTTTCCTCATCTTCAATGTGTAACCTTTGTGACACTCACATTTTTGTTCTTTCGAGCAAAGTAAAGAGTGAGTACATGTAAGCTGTGTAAATACAAGAAACATATAGTTTCAAAAAGTAGTCAGAAGAACCACTTTATTCGCTGAGCAGAATTCTTTCAAAAAAAATTCAGGTCTCTTCTAAAAGCAGGTTACCAAAAAAGAACCTCTTTTTTTTTTTTTGCTTTAATTTTAAAACGACACCTGGGAACTCCCAGTGTTTGTCCCAGTCTCAGGTTAAATGGACATATTCTGAGGATCACACAGTCCTATTTCTATTCTACATTGCTGTGATCATATATTCCTCCCAATTGGTGCTTTTCGCTTGAATGCAACTGACTCAATTAAGTGTATATTAAACAAACGACGAGTCAAGGTTTCCATGAGGACCAGAATTAACTATATAGAATCATCATGATGGGCTACTGAAGGGTTAATATTTCAAGAGTATGGGGGTCAGCTCATTAATAAAGTTCCCAGGTATGCTTCTAACCTGCCTGAAGGAAAGACCTATGTTGTCTTGAAAGTTTTGCACTCAAGTTCTTCACTATTAGCCAGTAACAGTTTGTTGTATTTCTTTGGACCTTCACTCTTTTAAGTATTTGGGTATTTGTTTTATCAAAGAGCTTGTGGTCAGTCCTTTCTGTGTTTCTCTGTAGACCCTGTGCCTCTACTGGAAGCAGCACGTTGTTTAGAAGACAGGTTGCAGCATCTTCAGTGCATTGATCCCGAGAACAAAACTTTGAAAGAAATCAGCAGACATTGGAAGAAGTATTCTGATTTCTTCTCTATTTCCAAAGGTAAGTCTCAATTATTGGCTCAGTATAGTGAGAATTGGCACTGTGTGGAATTTTCTTTGGACCTTTATTGAGTCCAATCAATGAGTGGGGCGGTGTGTTGTACATAATAAAGGTGGTTGACATAGACTGAAACTTAATATAAATTGTAAGAGAAAAGTTATTTTGCTGATTTAAATTTTTACTTGCCTTAGCAAACTCAAAATATTGTTGGAATTCTTATGTGGAAATTGCAATGAGCGTGCCCAAACACTTATGGAATCATAACTGTGAAGCTTTGCATATTGTATTACATATTAGTGTCTGTCACCCAGCCATACTCAAAAAGGCTATCCAGGTTTTCCCATATATATATGGGATGGCTGGCACCTTCTGGCACGTTGGGGGGAATATATTTACGCACGCTCTCACATTTATACAAACTTACACGCTCACACTCATGCTTACACAAACGTATAACACACACATACACATTAATGCTAACACAGTGCCTCTTACACATTCATGCTCACACTTACACACAAACACTTATACGTACACTCAACCATATGTATACTCCCTTCCCTTACCCTCTCACTCACCCACTTACCCTCATACCTCATTCAAAACATTCTTACTGGCCGCTCACACTCTGTGAGAGAGCAGCTTCAATGTGATCCTGCTGCGTTCCTGCCTTCCCAGGCTGCTTCAAAATTGTTCACAGGCATTAACTTACATTAACTATTTTTTGCTACTATGTATCTACACGTCTTATGGCTACATATGATTTTTCCTGCGAAAAGAGCATAGTTAGCCATGAATAATGTGCAGTTTACTTTAATACATATGATGACTAAGTGTTACCTTATAATTAACGTTTAGTTTTTTTACCCGGATGCTTATAGGCATTCATCAGAATCCTCTTATTACATTTGGAATGTTTCTCTTCCCAAACTTCATTTTTTTGGAGAAGATGCATTCGATCAAGTGCATTACGCTTCTGTATTTGCTTGTGCAGGATTCAGGGGGGGGGTTTGACCCCCCACTTGCATGAACATTTGGTTCTCTCATTGCAATGGAAACACTTTTCTGCCCCTTCAACCCACTACTTGCAGGGAAAGCTCACTTTGGAGTCGTTTTCTAATATTTCCTAAGGGAATTTAAATGTTTCAGCTCACATGCAAACTTGCCATTGAGGAATGCACTCAAATGCAACTTATTATATCCTCAAGGAATTGTGGATAGTCCTGTTTCATTGTATGAGAGCACCTCTGAACGAGCAATACCACTCACTTTGATTAGATTGGCCTACATGGATTCTACAGCCTACTAAGCCCAATGCAATTAAACACCTTACTCCTTAATACAAGGTCAGGCATAATGATTTTAGTCATACCCCACTACTGGAGATCATCAAGCACAGTTTTATGAAACTATGATAAATGTATCTTGTCTTAAATAGGATAAATATATTCCTATATACAAAATACTGATAAAAAGGATGTTGCTGGCAGGGCATCAAATTGCCTCATCTTTAATTTTGTGCTGATTGTAAGAGACTCTTTTGAAGCATGTTGTCACTCCTCCAAAGCAACCAAAGATCAAGGTTTTGGCTATTGAGTTACACGGATAAAATCAAGGCAGCTCTGCCTAAACAATTTTCTATTCTCTAATTCTCTAATTGCACAAAGATACAGCTGAAAAGGAGCTCTTCCTCAAATCAGCACATACCCAGCCATACACATTGCAAACTTGCCACTGCTGAGTTGTCATCTCTGTAGGGACCCCGGGCGACACCTGCGACCACTTGCTCCTGTCTCCTCGTCCCAGTTCAAAATTGGTTAGATCAGGCTCTTCCAAACTGGACCACACCAGGGTGAAAGAGCCAGTTTTAAACTGTTTTGAACCGGCTTGGGTAGACAGGAATGCATCGGGGACAGAAAGCTGCAGGAGAGGTGAACGCTAAGCAGGGTCGGGTGGGAGTATGTATGTTTGTATATATATATGTATGTATGTATGTGAGCATGGATGTCTATGTATAAGCGTGTGTGAAAATAGATGTCTATGTATGAGTGTGTGTGAGCATGGATGTCTATGTTTAAGTGTGTGAACATGGATGTGTAATTGTGTGTGTGAGCATGGATATGTTAGTGTGTGAACATGGATGTTTAAGTGTGCATGCTTGTGTAAGTGGTGTGAGGTGAACTGTGTGTTACCATGAGTGGTGTGAGAGGTAATGTGTGTGTTAGAACAAGTGTGTACATGTGTATGTTAGTATGAGTACGTGTGTGTAATTTTGTGTAAGTGTGTTTACATATGTGTGCCAGAGTGTATATTGGAGGGGGAGTATATATGGGTATATATGTACTTTTTAATTCATATAACCTCACATCACATATTCTATCTAAAAAAACAATCAGTACAAAATTAGGCAATTAGGTGTGTTCTACTAATTGTACTACTACTAAAATTGTAGTTTAAAGGAATAGTAGTGTATACTATTCAGGTGTGTGCGTGGGTAATAATAGTATGCAAGAGCAACCAGCATACATCTAGTCACATCCCTGGTATTTTTTTCCCGAAAGGTGAAGCGTCTTAAGGCAACTTATAGCACCACTTTGTGTTAAATATTAGTATAGTCCATCTTCATGAAAGGGGCTTTGCTTCTTTATTGATCCCAAAAAAGAACAAGGTACTTTAGGGCTGGTGATACCTTTGAATGGAAGAACATATCAATCGTTTTAGGTGGATCATCCAGGGAATTTAAGAATACGAACATTTAGCTAGCTAAAACTCCCGTACCCCTAGCTAACAATATATTGTCTAAGGGTAATGGGAGTTGTATTCTAACAGCTTTTATGGCACTCAATCCTGATTTACATCAAATAATAAAAAAAACTTTGTTGTTGCTGTGAAAAGTATATATATATATATATATATATATATATATATATGTGTATTACAATAAATTGCAAAGAATTATATGAAATGTAAGGTAGGGAAAGTGTTAGGCAAAACGGATACTTTACTATGCAATTATGGTCCGATCATGTGTATTTTATTATCATTTTAACTTAAAAATTAAAGTGACACTTTCACTATAAATGTTAATATAAGGCACACTTAAAAAAAACATTTGATGCATGTGAAATACTTCCACTTATAAGGGCATGCTTTATGTAAAGGCACATCTGGGGGTCGCTTTCACTTGCAAACTAGAATGTGCCCCGAATATAATGACATGGTGGGAAGTTTTAAGCAGTGATAGTTCTTAGTTTTTTGGTATCAGGGGCCGATCCAGGTACCTTTTAGCAGAGAGGCTCCAGAGGCCTTTTCAGGCTGAGCTTACCAGTTAACGCTTTGTAATTACTTTTATAGATATGCAATATTCCCCTTAATAAAAACATCAGTCAGAAGGTCAGCAGATCAGAGTTTATTGCAGACTTAATGAAAGCTGGGTAGGGTTGAAAGTGCATTGTCCTCTTGTTCACTGAGTTCCCCAGCTGGTTCTCAGGCATTCCAGCCATTAGGAGCCACAAGTGATTGAGGCAGAATCTGCCAGGCAATGAATCCCTGGCAGGAAGCAAGCAGTAACGCTCACAAACGGGATTAACTCTTCACCGTCTGAGGGGCTGCTGGGGAAAAGGGGGTGTTTGATGGCTTTGCCCACTTGGCTGGGGCAGCTGGCAGGGAAGATACGTGACGCTAGCAATACCCTCATGGTGCCTGTGTAAATTCTTACACCCACAGAGCGGAAAGAGGGAGCCGCTCCAGCTGGGATCCCAGTGCAGAGGGAGGACACCTGGCAGAACAACAAAGTCTTCATCCCAGACACCTTCCAGCAGAGGAACGAGGCAGAGACCAAAAAGTACGTGAGTAGTTCAATGCTGGATTGGGCTTTACTGTATCGTTCAGTTTTTTGGTAGTATTTGTTCCTAATGAGGATTCGTAAAGGCTTTTGGTGGAACAGGTGGCTGTTTTTTTGGTTTTACAGATTAGAAACAGGTGGCACCCCCTCTCCTTAGTCACTACAACTCACTCAAGTAGTTGCAGAGAATAGTGGGAGTTATAGTCCTCAGGAGATTAAGTTCCAAGGATGATCCATCTAAGATAAAAGAAGAATGCTGTATTTTTCTAATGTGTGTTAAGTCTCCAAACAGGTTTTTTTCACTGACAAAGTATATATTGTGAATATATATATAAGTTGTTTATATATATACATATATATATATATATATATACACATATATATATATATACATATATATATATATATATATGTATATATATGTATATGTATATATATGTAGATATATAAACAACTTATATATATACAACAATTTACGCAGCGCTTCTTACAATACATATATTCAAGGGGTATGACAAGACGAGAATTGACAGACTAAGACAAACCGATACATTAGGTGGAGAGATTCCTGCTTGTAAGCTTACAATCTATCTATATATACCAACCTAAAGGGTACATATAATAGATATGAAATAGGTTTTTCACAAGTTAATAAGGAAGCAGATCTTCCATGATGCTTGACCAGAATTATAAAAGTGTGCACCACGCTGGCCTAAAAACCATAATAATTTCAGTTACGTAACGTCAGAAAAACTCTACATGTGATATAGATCAATGTAGGGAAGGATTTTCCCATAGCTGGTACGGTAAAATGTTGACAGGATACATTCAAAAGGAAAAGGAAAAAATGCTGAATTTCTTTAATATTGGCATTCTATAAAATAATGTATGAAACAAGTTGCATTTTTCTTCCATATTGTTTCACCTTAAAGGAATCCGGTAACCCAAAATCCCTTATCTAAGGAGTCTTCCAAACATACTTTTGGCCAAAAAAACACTACAATTGTGTCAAATAAAACATATATGGACATTTCCCTCTGCTGAAATTTTATTACCCCTTTACCTAAAATAAACTGAAAAAAAGAAACTGATTTTCTGGTATATGCCAGTAACTAGAATGGCTAGGCTCTTATTTCAGGTATCCGGGGAAGACACTGGATTAAAATAATACAAGCTAGCTTCACCGAGCATAAGTGCAGTATCCTCAATGTCCTATGATTTAGGATTGATTTATGATGGATCCTACGCAGGGTTTCTTAATTAACAGCTTTGCGTTCATATTAGCTCCACTCAGATGAACTCATTCTCACTCACTTTAAGGAAAACATTTCAAGTCGTATGTGACTTCACTGATCTAAGAAACCGATAACCTTGAAAGTAACCAGGATTATCTTTGTTGAGATACATTCCTCACAACTCTCAACTTGTAAAGATACAAAACCATAAACTAAGATGACCTAGAATGGGTTGAGTTAACAAACTAGTTCAATAGTGTCCAAATATTTCAGACCACGTTACTTTTAAACAAGCATTTGTGTCCTTTTGGGTTCTGTTTGTTAAAGGGAAAGTTTCCAGGAAAGTTGTGGTTTCCAGTGAGCTTCTGCTGCAGGGACCAGTGAGCTTCTGCTGCAGGGAAATCTTAGCTGGCCCTGTAAAATGCATAGTTAAATCAGTTAACCTTCCCTATATTGGCCTTTCATAATTAATAATGAAGCAAGGGAGTTAAAACCAATCTCCTTTAAACCCCTTTGATTGCCACAAGCACTGGGTTTTATGAAAGACTATATATGAGTATAACATGACCATCCTGATGAGTAGTTTCCGTCTACCCCCATAAACAAATTCCCACATAGTATCCATGGCATGGACTACATTTCAAAGTTTAGAGGGGTTTTATAATCTGAGTCATCTTATTATCGAGCAAATATGTTATATTTCCCAGCACACACCTGGCCTCTAATACCCAATCGGCTACTGATTTTATGTATTTTATATAATTTGATGAAACCCTTTATTGTCATTGAAAATGCTTTTGCTAAATTTTGTTAGTTTACAGCCAAATGACATTACATTTTATTTCTGTGGTATGTTTTTAAGTAAAAAATCTCATTAAATTAAAATGCCCCCTCTTTGGAAACCTACATTATTGAGAGCATCCACTAGATGTCTTCCCATTTTATACCTTAATAGATCACTTTTTCATCATTTTATTTACTATTTGATCATTATTTTCTGATAAAAACAGGAATCGGTATGAATTTCTGACACATTCCATGGTAACAGCCATCGTTATGAGCCACATGGTACATTATAGCAGCCACAGAAATATAAAGAAAATAAAACTCAAAGTATAAAAAAAAACAAATTACATTTGAACATTTCCTGCCCCGGTCAATTGATAATGTGTGCATGCTTTCAAACCATAATGGTTGTTGCCAATGGCTTCATAAAGGAGAGATATATAGAACCAAATAAAGAAGGGTTTTTTAATACCCTGGGTCTCACAGTAAGTAATGAGAAATAAAAAACACAACACAACATAACATAAAAAACATAACATCCACCAAGATAATCATCCATGCCTCCCCATCATCCGCTTATCCCCCCGTCCCTCCTATGTGCCTAGTACCCCAATTGCAAGTATGTGATGAATCTATGGGGGGCTTCATCAAATACAAAGCAATGTGATGAAAGGTTTTCTAAATTTAAAGTTTAAGGTAGAGACCTAGTATGTTAATATTTTGCGCCACAGGGCAATTGCTATTGGCATCTACACTGTTTTTGACCCGTGATTTTCTGGCAGTCTGCTCTCTTGCATTAAATACACAGATTATTCCAGCCCAGTCCAGAGGCCACTCCTGCATGCACTGCCAGGAGAGCCCATATAGTTTTTGAGTAATGGAGCTGCAAATAATCCATATATACAGAGGATCCGATGCAGCCTGTAATCAATTACTGTCCTAGTGTTCTCACCCTGCCATAAAGGCTGTCTAAACCAATTAACAACACACAGGTGAGAGAGACCTTCATGGAGAGGAATAATCAGGTAGATCCTTATTTATTATTATATTATACATATACCCCGGGTTGTGTGTTTTAATACTTAAATATAGGACGTCACAACCCTGGGTTAATAATTGCCGTTGATTTCGTTCAAACCAACTCACCTGCCATGACTCTCTGGCCCACTGTACATGGAGTCAAGACATGGATGTGGTTCTGCTGTGTTTCTATGGTGTATCTCATGTACGTATGCTTCTAGAAGGCTGTTTCCCATGCAGAATTATATGCTTCACAGCAAATATATTTATACGTGTATGCGGGTAAATTACTCACTGCGATTGTGTTCAGTATCACACACGCATGTTACACAAGCATTACATGTATAACTACATGCACTGACCTGCTCAAGAGATCTCGCCAGAAAATGCTATACATTTAATTGTCACACATATCGGTGTCCATCATTTTGGAAGGTAGTGAATTATTATTTTTATTATTTATTGTTTTATATAGCGCCATCAAATTCTGTAGCGCTGTACAATGGGTAGACAGGAAATAACAAGTAGTATGTAACATAACAAATTGACTAACAGAGACAACATGTGAGGAGGGCCCTGCTCAAAGGAGCTTACAATCTATAGAGTGCCATAAAGCATACTGGACCCAGTTCCACAGTGTTGTTATTATTCATTGTTTTTGCAATTTGTAAAGCATCTAGTGGGGTTTAAACATAATCATTAATGAATAATAATAACTACTTTCCATTTTAATATCTCTGTGATGTTTGATTAGTCATTCGTTTGTTTCCTGAGGCAAGTAAGTCATAAAAGGTTTGCATGCGAAGTCCGATGAGTACGTGCCCAAATTCCTGAAAGTATGAACCTCATCGGTTGAAGGTTTTTAGGGTGGGGTTGTAGGTAATTGACAAACTCAATAATCTTTTTCCTCCCTCTGTCTCTCCTCTCTGGCTGTTCATTCATTAATTACGCTGCCGCTCCGTCTGTGACAGGCACCCATTCATTCTTCCTCAGCCAATACAGGCCCTGTGGTGTTTGTCTGCATTGCAGGAATCGGGGGGTGATGCTTGGAACTCTTGCACTAGAGCGGCACGTCAAACAGTGCGATGGATATCTACATGTAAATGAGGCGTTTGCCCAGTTCAGACATCTTTGAACGTATGGGTGCCATATTAGTGTCCAGGCCCTTAACCAGTCCAGCATGTGGTATGAATGAAACACTGGACAAGAGGTCCTGTTTGCAAGCTTTAAATCTTATGAGAAGTCTTGGGGAAGAATATGCCGAGTGCTTATAGGACAGTGTGTAGGCTGAGTTGGCGGACATTTAGGAACTGAAACCAGGGTTAGAGATGACATGATCACAGACCCAATGGTAATAGTGGGTCTTTATAGAATGTTAGCCCTTGTTTTCTTTTAGTCTGCTGGGTTCTGCGCTAACCCTTTCCATTTTTCTTCCACAGAGGCTTACAAGAGGCTCAGATCACTTTGGCTGTCAGACTTGGTGAGGCTGAAGAGAAGATCAAGGTTCTCCATTCAGGTGAGAGCGGGAACTGTTTGTTCTGAATCCATTTGTTAATTTTGACACCAGGTGGACCACATGTTGAAGCAAAACCTTGAATGATTAAAAATTATATATGTGCAGCTGTGAAAAGGTTAACATACCCTTGACCAGGCGCAGTTCTGCACAGGCGTTCATACTACGTAACCTTGTGTGGGAGTTGCTTGACTTTACTAAATGTTGGTTGGGATATTAGGGTTTTTTGTCTTCCTTAAAATTCTCACAAGCTCCCTGAGAGACAGACGTGAGAAGCAGGTGTAACAAATCACCTGTCTCTTTGCATCTTATAGGCTGTTTAAATGACCTAGTTATTAATCTCTGTCCAAATTGGAGAAGCAGGCTTTCAGCTCATACATGGGTTTTTTTCTCTCTTGAACAGCTTTGAAGACAACACAGAGAGAGCTGCTGGACCTGCGGTGTCAATATGATAAGGAGACCGCATCTAAGTAAGTTACCCTATATTCTGTCTGCAAAAGAGAAACATAGGCATTTTCCATCCACAAAAACACTCTTAATTTACTCCTAGCCTTACTCATCTCGCGGCTTTCCATTATATGGATCTCTCCTTTGTGTGTATATATAAATATATATATGTCAGTCTTGCTTATTTATGTTCTTCAAGAATAGGTATAGCAGTTTTCTTTTTCTGGGTTTTTTAAGTTATTAAAGTGCAGTTTTTTCTTGTTTGTTTCCTATTTTCTTTAGTGTTTTAGGTGCTATGTGCCAAAGTCTTATGTATTTCTCCCATTCATCAAACAAATTCAACAAGGAATGTATGGCCTGTCAGCTCCAAATAAAATATTTGTACCTCTTCCGTTCAAGTTTATAGTGTTGTTCCACATAGTGGCTTAGATCAGCAGCCCTATTGTATTTAGTAGAAACCTATTTAATGTGTATACCATGTGACTGGACTGGCCATCTGGCACATTGGAAAAAATGCGCCACACACTCGAGTGGTACAGATTCACTTACCTTGTGATGCTCACTTCCGCCTGCCACCCATCCCTGGTCTTTTCTCTGCTCTTCTTTGCAGAAATCAGGCTCCATCCGTACAGGAACCAACTGCCCAAAAACTCAAGTTGGATCCTTACTTAACTTAAGGGTTAAAACATGTTTTGTGCCCCCTTTACAGCACTGTCAGCGCTCATTTCACAGCTAGCCAAATTTGTGGGAAGCAAATCCCTCTCCCTAACCAAACCGGCCTTGTCTAGAACACAGACAGAGGGTGGTTAACGTATCTTGGCATAGCAGTATTTCCCTGTTGCCTGATTTGACTGTAGTGTATGCTAAACCAATCCAAAAACATTTATCTCAACTGCACTCCAGCTAATTATAATTGAAAAACCCCTTGATTTTAATCACACACTCAATTTCGAGTGTGAAATGTTAATGCAGAGTAAAGTGGACAGCATGTTGATTAGATTTTGAAGTCAGGAATCCTGTAAGATCACATCCGTAGGTTGGTTGGTGTAGCTCCCAGCTTATGCGTTCGGGAAGCGGGCTGACAATTCTTTGATGGGTCTACGCATTCACAGGAGCCAGGGCACAGGTCACAATGCTAAGCCGGAGTTACATTGTATTTAGTGATCTTTAGTGATCTTTGAGAGGTTGCTCCTGCAAAATTCATGTCTATGAATAAGTCTTTTGCAATTGATGTATTCTATTCCCCGTGCTTCTTGTGAAGTTCTGGTGAATCAGTAAAGTCACATGTAAAAGAAATAGTTTCAGGCGTTTTGGCTACGTCAGATTATTTCCTGTGCAGGCAAATCATTAACCCTTAACTCGGTGTTCTTCAAATGTTGTTTTTTTCCTGTGACCCAATGCAGTAATACTACAAAATTCATGGAGGGTGGGTATGTTTTGGCCCACAGGGAAAGCCCATCCAAGTGGAACTTAAGACTTATTTGGAATACAGTAATAAATTAAACGAATTTGATCTTTATTTCTATTACATAACTTTGGAAATCCTTTCTAATGGCAATCAAGTAGTAAAAGTAATACTTGAGATGTTATAATTTAAAAAATAATTCTTTTTAAAAATGCATAGTTATTATGTGATGCATTTAGATATATGTTATTGACGTCACCTCGTTCTCTGGCATTGTTAGTGGATGCGACACATGACCTTTTTTTTTTATTCGAACACAAGGAGTTTTAATACACATTAAACGCTTGCCACCTCCAGTATCCTTATGTTCTCTCTTTGTGTAAAATGCTTACTTACGTTTGGTGTAATAAAACTGCCATCTAGCGTAACTGAGTGAAATAAACAAAATGAAGGGATATATAATATAAAAATGTGTAGTTAAAAGTGCACTCGGAGATTGGTCTGGAATAAACGGCGAGACACAGATATTCCTGAGATGATCATTTTTATCTTGTCATATCAGTAGTTTAAAGAGATTGGTCAGTACTTTTTTTGCTAGTGCAACTCACACGGGTGAATCTCACTGCCACTTGCTGAAGTGATAAGTATGATGTAATTTAACACTATTGACAGTCCCATATTTACCTTTGGCGCTACCCTAGGCTTAACCCAGGGCACCAGCACCTGCCGCCTCCTCTGACTTGGCACAATCCTCTTTAGTGTTCATGGGCCAGTTTGGGAAATTGGTGACCTTTTAACTGGCCCATACACTGGTTGTGTTACAGGGAGTAATAGGAGAGGGGCGGCTGCCACCTGGACCTGCCGCCCTAGGTCTCAGACTTGGCTATAATAATAGTAAGATAAATATTGTCTAATTAGGGTCTGTTTGTATGTAGAAGACTACTGGCAAAAATGCAAAACCAAAGACAGCACAATAATCAACAAAGTTGATGCATAAAAGATGTTTCTTCCAGGTTACTTTTTAGCAATGTATTTGTAAGCGGTGGTTCCAGTGATGTTATTGCTAGAAGGATCTTAAACTCAACATACAGTACATTTAACAAAAGTTGTTTATGGTCAGTTCATAGTACTTGAATTTTACCCCACCCTAATATTGGTATAATCCAAAATCAAGATATAATGGGAAAACAGATGTAATTGTGCCTTTTTTTTTTGTTTGCGCATATAAAGCCTATTAGGCTCTGTTTGAAGAATGAATAATAACCATATAATAAATATGTTTATAACCATAAATTAAGTTACCAGCTTTACATATTTCATTGTGAATTTGCTAACACTTTGTAAGATGTGGCTAACCTTTACCTTTTTTTGTGACATGGGGATTTTGTGATTTTTTTCACAGACCTGGGTTTTGGTGTGATTGTCACCTTTTAGACAATTTGGTCGTAAAACCATTCATGTATCGGCACAATACTTCAATACAAAGCTTCAACATGCTTTCAAAACCTTAAAAAAGACCCCAAATTTATCCTCCAAGGAGGAAAGCGCTGATGCAGTAAGACAAGGTTTTAACTTTGGGCTATCACTGAGTCATTTAAAAATTAATTAAAAATCAAATAGTATATTCTGTTTTAGGCTTTATTCTAGCCTGAGAAATGTGAAGGGGGGCAGAAGTAATGGGTTGTCTTGAAGCATCCACCATGAGGTTGGTATAACCTAGAGGAGACATGGCACATTGTGTGGAGACCACGTACTTTTAAGTCTACAAACTGTTGATGTCCCATCATATCATGTCTTTTTTTTCATACAGGGGCACTGGGCATACAACTTGAAAGATGCCGAGTTAAATTGCACAAGTGCTGTCAGGTTGAAGCCTTTTCTGTGGATAGTGGAGCATACCTGTAGTCTAACTTGATGAGTAGACTGTGTAACGACTCTGTACTGCAGAACTTGACAGATTTCCGGCATGTGTAGGACCCAGACATAAAATGTAGGAATGATTCCTGCATAGAAAGTCAGTTCTATAGGGAGCCAGCTGCTTGGCTCTGTATGGGGCTGGTTAACATCCATGGTGTCCAGGCACCTGGGGTTTGTTGAGTCCTGTTGTACAGTACCCTATCATTAACAATGACAGTAGAAATATCAGAAGCGGCCCTAAACAGTAAAATTGTTGTCCACCACCATGAGTCTGAATACTACTATTTCTCAAGACACAACATAATCATTATTATTCTTGACATTCCAACTTTGGAACTCTCTCTACTTATCTGAGATAGGTATGTCAAGGGTTTCAAATGATTTCCTGTTCAGCTAGCTTTAATGGTTATACACACCAAGACTTGCCAAGGTTGTTGTAGACACCCTAGGCTGAGATAAGTGTTGATCTGTGACATAAAGTCTTATATTGGTCATGCCCTAAACCATGATAAAAAAAAAAATATATGTAAAAATATTGTCTTCCCTGTCTTTTATGCACGAGTCATGTTCAGTGATGCCTGAATTATATTCAAACTTCTTGACTTCATTAAATGTACATTTGCTGTAGTTGTTAGTTTAATTGGTGTGGTGCCATCCGTTTTACGAGCCTGGAACATCTTTTGCACGCGTCTGGCCTGTAGCACATTTCCGGCTGCCAATCCTCACAGCTGTTGGCGTGATTTGCAACATGCAACACAGGAGAACATTTAATCTTATTATAACAAAACAGATGCTCTTTGATAATTTGAGAGGTTATGCCTACCTAAATGTGTTGTAAATATTATTTTCTTTGATTGTGGTTTCCAGAAACCTGTATGCTTAGTGTGAATGCTGGTAATCGAACCTTTTAAAATGTAACCCTTTGACTACCGGCGCGACATTGCAAACCATCTCTATAATAAGACAGACTTGGGCAACGCTGTATGTCATTGCATCGTTTTGAAACAGAAGTGCTCAGTAATGGCTTTAACCGCTTTTTAAAGCTAAATTAACAGCAAAATGCCCACTTACCTTCAAAGTAAAATACACTGCTGAATAAAATTGAATGATACCCAGTGTCGTGCCCTAGAGTCACTTTTACTGGCATTTTGCCCTTCTATCCTTGAGCCAATTTTACTGGCATTATACTGCCATAAGCCATTTAGCCTTAAAATCTTTTTTTTTGGTAGAATACCTGTAACCGGCAACACTGGCATTTATAGTAGCACAGACACCATGGATCACGTAGTGCAGTGGTTCTCAACCCGTGTATCCTCAGGACCCACATTTGTCTTTGGTCATTAAGTCGCGACCCAAAAATAATAATTTCCGAAACATTATATTTGATTCCATAAAACAACTTGTGCAGTATTCCACATATATATATATGCACTTTTTAAACAGTAAACAAACAAATGGAAACTTTGCTAGTGGAAATCATCACAGCGCTAGTGAAATGAAAGTGCCATTGAGGCAAAAACCCAATAAATAAATAAACAGTCATTGAAACATATGAGGTAGAACTAATGGAAAAACTGGGGGTGCTTTCTGCTGAGATGGTGAAAGGGGCTGTGGTGGGGTAACTGGGGCTGTGATAGGGGTTGTGGTGGGGAGAAAGAGGGCAGGGGTGAGGGGCTGTGGTGGGGGGACAGGGGTTGTGGTGTCTGTGTAACTGGGGCTGAAATGGTGCATAGGGGCTGTGGTGGGGGGACAGGGGTTGTGGTGTGGGGGTAACTGGGGCTGTGTGGGGGTAACAGGCTGAGATGGTGCATAGGGGCTGTGGTGGGGAGTAGGGGACAGGGACTGTGTCGGGGGCAGTGACTGTGATGGTGGATAGGGGCTTTGGTGGGGTAACAGGGGCTGTGTCCTAGTGGGGGACAGAGGCAATAGGGACAGCAGAGCAAATTATATCTATATATATATATATATATATATATATATATATATATATATTGTGACAGGCCTCCCTTTTCCTTGGGATTTTTGTCAAGGATCTTGGCTGTAACCACAGTCTTCTAGGGTAAATGAAGTCCAGGACACATCCAGCTCAGCTTCAATGTTTATTTTAAAGGAATAAACAGCAGCCGTTTATAAGCAGCACAGGATAACAGTCTTTGTTTGAGCACTTGCTTAGTAAAAACAGCTCCAAACATTCACAAGTTATCATCAAAAACGGTTTTAACCCCTTCAATCCCAGGGGTTTTTGGTACCTCAAAGCCCAGAGCAATTTTGCCATTTTTGGGGTATGTCGGTTTAGCGATGATTCTCTTTTCCTGTGAATAGTGTACCCATGTAAACTATATATTGTTTTTTCAAGGAGAGATAGAGCTTTCGTTTGATACCATAGTTGGATGATTAGCTGAAAATTTAGAATGAGAAATTTAGTGAAAACTAGCGAAGATTAGAAAAATAAACTAATTTTTTTTTACATTTTCCCTCTGAATCCTCACAAAATTAGGTAAAGTGATGGAAAATCCCCTCCAAGTTTATCAATTCAGCTGTCCTGATTTCAGAAATACCTAATTTATATAGATTTTCCAGACTTTCCCAGCACCAGGGAGCATACTATTAGGTGTACAATTTTGTATAATTTTTATGCCTATGGCTTAACGGGTTTGGGGGTTGTGAACGGGGGCAGGAGGGTTATACTGGCTAGATATTATGCTAGGGCAATGGGATGTAAGGTTTTTTTAAGAATTTTTTTATTATCTTTTTTTATATATTTTTTTTTTAATTTTTTTAATTTTTATTTTTTTTACATTTTTTTTATTTTTTATATATTTTTTTTTAAACAGTAATGGTTAGAGGTCCTCCTAGGGACCTCCTGAACATACCAGTGATGTCACAGTGACATCACAGCTCATATTATAAATTTTTTTAGTATTATTTATATTATTATTTTAATGATTTTTTTAATATTATTTTTAAATGGAGTAACGGGGTTTTTTTTCTGCTTTTCCCCTACAGGACGGGAGGGGGAGTGAGAGAGATGGTTTCTCACTCCCCTCCCCGCGATCCCCCTGCACCCATCACACTGTGATCTCTATGCAGGTCCTCACAGACCTGCATAGAGATCGCAGCGTCTCTGTGCCTCATCGGAGGGCAGGATATCCCCGCAGGGGATATCCTGTCCTCCGATGACCTTCCGGGTTACGTCAGCAGTGACGTAACCCGGAAGGGAATGCCCGATCGCGCGTTTGCAACTGCGCGATCGCGCGATCGGGCAGTTTACCGGCAACAGCTTACCGGCTTTCATGCCGGAAGCTGTTGCGGGAGATCGGACAGCAGAAAGCCGGCAAAGCCGGCTTCTGCTGTCAGTGGGGAGTCCAGGCTGTCAAACGACAGCCTGGTCTCCCGTGCAGCGGCAGGGATGTGTCCCTGACGCTGCACGAAGGGCTGGACGTACCGGGACGTCCATAGGGGTTTCTTTGTGGGCGTTTTTTGGACGTCCCGGTACGTCTATAGGGGATTGAAGGGGTTAAGAGAGAAACCACTCCTCAGTTCATCAGCTCTCCCAGCTGGAATAACACTGGTCTCTCCCTCTGAATCAGGCTCAATCCCTTTAACCTTCTGGCTGCTAATTAATCAGCCACAGGTGAGCTGTTACTTAGTCCACACCTGTGGAGCTCCTGTCCAGAATACAGGCTCTGGACTGGATCAAAACAGCAAGTAGTGCTGTTGGAGCACTGGCCCACCCTGCTCTTCCAGATGCTCCGCCCCAGGGACCCTTACCATGTTTTGCAAACTGCCAGTAGTGCAGTTTGTAAATAAACAACATATTTCCCTGGGACATATTTTAACCCCTTCAATCCCAGGGGTTTTTGGTACCTCAAAGCCCAGAGCAATTTTGCCATTTTTGGGGTATGTCGGTTTAGCGATGATTCTCTTTTCCTGTGAATAATGTACCCATGTAAACTATATATTGTTTTTTCAAGGAGAGATAGAGCTTTCGTTTGATACCATAGTTGGATGATTAGCTGAAAATTTAGAATGAGAAATTTAGTAAAAACTAGCGAAGATTAGAAAAATAAACTAATTTTTTTTTACATTTTCCCTCTGAATCCTCACAAAATTAGGTAAAGTGATGGAAAATCCCCTCCAAGTTTATCAATTCAGGTGTCCTGATTTCAGAAATACCTAATTTATATAGATTTTCCAGACTTTCCCAGCACCAGGGAGCATACTATTAGGTGTACAATTTTGTATAATTTTTATGCCTATGGCTTAACGGGTTTGGGGGTTGTGAACGGGGGCAGGAGGGTTATACTGGCTAGATGTTATGCTAGGGCAACGGGATGTAAGGTTTTTTTAAGAATTTTTTTTATTATCTTTTTTTATATATTTTTTTAAAAAAAAAATTTATTTACATTTTTTTTACATTTTTTGTATTTTTTTAATTTTTTTTTTTTACACAGTAATGGTTAGAGGTCCTCCTAGGGACCTCCTGAACATACCAGTGATGTCACAGTGACATCACAGCTCATATTATAATTTTTTTAGTATTATTTATATTATTATTTTAATGATTTTTTTAATATTATTTTTAAATGACTAACCGTTTTTTTTTTTTTCAGCTTTTCTGTTACAGGACGGGAGGGGGAGTGAGAGAGATGGTTTCTCACTCCCCTCCCCGCGATCCCCCTGCACCGATCACACAGTTCCTCACAGACCTGCATAGAGATCGCAGCGTCTCTGTGCCTCATCGGAGGGCAGGATATCCCCGCAGGGGATATCCTGTCCTCCGATGACCTTCCGGGTTACGTCAGCAGTGACGTAACCCGGAAGGGAATGCCCGATCGCGCGTTTGCAACTGCGCGATCGCGCGATCGGGCAGTTTACCGGTAACAGCTTACCGGCTTTCATGCCGGAAGCTGTTACAGGCGATCGGACAGCAGAAAGCCGGCAAAGCCGGCTTCTGCTGTCAGTGGGGAGTCCAGGCTGTCAAACGACAGCCTGGTCTCCCGTGCAGCGGCAGGGATGTGTCCCTGACGCTGCACGAAGGGCTGGATGTACCGGGACGTCCATAGGGGTTTCTTTGTGGGCGTTTTTTGGACGTCCCGGTACGTCTATAGGGGATTGAAGGGGTTAAAGTAGGCTACTATTGACCAAGGCTGGTCTAATATATCTGCCATCTATCACTATACCACACCTTTTGTCACAATATATAATTTAGTAATACTAAAGTACATGCCGGACCGGAGGCTGCTTGATGGCCCTGACTGTTGCGGCCGCGGTCCTGACAGCCTGCGGCTCGTGGATTGCCGCTAGAATGTGTAAGGCAGCCCCAGGAAAGTGACATTTTCCCAGTATGCCTCCAGTCCAGCCCTGACCCTCCGCGGCCCACTGAAGACAGGGTCGCGACCCATGAGCTGAGAACCACTGAGGTAGTGACTTTACTTTCATTTTGAAACAAAATGCGTTTATTTGTTGCAATAAGCATAAACAAAAGTGAGGAAGATTGGAATATATTTGTCCCAACCTGTATTTAGTCATGGACGATTGTATGGTTTTCTAGAGATACAGCTAAAAAAGGCAGTGAACCTCATAGCCACAGTGATCAGAATTATGACATTAATCCATTTGAAGACAATTAAGGAGATTCTGAAAATCAGAAATAGGCTACAATGATAGCATATGGGTATTTTTTACAATTTTCATGCCAGGTTAGATCAGAATGTTTGAAACATCCTAGTTTGGAACCATAAGCATGGACAGACACCATAACTTTAATTATGTATTGTTAATGGGACCTAAATGATTTTTCAGGCTGGAAGCCATAAAAACCCTGGAGGGTTTCCTAATTTGAAACACTGACCTAAAATTAAACCTGATCGTAAAATAATCTGTCTAGTGACTGGTATAGTATTGTATGCGCCTAGTCTGTGTTTTATCATCCTGCATATAAAACATAAAACAAAGCCCCCGCATACTGTCCCTTCATCCCCTGTCCATGAAGTACTAATGGTGCACTAGCGAAATCCTATGATTCATAGTGGCCAAATCTATATGAAAATGCTACACAGAGCTAGCATCATGGGTGGATTAACAGTGGGGCACAATTGGCATTTGCCTTGCTTAGGAGTCACTTCATTTATTTCAGAAGATGCACAGAACCTAAAGTCTTCACCAGCTGAGTTGAAAAGGATGCATTCCAAGCTAGAAGAAGATGATTTGTTGATCACATCACTTGAATCTGTTTTAGAACTAAGAGCTCCCTCCGTGCTTTAGGTTCCTGTGGAGCTGGTGTCTTGGCATATGGAGTGCCAGAATATACTCATGGTGAACGTTCTCCTCCTTTTGGGGCCAAGGGGAACCCTTTGTGGTCTGGCGAGGCAAAAGCTGGTGTAGTGACCTTGTCCTGCACAATAAAAACAAATACCCTGGTACCTCTATGTGGCCCGTTCATCAGAAGAGATGGTTGTGCATCACAAAACGGCGTGCTTGGTGGTTGCCAGGATTTTGCTCTGAAGGTCTAAAACTAAACTGCGTATAATGCCCTGTGAGGCACCTGGATCCAGGGATAGAAGGGATTGTGGGTGTTTAACCAGTGATATAGCATAAAGTCCCCCTGTTGCGCCAGGTATCAGGTTAAGTGTGAGTCTGTGTGCAGGGACAGATGCTTATCAAGAACACTGCTCTTGTCTGGTTAAGGCTGACACCTCAGGTTAGGAATGACTGCCTGCTGCAACCTTAGCTCTGTGCTTGGGTGCCATTTGCCTACAAGGTTCAACAGGTTGACACTGGTGTCCTTAGTTGCTCTGACACCCACTTACTCTAACTCTGTACACTGACACCCACACACTGACTCTAAAACCATAAACTTACACATATACATACACTCTCTCTCTTCCCCTCTACCAGGCTGCACTAACCTAGGCTCACTCCTGACCCTCTAACACCATAGACGTATTTCAATAACCTACAATAACATACACACACTATAGTGACAGAGACTCACAATTAACACATACTCAAACACCATACAGTAACATGCACCCACTTGCAACAGTAACACACCATACACTCAAACACCAAAATACACAGAAACACCAAATGCTCTCACACCCTAATGGCGTGGACTATATTCTTGTGCTGGAATCACACCTTAGAAAAGCTGATCGCCGGAAGAGGGAGAGCTCTGGGTAGCCTACTCTGGGAAGGTCCCAGGTATGTCTGTAATTGGCCTTTGCATCCTTGAAACTGGCACCGCAGAATTTTAGAACATTGGATCAGCAGGGGAACACTCTGTTTCTGTTGACAATGTGATAACGTAAAGACTTTGTATCAGTCATGCCGTTGCTAGTACTTGTATGTGAGTGCATTAAATATAGGTACATATTAAAGGGGAATTCTTGAATTCTTTTATCCCAGTCCTCATTCTTACTGCTTTATACAACATCTGCACCATGTTCTCCACTTAACTTTTCATATAAAAAGTACTCCAGATTTATTCAGAGCTGGATCTACTTGAAAATATACTTAATATGTGATAGATGGTTTTCAGCTTTGGTATTGCGCATTTAATTCAGATATGACACTTTCTTATACATTATTATCCCTCTTATTTTTAGGGCAGATGAAGTGGGTATGATAATGACCAATCTTGAAAAAGCCAACCGGGTAAGGAAAAACAAGGGACCTTCAAAACCTGCAGTATCCCCATCTTTATTAGCTAATTTCCACTCTTAGGCTGTTGAGGCCTATAAAATGTTGTCTGTTCATTGTACTTGCGTAGCTCTTAAAGTTTCCTGGGATAACCACAGATGGCACACGCATATGGTCCTTTACTGCCAGTAGCAGTGACATCTTACATCCACATGAGGTGTATTTATCTATAATTTCTTCAGCTGGATATTTCTACAATGTGTCAGAAAATATCCCCCAGTAAATAAGATTGGTAACTACCACTGGTTTTCTTGCAGCATAGAAAGAGAAAAGGCCCGGTCATTCTATGTATCTTTCACGTTTATTACCTGCTGTAGAAGACCTTAGTTGAACCTTGGGCTTGTCTTATGTTGAGGCTAGCTTTATTGCTCATACATTCTCAAATGCCATTACCGTGTTGACCTCTACCACTTTTGTATGTCACTGAAAAGTAGAATCACTGGAAAAAGTCAACAACAGATCCTCAGAGATCCACATCTTGTGGACCAGGTAATGTGTTTTACCCAAAGTGACTTCACACATTGCATCAGGTTGCTGCATTTCCTTGCTCTGCGATGTTCTTTAGGTTACATGTACTGTGCAGGTCTCTGCTTGAGCTGTTTCACTGAGTATAAAACCAAGAACGTTCTTCTACTCCTGTTTATTACTTAAGATGATCCATTTTATCTAGAACCCAGTAACAGCCAGACTGAAATATGCTTTATGTCCACAGCTTTATTTGGCCAGGCACTTCCCCCAGTGTCTTCCCTTTGAGTCCAGTTATAGTTGACAGAGAGCCAGCAAAATGTCTATGTTTGTTTTCTGTATCCTTTGTCTCTTGCAGAGAGCAGAAGCTGCTCAGAGGGAGGCTGAGAGTCTCAGGGAGCAATTATCATCTGTAAATAATTCCATTAGATTGACCTCTTGTTCTCCACAAGGATCTACAGGGGTGAGTTCTACAAGCATTGATGGATTTTATATAAATAGTTTGTCATTTTGTTATGTTTAAGAAGCAAAGTATGTTTGGCAGCAAAAAAAGGGCTTCGTAGGTTGGACTGCTTATATAGTTGGTCAAATTTGTCATCATCTACCAGTAAACAGTGTTTTTTCTTCTCATTATAATTGATTTACCTTCTAGATCATCAATAATTTAGGAGCGAGGAAAAAACTTTTTAAATAAAATAAATACCAGTTCATCCCAAACTAAAAACCGAACCTTTCCTCTGCAGCTTTCATCTACACATCCTCCAAGCATCTTTCCCCCTAGATCAGTGGTTCTTAACCTTTTCGGTGTCACACACCGCGTCTCTCATGTTTTAACAGCCCCAAATGTAGGCTTGGGCATAATGAGAGGCTACTGACACCTCCCCTGGAGTCGGTCCAAACCTCCCCAGGGAGGCATACCCCACAGTTTATGAACCCCAGCCCTAGACCATATGCCATCTCTTACTGTTAGCTTCCTTATCTCATATTGTTAACACTATCTCTGCCTCTTTTTGAACACATCATGCCCATGTTATCAAAATGTATCTGTCTTGTGCAACTGTTACTCTCTACCTCTTGACAGTCCTCTTGACTATGGGCCATCACAATGTTACAGAGGTGCCGTAACTGGTGACACATGTGCACTGATGTCTGATGTCCTGAGGAACATACTTTAACCTCTAGCAGGATTACAAGAAAATGAATAATGCCCCTCAATTGAAATCACTTCCAGACTTCCCTAAAAGCAAGCAGGCTTACGGTCTGGCACGGTCCAGCTGATAATGAGGTCTAGGTAGTTTTCAAAGAGACTTCTTAATGTGAATGTAGGCAAAAGCCAGCACTTCCCAGCCACTGCCAACTTTTTTTTCAAGGGCCATGCATTGCATTATTTCTCTTGTGATAAACCATTACAATTGTCAGTCTTTCACTCAGTGTATTTCGATTTGTTTGAGAGGCTCAGATTATTAAAATACATGTTTACATTCTTAGCTGTGTATTTATTAAACTAATTCAATTTTCTTTCAGGACAAGACAGGCTTTTCCTTGTGTTCCGGGTCTCATCTAGAAGCAGCGTTAGCAGTCAAAGACAGGGAAATCCTAAGACTCCTGAAAGACATCCAGCATCTTCAGAACTCCATACATGAGCTGGAAGAATCCTCTGCCAGTCAGATTGCTGACCTGGAACAGCAGCTGGTTATCAAAACAGAAGCCATAGAGGTACGTATATTCTATCAGGGTGTCTGGAATGACTTCTTAATTTAAACTGATCTCACAGCAGGTTCATAGAACAGGATCCAATATAATGACATTACATGATCTACCTTTAAATACAACTTAAACTGTTTTAACAGTGTTTAATATCCAATTAGGTCATTGAATACCTTATACAAATTACCCAACGAAGAAAACATCCTTTTAAATTTGGCAACATTTGTTTTACATTGTAAGAGCTTTACAGGCGTGATGTGCACATAATTTAGGGTTGCTCACATAAAACAAAAATAACTTGAAGGTGTACAAACATATTTTGGCTTCTTATTAAGCAACACGTAAGCTTCAAAATACTCCAACTTACCTTCAAGGGCGCATCCCTATCCTGTATTTCATCTCCACCACGTACCTTCATTCCCTCTGTGCCCCATCCCTTGTGGGCATCTTTCTTCTTCTTTAACAACTACTGTTCCATCTCGACTCAAGCCCTTCTCCCTCTATGCCCCATATCTCTGGTACACTAAGCTCTCCACAACTTCAAAAGCAAACTTAAGGAACACCTATTAGTTCTTGCACTACAGTAATTTAACAAACCTTGAACTGATACACACCGGATTCTTGTAAACTATAGTATGTTAATCGATTAAAAAGTACCCAAAAAAGTAAAGTATCCATTCATTTAATGTTCTAGAAACTGGAAGAGAAGTTACAGAGTCAGTCGGATTATGAAGAAATTAAAACGGAATTGAGGTATGATTCATTCCTTCCTCTTTGTGATTAAAACCAAGTCATGGATTGAATTTGTAGGCTAATAATAATAAATACAAAAAACAAAAACTGTCTGCGCTTCTTACCCTAATAAAGTTGGCAACAAATATATAAACATAATATAAATGAGAGGTTTTGGTTATATGAATTGGCCAAAGCATAATTAAGCTCACCCGCCACGTCAAGGCACACTCTCAATAGGGTGAGAACCTACTCTCACTTCCTACATAGTGGACACACAAAGCAGTTTGTACTGCTACCAAAACCTTATTAATGTGTTGGGGGAGGTGCAATTAAACCTCCTCCCCATTAACCCCTGGACAGCAAGCTGCAACCAGACTGATGAGGAGCCAACAACCTCAAATATGTGCAAACAGGGAAAAGAAAAAATGTCGGTGCGCTAAGCTAGTCACAGGCTCAAATAATACAAATATGTAATACGAGGCCTACCAAACAGGTGTAAGCATGCAGCAAAAAACAGTGTATTGGCTGTACAATGTATACAAAAAACAAAAACTGTCTGCGCTTCTTACCCTAATAAAGTTGGCAACAAATATATAAACATAATATAAATGAGAGGTTTTGGTTATATGAATTGGCCAAAGCATAATTAAGCTCACCCCCAACACATTAATAAGGTTTTGGTAGCAGTACAAACTGCTTTGTGTGTCCACTATGTAGGAAGTGAGAGTAGGTTCTCACCCTATTGAGAGTGTGCCTTGACGTGGCGGGTGAGCTTAATTATGCTTTGGCCAATTCATATAACCAAAACCTCTCATTTATATTATGTTTATATATTTGTTGCCAACTTTATTAGGGTAAGAAGCGCAGACAGTTTTTGTTTTTTGTATACATTGTACAGCCAATACACTGTTTTTTGCTGCATGCTTACACCTGTTTGGTAGGCCTCGTATTACATATTTGTATTATTTGAGCCTGTGACTAGCTTAGCGCACCGACATTTTTTCTTTTCCCTGTTAATAATAATAAATGCAAGACAGTATTTCATGTGCTTTATTTTTATTATAATGTATGCAGTATAGTTGTTTTCTATCTATATGTGTGTGTGTATATATATATATATATATATATATATATATATGTGTGTGTGTTTATATATACATATTCTTACCCATAAGCACACACATTTAACTGTTCTTCCATACGCTCAGAAAAAGGGGAAAGGAGCCCAATTGGATCTTTGGCAGAAAGGCAGCCCATCTATAACCTCACAAAATATTAATCAAACAGCTGGGTATTTTCAGTTAATAAGTTATATGATATGTTAACCCGTAGTGCCTTCTGGACTGCTGATGCAGGGGTTCTTAGCCAGGGTATCAAAAAAATGGGGGTAAAAAATGTTAGAAGTCAGGTTGGTACCCAAAAGTACTGGTGATTATGATTTTGACAGTCTGGCAAAAGGGGGTTCCATTAGGGGTCTGTAATCATAAAAATGTTAAGAATCCCTGTTCTAATGATTCATATGCATATGCAAAGCATGTCAAATGTCTCCAAAGAGTTTGCAGGCTGATTTCTCTAAGTGATCACTGTTAATAATGCTGTTTTGTGTAATAGCGTTTGCATTTAGTTGGTCATTCGGAGCACAAAATGTAGATGTTTCTGGATCACGCGTGGTGTTCCGGAGGCTATTCCAAATAACACAGAGAGACAGCATATCTGACAGTCCTGTTATCCCTTACTGAGATCACCTCCTCAATGTGCTGGAAAGGATTCGCTATCCTTAGGGAGAAACTGACGGCTCCTTAGATCATGAACCTGGAATCCATAAAATGCCGGGCTAAGAGCATCCTGTGGAGAGGCTATCACAGCAGAGGCTGTATTGGATTACCCTCTGTCTAAAGTGGCAGCTTGAAAAGAAAAAGTCTCACTTGAAGTTATTGAGCAACCACGCTGGCAGAAACTCGTTTTTGTCATATATGTTTTTTTTGGACATGGTTAGTTTTGTCCCAATTAATTTTATTCTGGCAATAATCACGGTATTCTAGTCCATATAATGTACCCACTGCCACTTAGCAGCCAGATTAGTAAATCCGAGCATACTTTGCTTGAAACGCTGACATCCTGACATGGATGAAATATTTAGCCAGTGTAAGACTATATTTTAAAGCATAAAGGTCTGGCACTTAAGGTGTTAAAATAAGTTGTGAGTATATTAACTTGAAACGTTAACATTATCAGACATCCGTACACATTCACTCATGTTCACAGAATTGTTAATTTTCTGCCTGGGGTTTCTGCCAACTAGCTGGTTAAATTTGCTCGCTGTTCACCCCGCACGACCTCCACCCCCACAAACCATTATTACACGGTGCTCACTCGCTCAATACGGAACACAAACGTATAACAAGAATCTCAGGCACCAAAGGGGTTAAATAAATTGCAGCTTCTTCACAAAACCTAAACCAAGAGTTTATCAATTTTTAGGTTAATATATATAATCATGCCTTAATCCAATGTTTATATTTGAACACTGCAAAGTTTGTCATATCCTCTGATCAAGTCTAGAAACCTTGTCTGAAGGGTCCTGTCACTTATTATGTTGTACGAGGAATAAAAGCTTTTCATTAGACATTGATCTGTCATCTGGCTTAACCCTTTAGACTATAGTATAGGTACCACAACTTACTTCACACCAATCAAGGCACAAACTCAGGGATATTAGAATCAGAATTAATCAGTCAGCTAACAGTAGTCCGTACTACCGTATTTGCTCGATTATAAGACGACCCCCCAAAATCTGAATATTAATTTAGGAAAAAAGAAAAAGCCTGAATATAAGACTGCCCTATAGGAAAAAAACTTTTACCAGTAAATGTTAATTCATGTAAACTATTTTTTTTAATAAAAGCTATGATTGAGAAAAATATTTAGTTTTTATTTCCTTTTATTTTCCAACCTGCCCCCCCAGTTATGCACATCTGCCCCCAGGCTTGCCACTCTGCCCCAGAAATGCCTTATACCCCCTATATGCCACTGTGCCCCATGATATGCCTTTTGACCCCCTATGTGCCACTCTGCCTCCAGAAATGCCTTATACTCCTATATGCCACTCTGGGTTAAAAGGCATATTATGGGGCAGAGTGGCATTAAGGGGGTTAAAAGACATTTCTCTGCCTACAGAAATGCCTTATGCCCCCCATTTAACACTCCCCGCCCCCCCCCCAAAAAAAAACTTACCGGTGCTTCTGACTCCCTGGTGCGTAGTCCGGGCAGCAGGTAGACGTCTACGCAATTCGCGTAGGCAACTTCCGCTGCAGCCGGAAGGAGGTGTGGTTAGCAGCGGGGGTCTGACTATCAGAGATAATTCTCCGCACCGGTGCGCGGAACTCTAGTCTCTGGTCTCTGACAGCCGGGGAAGGTCTGCAGGGGATCTGGATTTTAGTCTCATAGTCAGGGCCGGCCCGACAATGGAGCCGAGTGGGACAACCGCTCCAGGCGGCACTTTTGAAGGGGCAGCACTTTGCCGCCCCAAGCCTTTTTTTTTTTTTTTTTAAAGCGAAAGAGAGAGAAAGGGGCGCCGAGTGGTTTTCGCTTACCAAGCTGTCAGTACCCGCTCGGCGCCCCTCTCTCCCTCCTCTGCGGCGAGTCTTCCTGTTCGGTCTCGGTGCCGGCTTGTAATGCTGAGTGCCGGAAGATTTTCGGCGCTCAGCATTACAAGCCGGCACCGAGACCGAACAGGGAGACTCGCCTCAGGACTGCTGAAAGGTAAGTACAAGGGGCGGGGGGGGGGGGAGGAAGGGTAGATAATGGGGGGGGCGGCATTTTAAAATTCGCCCCAGGCGGCATTTTGCCTTGGGCCGGCCCTGCTCATAGTCAGACCTATTTGAGGTCTGATTATAAGACGACCTCGATTTTAAGACGAGGGGTATTTTTCAGAGCAAATACGGTAATTATTATTTTTATTAATTGTTTTATATAGCACCATCAAATTCAATGGCTAGACAGGCTAGACAGGACATAACAAGCAGTATACGTGGTATGAGTGCTGATTGCTGTTAAATTTATGGTACATCTAATTACTTATATAAATGTTTGGCAATAAGCTACAGTTTAGGTTTATCAAAGCTACCTGGATGTACACACGTCTCACTATGAGTAATTGGAAAATGCTATAAAATCTGTGTGGCAATCTTAACTACGTATCCCATAATTTGCTTAGTTGTCTTTGAACATTAAGATTTTTCAGGCAGCCTCAAAATAATCATAAGGATATAGGAGGTGAGGTCAGCAAGGAGACGTCAATTCAGCCGAGTTAAAACAATTTGCTAAGTTAAAAAACCTACAATTAAAGGAATTAAAAACTTCAAGCTCTAGGTTGTTTTGATAAATTGCTAAATGATGCTAAAAGTTTGCCACTTCTCGTGGGTCACAGCGGGCAGGACCTCGGGGTACATTTGGCAAAGCTTTTTTATAAGTGCGTTGTTCTACAGTATATCTCTCAAAGTCTACAAAAAGTATGCTTTATTCTTGATTTTTGTTGATTGTAATTGTTTTTTGCTTTGTATTATACACAGCATCTTGAAGGCCATGAAGTCTATGTCTTCCAACTCTGAGCTTTCCCAGGTCAGTAAACAAGAATGTACGGTTATAGAGTATTACTTTGAAATAAGATCTAATTAAACAATCAATGTGCCATTTGCAGGAAACATCCAAAGCTACAGATAATATGTCAGTCCCAAAAGAAGCCTTCTACCCATCGCAGGGCTATCTGTTAGAAAAACAGAGCATCGTTCACAGCAGTGGTATGTATTTTGATTGGTGCCTTAGGCTCTTCATACACTCAACATATATATATATATATATATATATATATATATATATATATATATATATATATATGCACAGATTGCAGTTTTGATAAAATTACCATCTGGAATTACATATAAAAAAATTAGAACCTGAAGAATCCTGACAGCTACTGACAAAACTGAAATTCAAACTTGCGGAGTATAATTAATAAGATAGTAGTTACTAACATAGCTCTGTTTGTTAAATAATGTAGGATTAGTGTGTCTTCTTACATCACACCTACCAAGAACATCCATGCCATGTATGTAAACAAAACGGCAGACAGCATAAATTGCAGGGATTAGCATTGGAACATCAGTCAATGTTTAGGAGGGGGAGATGGTTTGCATTGATTGTCCAGCCTGCTTTAGAACATGTATGCATAAATACAATGCAAACCTGACTTTCTCCGGTGCCAAAACTACACAGATTCTATGTCGCTGGTACTGAAGGCATTCCTGATTCCTCAAAGAATCCTGTAAATGTCTTGCTATATCGTTGCTTAATAATGCGTAGTGGAATGTGATTAAGTATAATGAACGAAAACAGTATGAGTGTCAGATTCCTTGTTGTATGCAGTGTTAGTCCAAATCCGCACACGGCCACTGAGAGTTAGTAGATCTTTGTGTGTTGAAGGACACAGCCGGTGCAAAACCATCCTGACATTGCCTGTTGGCTAGAACTTTAATAGCTGAACCACTGCTTCGATTTAATACTTCCTTGGTTCTTTCTCATTAAAAGCCAAATGGTATAGTTAAAATCTCAAAGGTTTGACCGGTCCACATAAAATAAACAGCGATATCATTGCCAAAGCAGTGATTCTAATTTGGGGTGAAATATATGCCACCAATACAGCTTTTATTGAACATAACACAAATGTCTTTTATTGGTTGAAGGTTAAAATAAGCTTTCATGTATGCCAACAAATTGGATGTGTTTTTGTGTGGTTGCAATTTGATATGAAAGTGTGCTGTGTTTTTAATTATATTCTATAGTTTTCTCTCTTTCTGGTCTTATTAATTTAATTTCTAGAGGAGGATCATTCCGATGATGACGCTATGAAAGAACCTTCAAGAGCCAAAAGACCCTATTCATCTTCTCCTCCAAATTCTCTGCATTTGCGAGACGGGTCCACTACACCAAACTCTTCTCAGACTCTCCTGGAAGCATCCACTGAAAAGGGAGCTCAAAGGACTTTTTCGCCCAACACTTACCCCAGCATAAAAGAACAGCTTTCTGGAAATGCACTGCACAAAAAGCAGATAATTCTGCCTTTGCCCAAGACTGAAAGTAACACAGTACTCTCTTGTCCATCCTCATTTTATACAGTAAAGACCAACGTTCTGTCCAACAACCTCCTTTCATCCACAGGAGCTCATGATTCAAGTCCACTCAGTGATCAGTCAGAGGGGAGCAATTCTAGTTCAATAGATGAGGAACATCTAGACACATCGGAAATTGCTTTCCAAGTTAAAGAGCAGCTCTTGAAACACAACATCGGACAACGTGTGTTTGGTCATTATGTCCTGGGGCTCTCTCAGGGATCTGTGAGCGAAATCTTAGCAAGACCCAAGCCTTGGCGAAAGCTTACGGTGAAAGGGAAGGAGCCCTTTATTAAGATGAAACAATTTCTTTCAGATGAGCAGAATGTCCTTGCACTGAGAACCATTCAGGTGCGACAAAGAGGTATGTTGGCCATTTTAAACACACATTACAAACAAGGTTTTACTGTATTTCTCCTTTCACGTTTGGTTTAATAAAGCATGTGTGAATGAGAATGCTTTGTGTGTATAAGTACAGGTGAGACTTTGGTGTCACCATGAGTTCCATACATACATGCACGTGACCTTGTTGTGGCTTGATGTTAGAGAAAAATAACATTTGGTGTCCAGGGTGACATTTCATTTTTGAGTCACAAAAAATAATAATTTTAAAATCTGTTCTTACCCCTCTTTTTCTCAGGAAGCATCACACCCAGAATTAGAACCCCAGAAACAGGTTCTGATGATGCCATCAAAAATATCCTGGAACAAGCAAAAAAAGAGATCCAGTCTCAGAATGGGGGTGAGTTTATACACAATGAAAAATATGTATATATAAAATTAGGCCTTATACTATGTAATTTAAGCATCTAAGCTTAAAGAGACGTTTTAGTGCCCCACCAACAATAAATAAAAAAAATAATAAAGTACTGCAAATTATTTAATATGCATTATTTTACCTAAAAGAAGTTCCATGACAGTTTTGGATGTGTCCTAACTAATGTCCATGTTACTGTAACATCTGATAACAGTCTGTCATTCTCTTTACAAGTCATTGCTCTTTATCATTACCAGAAATAAAACTCAAAGCAGTGCAATTAACACCTCAGTGGATCCATTTATTCAGTGTAAATGGTTCACAAGTTTAGTTACATTGAGTTAATTGGATTGAAAAAAAAAACAATAATAATTGAGGTCTTACATGATTTTGAGCCGTATAAGGCAAAAACAATCACAGGCCTTTTTTATGTGTGTGCATCGATTGTTATAACCTCTTAGGTCACCTTTTGGCTGAAAAACAATCCAACTTTTGTCTGTCCTCAGAATGAAATAATATAAACATCTTTAGCACTAAAGTCTCATGAATAGTCTAAACGAAGCAGAGAGTGCAGGAGGCATGTTACGACTTTCTATTTAGACTGACAATATGATTCCAATACAATCCCCACAATGGGAAATCAATTCAAATTTACACTGACTGACTTGGTGTACCTTGAAGAAGGCATATGAGTGCTCAAAAATATAATTCTGAAAATCTTAAACACAGTATATTAAAGAGAAATAATGACTGTGGGGGTTAAGGTCTCTCATCATTATCTCTCATCCACCAAACTTTACAGTAGGCACTATACTTTCCGGTACATGGGGTTCTCCTGGCATCCGTCAAACGCAGATTTGCCCATCCGACCGGATAGTGAAGTGTGATTGATCACTCTAGAGAACACGCTTCCACTGCTCCAGAGTCCCGTGGCCTTGTGCTTTGCACCACTCTAGCTGACACTTGGCATTGTGCTTAGTGATCTTCAGCTTGAGTGCAGCTGCTCGATCATGGAAGCCTATTTAGTGAAGCTCCTGGAATACCTTTACCTCTTGAGTAATATAGGCTAACTCATTTTAGATTGTAAGCTTCTTTGAACTTTACCTCTTGCTTTTGTAAGTCACATTATGTGATGCACTACTTGTTGTCATGTTTACCCATTGTACAGCCCTGTGGAATATGATGTGTGCCAGGTGGCTGGGCAGTGCATAGAACAGCAATGCCTCCCTTATTCTAGCACCTGAATAGTTAAATATGGCAAAAGGAGAGAGTAACATCCTTTAAGTACTTGTGTAATTGCTTCTTGTGTACACGTAGTCACGCTCTAGCTCGGGAAGCCTGTCTTCCAGTTCTCAATTCATTAACAAGATGCATTTATACTTGGTAAAATAATCCCAGAGATTAAGGAGGATGTGTGCTTTCCGATGTATTTCTTTGTCGGAAAGTATGTTTAGTTAGACCTGAGATACCTGGGGTTTTATTTATGTAGTATATTACAAAATTACCATATTATTCCCCCCAAAAAAAGGATGGGGGTTGACAATGCAAGGGTGCCCGATTCACGTCTCCACCAGTTGTCTGCGGCTGCATCAGGGGACATTGGTCAAGTTCACCGTGATGGAGTCACTGACACAACGGGTATTTTGTTCATTTAGAAAGACTAATATTACTTTTTGCTTTGATGGTTGTTTGTTGCCCAGCCAGCTTTAGCCTACATCTTGCCAGCTCTGTTCAATGTTTGTTGCCCAGCCAGCTTTAGCCTACATCTTGCCCGCTCTGTTAGATGTTTGTTGCCCCAACTCTGTTTTTTGCAGTTGGTGTAGAGATCAGGCATAGACCATCACCAGTTGTACTGTCAGCTTCTAAAGTGTGTGTCACATGTATGTGGATAATTGTGAGCCGGCTTTCTTTTGTATCACATCCTCTAATAGTGTTGATATATTTTTACAACAATTGTCTTTATTGGCTTTTTCTTAATATTGCAAAGTCTGCCATTTTTTGTATTGCAAGACATTGCAAAGTTTTTATATTATTTATTTGTAGCCTGTTTATATATATATGGTATTGCTTTTTGTTAGCTCCTGAATACCTTGTGCATTTAAGTAGTAAAGTATCCTATATACTATTGCTGTAACTAGTTCTCATAATGAACATAATTGGAGAAGTAGATTTAAATCTCTGGAAATAAATAAAAATGTGATTGATCTTCTCCAGCAGATTGTATTGATTTCACCAGCAATACCCATGCCATGTCTGTGTTGAGCACATTGCATTCATTTGACTGTTTGCGGTGAGGTGAACCATGTGATACACTGACAAAACAAACAAAATAGTTAAATAAGATTATTAAAACAAAGAACAATTCAATTCTGGTCACATAGAACACTCCAGTGCTTGCCATAGTGATTGCTTCACATCTAGAGTGGCTTCTATACATAGCCCACTATCCTAGGCCCTTATACATTTATTGGATTATTTTGTATAATTATACATTATATATATATATTTATTTATTTATTTTTAAATTATTATTATTATTATTTATTTTTTTATTTTTTATAGAAAACATAATATTACATGCAAGCAAAAGAAAGAAATAGGTATTTAAGGGCCTCAACAAATTACCTATTTGGCCTCCTATTACGTCACATTATTTATAGAGTGCCCGCAGATTCTGTAGCGCTATAACGTGGGATGTGCAGCTTGGACTTACTAACCCTTTTCCGCATTTTACAAAAGTAGCTGTACTTGTTTTGTACCTGTCACCATGCTGCCCTCTGCTGTATTCTTACTGTATTAACAGGGGCCATTTACCATGTGAAACTCATTGACATGTAGAAAGAAAAAGTATTTTTCCATTAACATTATGAATATTTAATACTGAAAGTTAACCAATATGCACACTTTTAGGTTGTTCTATACCGTATACCGTTTTCTGCACACATATGATTCTTGGTTTTAAATTCTGAAATGAATGATGATTAAGCAAATATGGCAATGAGTTATAAATGTTCACATCTATGACTTACAGAGCAAAATTGGCTACTCAATACAGGATCTTATTTCTTTTACCCTGAATAGAGACATACAGTTTTACAGCGTAAGAATAACCAGTTTGAGACAACGCTACTCATCTTTCCATCAAAGGCCGTGATTGAATGTCTCATATACATCAGTTCATAAGTGCTTCCCATTCATTGTAAGCTATTTAATTGATACTCTGAATCAAGTGGGCTAATGCAGTAGAAAGATGCATTCATTACCTTAATAGAAGTCCCAGAGGAGGAAAGCCTTGCTCCCTCTACTGCAGTACTGGTCAAAGCAAAGGTCATCTTCTAGCAGGGGATGCTAACATTATTTTAGAATGTGTTGTTATTTAATATCCAAGGAAACTCTGCTACACCCCATACAGTGAGCATCTAGTACCATTTATGTTAATTTACTTAGAATTTCCTATCCTTCCACTGTGTTGATTAAAAAAGGGATTTTTATATATATATATATATTTACTTTTTAAGATGGTTCAGATGCTATATGTACTGTACTAGACTTGCATTTTATGTTACACAAAAAATACCACACAATAATTGAAACCAACAGAGGGAATGCAGCTGAGAAGACCATGAGGCATGTCTCCATAAAAACCCAAGGATGGAGAAAACCAGAACAGACCGTGACCGGGAGAGACTTCTAGAATAAGACGGCTAGAACATGGTTTGCTAAATGTGGAATAATCACCATGCAAACCACCGGGCTTGATTGTTAGCACTGACTATCCATGCTTTGATTGTTTTTGTTTGAGTTTGTTTCTACTCAGAAGAGATCCCCAGATTTCATCCCCAGATTTCATCTCTTTCGTTATGTCCATGTGTTAGTTTGTATTTCCTATGTGGCTTGCAGCGGTTATAGATGCAAAACGGATCCTCTTTTGTTTGCCTTGAAAGGCTATGTAAAAGTAGCATATCACGTTATTAGCTGCAGACATAATATCAGGTGAAGCGGATTGTGGACTAGTAGGACCCCATACTACTGTCCTTACCAGCTGGCACCTCCAAGGATTACACCATACAGCCATCACCCAAATATATTTTCGTTTAGTTATAAAGTGAGATCTACCTAGACCTGGTTTTCCAATACCCACCCGTATATCCTGAAGAAGTATTTCACTACATCACTGCTGTAACAAATGTCTTCTTACCATTGCCAACTCAAAAGTTGGGTAGGTCAGCAACTTGATACAGGGCCTGTTAATACAGAGCAAGACTGGATACTCAACAAAGGACCTTATTCTTTTAATCTGAACAGAGATAAACTTTTACAGAGTAAATATAACCAGTGTCAGGCATTGTTAGTTGTCAGGGCTCAGTTATATTACTGTACTTACCTGCAGGAAGGGAGGTAACTATTGGGGTAGACTTTGTCCCTGATAAATTATTTGGTGGACTGGGACACCCATTGAAATGCAAAAAGGGAGGTATGCACCAAGGTGCCTCTGGAATATCGATTATAGTTCTATTTTACCTAACTTGTTTGTATTTCATTGTTACGTACAAAAGTACCCTGTAATCGGAAATGCTATCATTCACTGGTTCACTAAGATTTCCCACTGTATTTATACAAACCATTATTGATGATCATTAAGTTACACAAATACTCTTTTTTTTTTTTTTTTTCTCAACCTCACAAAATGTGTGATACTAAACCTCAGAAGAAGCAACGAAAGGGAATCTACATCAAAAAAGTAATCTTTTCTGTGTTATGTGGAGTTACATTTTTCTACTCTAAATAATAATACTCCCCATTTTATATCCTGTGAGATAACCTCATAGTTATCTCTTAAGTAGCTCTTGTAGTGACATTAATTCACAAACTAGAAGATTACTGATGTCACATATTATTATGTTTATAATACCCAAGATTGGTGCATGGTTCATTTTTTACAGGATTGGTTAATGCAGTGCCTCACAATTTGAGACATTCTGGAATGCTACAAAAAAAGTAATGTGACATGTAAGCACAGTAAACTAGGGATTTTATACCAAATCTAGGGGAATATTCTAAAACACCAGTAGAGGTCACAATGTCTTCATAGAACGTTGCCACAGACTCGCTGAAATTTTTAATATGATGTTATATGATGCTAATTATTATCGTATCTTTAAAAGGTGAAACAAAAGGCACCAGTGCTCCTTTGTCCACCACTTCTGGAACCACTAACAGCTCCGAAGATGCAATTAAGAGTATTCTAGAGCAAGCAAGGAGGGAGATGCAGGCTCAGCAGCAGGCACTATTAGAAATAGAGTCTGGGAGCAGCCATAGGTCTGTTCCTACACCACCAGCTGAGCGCCCTGTCTCCATACCTTCCAACAATGCAGCCCATATTTGTATTAAACAAGAAGATAACTCCTACTTAACCAGCACAAGTAGCAGCTCCACGCAGACTCCGCTGAGTGTGTTGTCACCTGCAGCTTTCGTACAGAGCATAATACGCAAAGTGAAGTCAGAAATAGGTGATGCCGGGTCATATTTTGACCAGCACTGGGCGTCGGAAAGAAGCTTGATGAGCCGTCCCTTCACCTCTGTGTCGCCATCACTGTCGTCATCTTCAAGTTACTCCAGCACTGTCAACGTTAGACAATGGAAAAGGGGAGATAATGGAGATACTGCACCCAGTGAGGAAGATATAAGGACGGGAGAAGAAGCGCACAAAGGTTTGGATGTAAAGACTGAAGCTGTGAGCTTGGATCAGCAAACCATCAGCCGTCTTTCTTACTATCCTGCCTACATCTCAAGGAATCTCAAGCCCACTGTGCCCCCTCTAACCCCAGAGCAGTATGAGATGTACATGTACAGGGAAGTGGATACCCTGGAACTTACCAGACAGGTCAAGGAAAAGCTGGCTAAGAATGGTATCTGCCAAAGAATTTTTGGAGAAAAGGTATCGTATCAATTTGAGAGTGCTTAGGTTTGTATTATCGTCTCAGCAAATGTTTACCTTAGGATTTCATGCAGTGTTTATTTCCTGAAAGAGGTGTTTTCCTGCATTTAATTAGTTTTTCTATCCGCTGCTTAGCAATGCAATTCTTTTATGCTTACAGAATCATCTGTACTTCCTACCATGCATGTTAACATATAGCATTAGCCAGAGCAGATTAGCGCACATCAGCAGCCTAGTAACTACAAAGAAACAAAGAATTGTTTTATTCTTTGTAGCACCAGCAGTATACACACTTCTTACTAGAGCGCATGGAGCATAAAAAAAAGTTTATACATTAACAAACAAGCAAAATATTGCATCCCAAAAATTTGCCAAATCTAATTGGTAAATATGTACAGTTTTTAGATTAAAGGTAAATATCACTTTTGAGCCCCTCATATGCTGGTGACCCACACAATCATTTCTTTGCTAGAACAGAAAATGTTGATGGCGTCTCTTTTCATAGTAGTAGTAAATGTTATTTCTTGTTCCCTTGCAGTTAAACCAAAAAAAATATGGTGACATTTTTGTACTTGCTGAAAACAGCAACTTTGATTCAAGTGAATGAAAATGAGCATTGTGTATGTGACTCTTTCTTGGCTAACTTCTTAATATCTATGGAACCACTAGAGGAAACATGCTAGACGCCCATAAAAAAATAATTATCTCAAGTTAAACTACAATGTCATTGGACCGAGTTACATATTTGATGACATTAAACCCTTTGTTTTCTCTCAGGTGCTGGGTTTGTCTCAAGGGAGTGTAAGTGACATGCTGTCCAGGCCGAAACCCTGGAGTAAGCTCACTCAGAAGGGACGTGAGCCATTCATTCGCATGCAGCTCTGGCTGACTGATCAGCTTGGCCAAGGCATCACCCAGCAGCCGCCCCTGTCACAAGGTACGTTCATTGATTTGGAATTTTATCAGACCCATGGATAAGACACCTGATTTGTATAACACTTTATCAAGAAGGCACTTCGTTACAGCCTTATCAATGTATGTAGCTCCACTATATTCCACAGCTATGAGACACAAATCAGAAGACTAAGAGATAGTAGAAAATTAGTTAACTAGTTTGTTGTTTAGCCAACAAATTACACAGTTAAATTTTATGACTAAAAATATGTAGACACATGACCATCACACCATATGAGCTTGTTGGACATCCCATTTCAAAACTTTGCACATCTATATGGAATTGCCCCCCTTTGGGTTTATTATAGTGGAATGATGTTGAATGAGAAGGCCTGGCTCACAATCTGTGTTCCAATTCATCTCAAAGGTGTTTGATGGGGTTGAGATCAGAGCTTTGTGCGGCCAGTCAAGTTATTCCACAATAACCATGTCTTTATGGACCTTGCTCTGTGCACTGGGGCGCAGTCATGCTGGAATAGAAAAGGGTCTTCTCCAAACTGTTCCCACGAAGGTGGAAGCATAGCATCGTCCAAAATGTCTTAATGCTGTAGCATTAACATTACCCTTTACTGGAAGTAGGGGGTCTAGCCCGAACCTCTATTAAAGAGCCTTACACCATTATCCCTCCTCCAATAAATACTCTACTATGCATTCTGGTAGGTAGCATTCTCCTGGCATCCGCCAAACCCAGATTCATCCTTCAGACTTTCAGATTGAGAAGTGCGATTCATCATTCCACAGAATACGTTTCCACTGCTCCAGAGTCCAGTGGCGGTGAGCTTTACACCATTCAATCTGACGCTTGGTATTATAATGGTATTATAATGGTATTATAATAGCGCATAATGATCTTCGACTTGTATGCAGCTCTTCAGCCATGGAAACTAGACTTGTGCATTCAGATTCATACAAGCTTTACTTTTAATGAAATTTGCCACTTTTGTGCTTTCATACAAATATATCACACATAAAAAAAATGTTTGATAGAAGTAGCCCAAAAAATTGAGAGCATACTCTTATTGATGATTATGGCTGTGATTGATGCCATTTTAACTTGTCAGTAGCAGTTATGGATTGATGAGCGTTAGAGTGTGAGACTTTCAGTGACGGCAATAGTGATTCAGGCTCATCTACCATACTGCAAATGTCAATAGTGTACTCCAGAAAATTTACTGGTGGGGTGGATTGGAAAAGCTGTATATTGTTCACTATTGAGCTACTGGGACTGCAACAGAAGGTTTTTTCCCTTTTTATGCAATAATTGTTTTATTTACTTAAGGGCTGTTTTTTTTTTTTTAATTTAAAAATGAATTCTTCAAATATTGTTCCAAGTTCATATTAAAATGTACTTTAGTAAAACACGTATCCTACCAGTTCTTGAAATGCTTTTTTTAAGTTGGGTTTAAGTTGCACATTTACGCTACCAGCAAAACCTCTAGTTTGTGGACAATGCCAATGATAAATAAGACAATGTGGGTGACAAATTAGTCAGGGCAGGTGCACACTAGTGCACTGTGTCAGTTTTCCTTGTGTGTTCCATAATTGCGTGAGCTGTATCTCTTCCTGCAAAGCCTCCTAATCTTGGACAACTCAAATAAAAATTCAGAACGTATTTGTAGGCAGGGAAGGGGACTGTGTAAGCGTCCAGTGTGTTTTGGCAAACCTTCTTAATTTTGAACAATCTAATTATTAATACAGGCCAAAATAGGGGCTTGTGCACATGCTGCATTTTCAAGCGGTCCTTCAACAGTACTTGTGTCCTGTACTGTTAATGAGTTTTCAGATTTACTACGTCCCATTTGGAAAATTCTGTGAGACGGAGTGATTCCAGTTTTCGTGGGTTGGTCAGAGGCAGCGGCAGGAGCGTACGAAAAAGTTGTCAGATGACACCTGGTATAACAGTTCCAAGTACGCTGAAGCCTTCTTGAGTCAGAAATGCAGGCAGTCGCATTCAGCAGCAGCAGTACTAGCAAACATCCTGGCTGTAGCAATAATAAAATACTCACCATCCCACCTACCAACATTAGATGCAATTTTAGTCACTACCAAGGACTCACAGAGGGGTCGTGTTCTGGTGCCTTGGTGGGATCAAATGTGAGTATTGCCTGTAAACTTTAATAAAGCATGGAATAAAACAACTAGCAGTGCCACTGCAATCATTACCGGTGCCACCACAACCGCAGGCACTGTAATCACCAGAATACTTCAAAATCCCCAGAGTAAAGATGGACTGGCACTGTCAGATAAAAGCAGCAGATCTGTGTTTAGGCCATGAGTGAGAAAGTAAGGAAGAACCTTACAGTAGAAGTACGTCTTACTCAGCCTTGTACGCAAGTGTAAAAGAAAATATGGTCATCTGCGGTGTCAATGACGATGACCTGGATTTAGATTATGAGCCAGAGGAGGGAAAGTCAAGCGACTTTCAATTCTCATGTCAATTTATCTGATAGATGTGTTGCTCTTTCCACTCTGGAGAAGCAGCTGCAGCACAGCCATGCCACTAGTTCCCCAACATGCACTGGCACCACTCCCATCACCACCATCACTAATACTCTGTCAGGTCCACAAACGGAACCCTCACTTACCTCTCCTAAGCCGCCGATGGGCAGGGTGACAAGCAGATTAATGATCCAGCATCCTCCTGATGACAGGGTTCTGAAGCAGCAAGTCCGCAAACAGCACCTGGTCCTCCTTTTCCCGGAAAAGTCTAATAGAAACAAATTCCATGACGCTCCCCACACACAGTGCTTGTGCAGATGTCGCTTTCAGAAGCAGTTTGGGACTCTGTAGCAAGTGATGCTACAGCAGACAAGAGATTTGTACGAAGCAGACATGCCGCATTCCTGCGATTATACGTCGTCCACTGCTTTGTGACTTCTAAACACTTCCACTTCACAATAATAGTACTTAGAGTGGCCTGGGTCAGTTCTAGCAGAACTTTCATGAACTGACTTGTGGCAAGGGTGGCATCCTATGACAGTACCACATGTGAAGTCACTGAGCTCCTCAGTATGACCCATTCTACTGCCAATGTGTGTCTATGGAGATGTGCTTGATTTTATAGCAATGGGTTTGGCTGAAACACCTTAATTCAATCATTAGTCCATAAACTTTGGGCCATTTAGTGTACCTGAGCTATGTGTTAAAGTGTTAGCTGACTTCAAAACTCATTGATAATAGCACAGAATAATTAAAACCTTATATTGTACGGTATTTCATCCCGGAAAAGTTTACTATATTTGATAGGCATGGAGTATGCAGTAATTTAACCGTATGTTGAATTGATCTTTTATTCCTCATCATTTTGTTTTTTAGGTACTGCAAGTCCATCCGAGACTCATTCATCCCCATCTCCACCTCCAAGCCCGTCTGAACAGGATAAAAGCCTACCAGAGCCACACATGCTAAACTCAGAGAGTAGCAAAGAAAATCAGCAGCCAGAGAGTAGGTCAGCCTCCTCCCTCAGTGGAAGAAGCTTTTCGAATCAGCAAGCGGCCGGAATCCAAGAAGTAGTGGCTATGTCTCCAGAATTAGATACCTACTCCATCACCAAGAGGGTCAAAGAAGTTCTGACGGACAATAACTTAGGTAATGGGCAAAATCTTGTTTTTCTTTTACAATGTAGTAAAATGAACAGATTTAGAGTTTTAATGAAGGATTAAGCAATATAGAGCATCAGTAATTCCTCCATATTAAGGAATATTGTATAAAATGTTACATTACAAGCAGTGCATCTAGATATTCAAATTATGGGACTAGCTGGTTTTGCTGCTCAAATCAGCAAGAATTCCTTAATTTTAGACAAATCCAGCAATGAGAGTTGCAAAGCAACAGATAAGGGGATTTTTACATTTCAATGCAGCATTTTCCTCTTCCTTATTTAACAGAAGTTTTATTTGGGCCTTTTGGCGAGGGAAAGCTGTCTATTTGTTGCCAAGAAGGCAATACTACAGAAATGATTGCTGTAGGGATACCCACTATACATGTCGTGCATGCTTACTATTCTGTGCCCATTTTATGGCATTTTATATAAACTCCGCTTATGCATAAACATTGCGATCTCTTTAAAATGTATGACCTTAGAAGCACTGCAGACCAGATTGGAGGGGGAGACAACACATGTGTCTCTACACCATGCAGGATCAGTGTTCCTAGAAAGAGCTCTTCCAGTGTTGGGGTCAAAACTTTGAGTACGGTAGAGAAATCCACAGCAAAAACAGGAACCTTGTGGTTACCTGGCCATGTCCTGGCGTGTGAAGTGTTATTTCTATTCTGTTTACTCCAGTAAAGTACCAGTAAGCAGTGTAAATAACTACGGCTTATCAGTGCTCCATACTAGACTTGCTTGGCACTATGTACTAGAAAACACGGCTGCTTTGTATACAAAAAGAGTGAGACTAGTTCTGCCAAGGATTGGCAACACAACTTGCCCCACAGTGAGTCCATGCCTGGAAGGCTCGTAACCTTGATTTACAAACTGTAACATAAATTAGTGTTCTGGGTTCAGCATGGTGCAGTCCTGCCTCTGAAACTAAACAAATCAATAATCCTCAGCTAGCACCAGAAACTACTCTCCAATTTATCTGGTGATCCTGTTCCAGTAAAATTACAATGTACAATTCTTGTCAACATTCTCAGTGTTATAGAGCAAGAACCCACAGTGGGCGATGGAGCTTCTTCCAGACCTGTTTCTGAGATGACATAAAAAAGAAATGTCTAGAAACATACTTAATCTTACCGATTATTGTTATAAATTAAAATTCTTTGTTTTAAAGGTCAGCGGTTATTTGGAGAAAGTATCTTGGGACTTACTCAAGGTTCTGTGTCAGACCTCCTATCCAGACCAAAACCATGGCACAAGCTCAGCTTAAAGGGCAGAGAGCCTTTTGTGCGTATGCAGCTCTGGCTGAGTGATCCACATAACATCGAGAAACTCAGAGATATGAAGAAGATGGAAAAGAAAGGTACAATTCCACACTATATTGTGCGATATTTGTAGTATGTTTTCTATGTGCCATAATATTAACATAAATTGCATAAATTAGTTGGAGCTAATGAAGGAGAACTACAGGTTAATGTGCCTGTCCCTGTGTTTAAACTGTATTTTATTAATCGTTATGTCAGTAAAATGATTCATCGTTAGATATTTGTTTTGACTAAATATCTCCATGACCAAAGTTAAGACAAAATCACAGCTTCTATCTAGTTTAAATAGGTTTACCGATTTAGCGACCTTGCCCTTCTAAACATACGTTTTTATACCCCTTTCCATTATCAGTAACATGCTAGCATTCCAAAGAAGACCCTGGACGGTTACGTCACGTAATCATAAACACATGTTCCTAGCGTTCAGGGCAATATATGTGTAGGGAACAATAGAAATGTGGATTTCTTAGATTCATATTCTTTATTTTGCAGCTTATCTTAAACGCCGTTACGGACTTATAAGTGGTGGCTCAGACAGCGAGTCTTCCAACGCAAGAACAGAGTGCCCAAGTCCCAGCCTCCATTCACAGGAATACAACCTTCTGCAGATGAAAAAGCCCAGGGTGGTCCTTGCATTGGAAGAGAAAGAAGCACTGAAAAAAGCTTATCAGTTGGAACCTTACCCATCACAGCAAACTATTGAGCTACTGTCATTCCAACTGAACCTGAAAACAAACACAGTCATAAACTGGTTCCATAATTACAGGTGAGACCAAGAAATTGAGCCTCTTCTTATGAAAATGTAAAGTTTGAAAACTGCATTGCGCATGTTATTGTTTGAACCCACATAATGTCCCCAAATCTTGATATACCTATGCAAGCAGGACATTTATGTAATTGGGGCATGCTGCGGAATAGAAATTGGGATATATTGTGAAAAATGTAAAAAAAATATATATATATATGGCGGAAAAATCTCTGCATAAAAAGTTTTCAAAAAGCCATACCATAGGCTCAGGACACAACATATAACATTTTTAGAAAAATCAGGACAAAAACTTTTAGTTTTTTTTTTTGTCGATTTGCCCTACTTGTGTAAAATTTATAATGGGTAAAACTGTAAAAAAAAGTTTCCCATTTTTTAGCTTTTTTTTCCTACTAAATGAGTTTATATATGGGATGTTTCATATGGTTTTGTTTGATCCCAGATCTCGCATGAGAAGGGATCTTCTAATGGAAGGTCAGCAGGACAATGACACAGACCATGAGCCAAACAGCTGTGATAGCTTCACATCAGCATCTGCCTCACACAGAGATCCTGCTTCACACAGCCCGAACCATGAAGGGGAAGCCCGGAAGCCAGTAGTCAATCACATGAAACACATGTTACAGAATAACTACTACAGTGGAGAAGGAAAAACAGCAATGATAATTAAAAAAGAGAAGACAGAGGATGATGATGATGATGATTATTCCAACCGATGTGCGTCTTGTCATTCTGAAGCAGCATCAGAAACATGTTGTGAGCCTGATCCACCCAAAGCTCTTAGAGAAGGCCAGATTATTCCCACACACTGTGATGGATCTCCAAGATCATGTTACCTACAAAAAAGCAACTCTTTGTATGATAACCCTCGCCAAGCTGGCGCACATGACTGCACCTCACTGCTTTCTCGTAAAGAGAACTCTGGCACAGAGAGACAACGAGCTGACCCTATCAGCTTTAAATCTACTGTGGAGTCTTCGCGATGCAGCCTTGAAGTGTCTCTTAATTCGCCATCAGCCGCCTCATCACCTGGGCTTATGATGTCTGTCTCTCCTATACCATCTTGTTCCGCTCCCATTTCTCCATCTTTGCCTAGCACTGCGTCAGTCAAGCTTCATACTTCCAGTCCCACCAGTGACACTGGCCCTCTTCATCCTTCAACAAAGCATAGTCCGAACAACCAGAGGCGTAATGAAAAGATGGCCAACCTAAATAACATTATTCACAGGCTTGAAAGAGCAGCCAATAAGGAAGAGACTCTGGAATGGGAATTTTGAGAAACAAAAACATTACCGTTTGTACCAAGAGGTTATAGAGAACTCCTATGTGTTGTTTTCTATTTTTTTTGTTTTTCTGGGAATCAGAACTTTATAAAAACAGGAGTAAAAATGAAATGTTTCAAAAAATCCCTTGGATCGAAACAATAGGGTTTTTCATTTTAAAACACTTTTAAAAAAAAAAATTATTTATAAACATTTTAGATATTTTATTAAATAATATTTGAAATTTATTATCAGCCTGTGCTGCTTTGTTGACAAAGATTCATATAAAAAAAAAACACAGAGCAGATCATGTATAATGAAGTCCCGTAGCTTGCCACTGGATGAGATTAAAAAACGAATGTTAAAAGCCATCAAGAAGCTACTAGGAAACAGCCACAGCTAATTGTAATTCCGAGAGCTGCTCAGTTTCCATAGCTGTCTATGAGATAGCACAGTTATTAACTACCCTCCAAGAGATAGATGAATAGTCTCAAAGACTCTAAATTTAAAGTGTAATCATATGAAATGGGTTTTGATCCTATGGTCCATTCTGCTCCATTTTAAAACACAGTTCTGGGTAGTAGGAAAAAAAGTTACAAAATTGAAGAAATAGATTCGCAAAGAAACTGTTCCTCCAAGATCAAGATTATCTCAGGCATGAGCTGGCTGTAAGTTTCAATCATCCTAGGGAGAAAAAATACATAATGTGGGCTGCTTAGTGTATGCAATCCTGTGTAAGATGTAAACAATGGCATTTTTTTCAAACTACAATTCAGAAATAAGAACCTACAATCATGAAGTGTTAAAGGTGCTGTTCCACTTATAAAAAAAAAAAAACTAATTGCACTTGCCACTTGCCATAAACATGAAGTTTTAATAACATTAAAACAAAGAAACAGTCTTATCTGGAAACAACTTTTCAGTGCCTGCTTTTGCGTCATGTGACAGTAACACAATCCTAGCCAGAAATGAATGAGGGAAAATTTTACATAATTAAAGAATTATAGTAACGGTTTGGCCAATCAACCTGGAGACATTTGCGCTGATGCATACATATTCATACACACAAAACAAATCATGTTATCTGTAAGACAGGTGGTTCTTAGACAGTGTTACGTACCTGACACAGCTGAGTGCTTCCCTCTCAGCCCCAGTACCCAGCGCAGCTACTGCTATGCAGCCACTGGTGCCGCGGATTACCCATTAAAGAACCAAGGGTGCCAAAGAGCTTGGAAATCCCTAGGTATATGTCTAATATATAATTCAGCACTGCATCAAACAGTACAAAGAATTCTGTTTCTAAGTTGCAAAGGAATTCAATTCAGCCGAATACATGAAACAGCAGCTTTAAAATCGAAGCATGAAACCTTAGTATGCCTGAGCTCTGAGTAGCTCAATGCAAGGCTTTGCAAATGGTTGTTACACGTTGCAATGGGTTTGTTTGCAAGCTTGGGGCAGAGTTAAGGCTGTTTCAGCGGAGTTTTTCTGTGAGTGTATCTTTTCTATCTACCTCCAACAGGGATTATTATTTATGTATTCAGTAGGGTTTGATTAAAAAAAAAAAAAAAATTTATAGTGCATTATTATCTGATGAGAAAAAGGGTTACCATCCAACAGACTATTGCATCCAGCCTTAATGATGCACGTAAATAAATATATCAGAAAAAAGGGAACAGCTTGCTCATTTGGAGTTAAACAGCACTGTGAATAAGCAAGGGGACAAGCTATTTTTCCTATTATGAACCATAAGTGTTCCACTGAGATGTCTGAAATAAGCCTGAAAAGTTACGTAGTAAAATTAAACACCAGGGAGGAATAAATACTGTAATGGGGCAACCTCACCCCTGCCAGCAAATAGAACTGTAGTCATTACCAGGTGCATCGGATTTTTTCAGCGTGAGATTCCATGTCCCGTCTTGTTATCCAGGCTTTTGATTGACATTAGAACTCTTTCCATATAATATGTATAAGCTAACAGATGACATGTAATGCTAAAACTGTGTGCACAGGAATGGTTCTGCCCCTATGATGCTCAGAGTTTAATAATATGAAGCCACTTGAAATTCCGCAAATAGCCACAGGGGGCAACCGTGTATTTAGGAAGAATGTCTAACCAAGACTAAAATTATTTTAGGGTTAGGTGATACATGCTGCTTTTAACATGGTTTTGTTTTCTTTATAAATAAACTATTTCTTTGTACTTTTATGAAATATTCCTGTTTTAAATTAACTTATTACATAAGTGAGAGTAAAGACCCTCATTATCTTCTGCTGTTTAGTGTATAAGGTGGGATATCCATGTATGATTGAATTAAGCACTTAGGATAGTCTGATTACAGGGATCCTGTTGTACTGAAACTACTAGACATGTAATTATTGTAGGCTCATGTACTGTATTCAGTTTGTATAATAAACATGAAAAAAATCTTTCTTTAAAAGAAAAAAATGTAAAAAAGACACTAAATATAGAAATTGATACATTTTGTGTGGTCTAGTGTATTCATTTTTCAATAGTTTAAAACCTTTTTATACCATTAAGGTTGTGTAGTTTGTATATAGCAAAACATGGAAAGGCATTTTCTGATAAACACCTGATCAGTCTGCTACACACCAAAGTTAGTTGCCCACAATAAGCCTTCTGTTGCAAAAGCTGTGAGCCACCACCTTCACGCACATCAAAATCTTCAACAAGACACTAGAAAGTAGGCCCCTTCATACCTAACTTGGTCAGCCAACGCAAGGGCATCCCCAAGAATATCACTGAGGCCATTGTGCTTGTGTAAATAATAAACAAAAAATGTGTTGAGCCTTTGACACATCTGTGGTCATAGAGTGGTCCCTCTATAATGGTTATAAAGACTCTTCTTGCACACATTTAATATTTTATTTCTGCTGGGACATTTGTTCTGATTCCCAGTCCTTGATGGTACCCATTACAATTACTCCCTCGAATCGTCCTGTGTGCCTTTTGCAGTTGAGTTGCCTGAATGCACAGTCTATGTACATTCATAATGTCCAACTCAAGCAATTTAAACTTTCAGCGATTAAACATAAATGTTTTCACAGTTGAGTGATCACTAAAAATAAAATGTACATTTTTTTTGTTTTTTTATACCATTACAATACAACCTCTTTTGACATTATTCATTCCCTTGAAAAAAAATATAATCATTCTGTCTTTTCCAAGCCTTCCTGTTCCTATGGAAATTATTTATTTATGGTGAACATCGGGATTTTTCTCGCTGAGGAAATTCCATTCACTCATCTCTTAACCCTTCTGCTGTAAGCCATTAATATCTTTACTTCCACATTTGTTTTTACTTTATAAACATAATTTGACAGTATATATGGTGGATTTAAAGACATACCAGCCTTTATGAAAAAACAAATAACCAATCTCATGTACATCCTTGTAATATTCATTTAAAATGAGGTGTGTGTCTCTACTACATACTAATGATAAGGAAAATATATCCCAATGTTGCCCCCTTGCCCAACAACATGTATTTGTCATTAATGCCCTAGGGCAGGGGCGTCCAACATGCGGCCCGCGGGACCTCGAGGTGCGGCCCGCATAAGATCAGCAGCAAGGGCAACCGATCTTTTACGCGGGCCGCACCTCGAGCCCTGCTACAACAAGAACCCTGCTACTTACCTGTGGGAGGGTCTTTTGTACTGTATAGCGGAAGCGGAACCCAGCAGAGTTCACGTGACATCACATGACTCTCCTCCAGTCCTGCTTCCTCTGTGCAGTACCAGAGAACGCAGAGGGAGGCCGAGCCCCCTGCTGAATTCTGTGAGCGGCATCGAGGAGCTGCAGTGCAGGTAAGGAGGTGGGGAGGGTGTTTGAATGAGTATGCTTGATTGAGGGAATTAATCTGTGAATGAATGAGTATATGAATGAATGAGTGTGTGTGTGTGTGATAGCATAGATGTGTAAGTGCTGGAGCCTAGGCATGATGGGACTGTGATTGCTGTTAGAAATCGCACTCTTATCATGCCAAGTCAGCCAGTACATGCTAAAACCTAGCTAGCTGCCCCCCTTGTGTATTGATGCTGCCAGCAGTATGGGGTCTGCACATCACTTACAGCCACTCTGTACCAGCATGTACTGGCTGACTTGGCATGATAGGAGTGTGATTGCTAACAGCAAGCACAGTCCCATCATGCCTAGGTACCAGCATTTACTGGTTGCCTGGGTATGATAGGAGTGTGATTGCTGTTAGCAATCACACTCCTATCATGCCAAGTCATATTGCTATTTTTTTTGTCCAATTGTGGTGTGTTACCTACTTTTATTAAAAATGTGAGTTTTTATTATTATTTTTAAAGGTGGGGGGGTCATTTTAGGTTTTGGCTAAGTGAACCGTGAATGTTTTGGTCCAGAATTTTCATTTTGGTGCATCCCTAGAATAAATAGAACTATTTCATTTTTAATTATCCTGAATTTGTAGTCACAACACTTTCTAGGCCCAGAAATCAGTGAGAGGAAAAGTAAAGGTTTTGTGTCATTTACTTTATTTTACTGCATATTTTATTAAAGGCCATATTTTCTCACAGTGAAAAATGAGTGCGGCCCACGCACGTATACAATTCTGATGAAGTGGCCCACTGCAGAAAAAACTTAGACACCCCTGCCCTAGGGTAATCCTCACCATTTACTGAGCTGTTTATATATTTGGGATTTTGTTTCTTAAAATTTATTTTGATTATATTGACATGCTATATTTAGTCTTTGTTTCAGGCACAAATGCAAGGAAGAGCAGGCTATGATTGTTAAAAATAATTATAAAATAATTTTCCTTCTGTTTATTCAGGAAAAATAAGGGTAAATAATCAATGTTTTAACTTATCAGAAACAATAAAAAGTGCACTTGCAGGGCAATGATCATCTTTTTATTCTATGACGTCTGTTTATGAAACCTGTGTGAATGTTTCAGCCTGTCGCCATGAAACAGCTTCCGGAACATAAACAGGAAAAATATGTTTATAGAAAACTTTTACTGCTCTTATGCCATACCGACGGTTTTTAAAAAGTATGAAAATAGAGAAAAAAGAGAGAAGAGAGGAGTTTGAACTTTTCATCAATTCAAATTGTTTGTTGAGTCAACTTGAGTTGAGTCATTAAGATTGTTCCACTTTTTCTTAAGAAGGACCCTAGATAGATTTTATAGCTTGTAGAATAAAGATGTCGTTGTTTTATCCCACCCATGCAGTTGTTTTGAAGTAATGGAGCATTTTGTCTCACCAAAGACCTGTGATAAAAAGGTTTGATTGAAATTAATTCAAATACTGAACATACATTACATACAAGGCACAAACTTCCAACAGCTTAACCATGTATACAAAATGATGGCATTAGTGTATTTTCTATAGCAAAAACACTACACCTGAACAAAAACTTAAGTGAAGTACAAAGAACCAACAGAAATCACATCATACAGTAGAAAAACATTTAACAGTTCCAGAGGCGTAGATATAGTGGTCTTACTGCTGGATTTACACTTGAAGAAGGAGGGTGTGAGTGAGGACTGGGGATCAAGCCTACATGAGACTCGATGAGAAAGGCCCTCGGACACCCCATTTTCCCGTTAAATGAGGAGTGTCACACAGTGTCATCAGGGCCGCCCACCGACACCAGCGTAAATGCCCACCGTCAGCAGGAGCCCCCACTGACATCAGGGAGTAGTTCTGGCCAAGGGTATGCTCCAGGTAGCCAGAGCCCAAAAGTTCCCAGGTATGTATATATAAGCACATTATTCATACAGATGTTACGATTGCACAAACTGAATAAGAGGTTCCTGCTCCACATGGCTTACACTCTAAAAAGTGGTAAGGAGTGAGCTGATACAGCTAAGAGGAGGTAAATGTGGTTAAAAAGAGATTATGCTGGGTCAAGGTTTGTAAGTTATGGTTAGGCTACACTAAAAAGTTATGAAGAGATGAAGCTTGGCAAATGTCCAATGATATGGAGCAATAGAAAGAATGCCTATAGATGCGATGGACCAGTGGTGGAAGAGAAAGAAGCCAGCTGTGGATGGCTCATAGAGGGTGTATAGGTATATGGCGCAATATCAGAGATTAAACATATATAAGCACTGAAGAGCCTTGGTGATAAGGAGGAGGATTTTGAAGACGTGCTATTTCGTAGGAAGCCAAGGCATCAGTTTTATTGTGCGGGGGAATAGTGTTTTGGAGGAAGGAAAGAATATTCTGGGGGCTGAGTTGAGAGCAGATTATAGCGGAGAAATACACGAAGCAGGGGGATGAATACGCAAGGAATTACAGTAGTCTGGATGAGAAATGCAAGTATCTGACAGGATATCAAACACAAAATATAGAATTACAAATAAGTGACTTTAGGTGAAGCGCTAAAAAATGACAGCGCTCAAAAAATAAAGTGAGAAAAAAAAACCCCAAAACAAATCAAAGATATACTTCCCAAAACTTTTGTTTCACAGATGGTGTAAGTTCTCAAGAACCCTAGATACTTAAATGGTATGGTGTATTATGCACAATAACAAGTGGTATGTGTGATAGAGTATAGGAGAGACTCTTTGTAGGTCAATGCCTGGCCCCTTTATATTTCATTTCTTTACAATGGAACTTTCAGGTGTTCCTGACGGCAGGCCTGAAACCAGTTTTCTCAAAAAAATAAAAAAAAATCGGAAGTCTGATACCAGGAGGTTAAAAACTATAAATATATCTTTACGCTTGAACAAAATCCGGTAGCTCACATTAAAAAGTGGTATAAAACGTCCCGTAACTTCTGCTTGGTGTTGTGGTAGCTTTGCTACACTCCTATTGCGTATATTTCATATGGACTTCTGACTTCTTCCCCTCCTGTTTTCGGCAATACGCATGACGCGTTTCGCTCCAATAGCTTCTTCTGGTACGTGACTCTTCTATCCGCCTTACATTATTTAGATCCTTTCACTCAATTGGTGGAGAGTCGATGAAACTAACTTGATTTTCAATCACATCGTTATTGCTACTTTGTTCTGTTCAATATTAACCCCATGTTGTCCATATAAGTTACAGCATGTGCGTAAAATGAAACAATGTTGTACATTTTATAAATACACACATTTATTTTGTATTACATAATTTAAATATGCAACTTTAGCAAAATATACAATTAGAGATATGAAATACAGAGCTAAACAGTAGAGCTAGTTTAAAAGATAATAGCAGCTCACTGTTTCTGAATTTAAAACAGATTATTTAATTTATAATTTTGTCCAAATTCTATGTTACAAGAAATTGCAGAGCTCAAAATCGCTGTTTAACCCATGTAGTTTTAAGTTACACCTTCATTTCTTCTTTTCCTAATTTTTTTTTTTAATATCTTAAGAAATACGCCTAAAAACCCCCCCAAAAAACAGACTACAGTCCTATATTAAGAGTAAAACTTTATAAAAAGTATAACAAAAACGACAGGAAACAATAGTTTGAAAAATTTTATTTGCCCAAGAACAGATAAAAAAAATGGAATGTACAGTAAACAGTGTCACACAAGTATTTCTGTAACACAGACACGAAAGATATACATGTAAGAGAAGATAATTCCATAAACAGCATTAAAAGAGTAAAAGTATTCAGGACTGTGGATAGAAAGTATATAATGTCAAATACTTCAGGATGTGCAGACATAACAATGTTTGCATTTGTTAAAAATGTATATAAAATGATTTTTTTTTAAAAAAATAGAAACAGTGACTAAAGCCTTATTACCCCAAGTGCAACTTAATTCATAGACCCTTTGATTTGTGCAAGTATACAATTGTATATAAAAAAACATTATATGTGTGCATTTTAGACCATTAAAATGCAGTGGGGTTAATTCACTAAAGCAGGAGAGTATATAGGACTTCTTAACTGCAAGAGCAGCTTGGCTGTCCCCGTATAATGCATAATTAAAACAATGAGAGCTCTCGAAAGTCCCGTAACTGACCAAATAAGCGGTGATACAGGGCCAGCACAGGAGAAACATACTAGGGATGACCCTTTATAAGGCATAATGAGTTCAAACTACAACTCTTCTGCATTACATGATAAATGCCAATTCTACATTATATAATAAAAACTACGATGTATAAATAATCCACAAGATATAAAAAGGACACGTAATTATTGGTTTGGGGAAAATAAATCTGTTAATCAAACAAACTCCTGACAGATCCCAGACACATTTGTATTGTCCTCCATAGGATCCCAGGGCGATCCAAATGGCGTTAAACCGAGTAGACGAGTTTTAGTTCTGTTATGGCAAAAGCATTACCTCTAGGGCAACAGTCTACAGCCTTAACACGATGGCCAAACAAGAACCTTCTCATCAAGCCGAAACTGCTAATTATAGCAATAAACTTAAGACGCTGCCAACTAAAGTTTGCACATGTGGTTTATATAGTAAGAAATGTACCGTTCACTGACTAGTCTACCTATCTTGCTTATGATACTCTTACATAAAAAAAAAATCCAAGCTGCACCTGGAAGCGCGACACGTTTTACATAGATGGTATCCTTGAGGTTTTATGAGAACACAGCTAGAAAGCTGAGCTCTTCCTTAGTGTTTCTTGGTCCAGGAATTTTAGAAATACAATACATGGGATGTTGCACCAACAAAAATAAAAATGTATTACTAGACTAAATAGGGATCAAAAGGGTCATTAATTTCCTTTACATGAATTCAAGAAGTAAACGGTAGTGATATAACGCTAAAGTCCTGCTTAGAGATGCATTTTGAATGTGTAATTACCCCACCCTAAAGCTTGCGCAAACATACAAAACCCCTTAGAACGAGGGTAAAACTTCCCTTTTTCCATTAACGCATTCATCATAAAACATCCGTACAGAACTTTAACACTGTGTAATGCAGAGTGTCAGACCATAGACTACTGAAACCAGTAAGTATGAGCACGTAAACTTCTTGCTGCCAATCTCATGTATGCTAACAAGACATCAGTGTTCATATAGCATACATGTGATGGCTGCTACTACTCCAATTGGTTTCAATGAAAAAATATAGAAAACGAACCACTCCAGCAATATTTTCAGACTGCTCCTAGGAACAAGGACTGGCACGCTGATGGGTTTTAGAGGTCATTCTGCTCCTGTGGCAGGGAAACTCATCGCTGCTACATGCCAAGAGGCAAGGAAAATTGGAATAAGTACCCTTCCTGAAGCGGTTTCTCTGGTTTATCATGTCAGCACAGTGTCTCCATGGACCAAAGTAGTTTTTTGAAGGTTTTCTTTCCACTTGGCTCTTAGTTCCACAATTTCTCTGCCAAACAAGGCATGGAGCTTTGAAAAACTAATAGTCTTTTTAAAGTCCCTTAGCTCAGAAGAAGCGCATTCCTCATCTGTGTTATCTTCAGCCTCCATAGAATTGACCATTAGTTGGTGAAGAACATTGTCTCTCAAAACATCATCTGGAGTTTCTGTTGTGCTGGGACCTTTTGGTCCATTAACCTGTGGAAACCCATTGCACAAGTCACTTTTAACTACGTTCCATGTAGCACAACCATTGTCCTTCATTGCTGGCCGATCCAGAAGGCAATTATCTGCAGACCTGGGATTTAACAGTTTTCTGTCTGTGCCATCCATAGCTTTACGGGGTGGCTTAGGACTTTTCTGGGCCTCTTCTAGCTGTTTCTGGAGCTCTTTTACAACAAGCCGTAAATATTCAAAGTTTGCCCTAGTGAGCGCTTTCACCCAGGATTCCATGGTACCCTGGTTTTCAGCAGCAAGGATATAGGCCCGGGATTTAGCATGCTCAAATTTTATTGCAAAAGCATATTCCACGGATGAATCACACAACTCCACTCGACATCCTTCTAGTATTATTACTCCAACAGGTTCTTTGCTTTCATCACTTTCATAGTAGAAAAGCATGTTACCCTTTAGCACAAACCAGCGTTTATGATAGGCTGTATTGCGCTCACCCTTTTTCAATAGGTGGCCACTTTTGTCCACTGGAGAGCTGCAGGTTGCATAATATAACAGGTTCCGCTCATTTAGTTTCATGTCTTGGTTATTTATGGCCTTTAAAACACACAGGAATCAGATGTCAATCTTCGCCGATGCACTAAATAAAAAAAAAATTAAAAAAATTAAGCAACTGACATTAAAAAATGCATCATAAAATCCCAAAACCCAGCTTCCTAATCATAAATAGTAGCAAGCCTCCTGGACAATAGCTTACATTAATTTAGCTGTTATTGTCTAAGTAAAGACTCAGGACACACAAGTCGGCCTCTGAATATACTGTTAGGCATCTTTTGACTGGTCAAAAATCTCTGCAATTCAAAGTTATCTAGATTCACATAATGATCACCAAAGAAAGACAAGGTTTTAGGGTTAGTGCCTCAACATATAGTTTAATGTGGAGTCAACGGTCGGTAAAGAGTTTGACAGCCCTGTACAAGTCTAAAAACAATTCTAAGAAGCCTATATAATGCAAGTCAGAGAAGCTAGAATATTCATCTGTAAACCTGTAAGCATTAACAAAAGGTTTAAAACAAAGAGGCATTTGCTTCACAAAATAAGATCCTAGCGGGCATTTTACATACAATGTGTTTGATATGCTGGCTTGGAGCCGTTAGCTACCAATTGTAATTTTAAGGCAAGACAGGAGGCTTCCTATTTTGCATATCTTCCTTTACTCTCACCAACAGCAGCAAAGAAAGAGTTAATAACACAAGTGAAAACAACCAATAGAAACAGTACACAGGTGGTATATAAACCCCTTAACTATCTTCCTCTTCCTTTGCTGCTCACCAAAGTTGCAGGTCAGTCCTCTTCCTATCTACAGTTATTGCTGATTTATTGAATAATATCCGTTTATTATTCATTACATATTGCTTTTTTCACCTAATTCTAGATAATTAGGTGGGTATGCACTTTTATATACAGTATAGATTTTTGATATATATATATATATATATATATATATATATATATATATATATATATGTGTGTGTGTATATGTAGATTTTTTACTTGTCTTTCATTATTTATATTATTTCTTTGCACATTATATACAGGCTGTGTGTCCCTGTGGCCTTGCACGTTATATACAGGCTGTGTGTCCCTGTGGCCTTGCACATTATATACAGGCTGTGTGTCCCTGTGGCCTTGCACATTATATACAGGCTGTGTGTCCCTGTGGCCTTGCACATTATATACAGGCTGTGGCCTTGCACATTATATACTGGCTGTGTCCCTGTGGCCTTGCACAATATATACAGGCTGAGTCCCTGTGGCCTTGCATAATATATACGGGCTGAGTCCCTGTGGCCTTGCACAATATATACGGGCTGAGTCCCTGTGGCCTTGCACAATGTATACGGGCTGAGTCCCTGTGGCCGTGCACAATGTATACGGGCTGAGTCCCAGTGGCCGTGCACAGTGTGTACGGGCTGAGTCCCAGTGGCCGTGCACAGTGTGTACGGGCTGAGTCCCAGTGGCCGTGCACAGTGTATACGGGCTGAGTCCCAGTGGCCGTGCACAGTGTATACGGGCTGAGTCCCAGTGGCCGTGCACAGTGTATACGGGCTGAGTCCCAGTGGCCGTGCACAGTGTATACGGGCTGAGTCCCAGTGGCCGTGCACAATGTATACGGGCTGAGTCCCAGTGGCCGTGCACAATATATACGGGCTGAGTCCCAGTGGCCGTGCACAATATATACGGGCTGAGTCCCTGTGGCCGTGCACAATATATACGGGCTGCGTCCCTGTGGCCGTGCACAATATATACGGGCTGCGTCCCTGTGGCCGTGCACAATATACGGGCTGCGTCCCTGTGGCCGTGCACAATATACGGGCTGCGCCTCTGTTCTCATCACCTACCTTATACAGACATAATGTCTCAGGATATTGTGCCATCCCAGGATGCCTTTATGGCCTGGTTAGGGGCAAAGTTTTTCTAACTCAGTGGAATCCTTTTTCTCTAAAACGTCTGCCAATTTGCCCCAAGGGCAGCCTCCTGCTCCCTCCAGACCAGAGGCAATACCATCGGAGTCAGAATCCGAGAAACCTGAAGGAGAGGCGTCCGGCTCCAAACGGCCTTGGAAGGGCAGTAGTGTTTCAGTCGGCAAGGGTAAGGTGCACGACCCATTATCTATAGTGGGCGTATGGCATGCGGATTCATCTAGTGAATCAGAGGCTTCAGCAAATCTGGTCTCGCCCAGAGATTTCGACTCGCGCTTCGTCCGTGAGTATTTGGTGGATGAGCCCCACCTAGACGATCCCCAGCAGAACTTGGGAGCAGTCACCCAAATCCTATCCCTGGCAGACAGAGCAGTTCTATAGGAGACACCCCTTTATCCCAAGACTATCTGAGATTGGGCACTTTGTGTGGTATGCCTGTTGGGAAATGCAACAGTTGCAATTTCTTCTGTACGTTGCAAAGGCTACTCCTCATGGATCCCAGGTTGGCGGAATGGGGCCCTAAAGACCTAGGTGCAGCCGCTTACTGTTTTGAGACACATTTGTCAAGGAATCAAACCGCCACGTATCCTAGATGACATCATGGAATAAGGCCAAACTGTCAATGAGGAAGGTCTTTCAGACTGGCCCTCATTTTTCTGGGAGGGCTGGTCGACCGCCGGGCCACCAGCCGTTCATCCCGAGGCTCCCGGTACTTCCCTCAGAACCAGATGTCCTACAGGACTCCGTTCCAACAGAGGGCCTTCAACCCACGCGGAGACAGTAGAGGCACTTCCGGTTTTCCCAGGGGACGCTCCGTTTTCGGTAAGCCCGAATGTTTCTTGTCCTTCTTTCCCTTCCCTGGGTTACGGGCCATATATCATCTTTTCCACGACTGGGTGTGGATTTCGTCGGACCCTTGGATCCCCCTAACGGTACAGGTTTTCCAGATAGTTTTTCAGCTCTCCCCCCTTTTCAGGTACGCTGACCGCCCACATCTCGGAGGGCATTACAGATCAGGCCTTAATGGAAGCAGAACTCCGCACCTTATGTGACAAGGGGTCTATCCAGTGGGCAAAAGGATCAATCGGTTTCCTCAGCTCCTTTTTCCTAGTATGCTAATGCACCGGGGACTTCTGCCCAGTGATCAATCTACGGGCTCTCAATGCTTTCGTTTATCGCCACTTCAAAATGGAAGGGATCCGTCTCTTCTGAGACCTTATGTTGGAAGGCGATTGGTTTACACGGTTAGACCTCTCAGACGCTTTCTCTCCGTCCCGATTCACCCAGATTCCGGGCGATTTCTTCAGTTTCGCTGGGGCAGGCAGGTATGGCAGTTCAAGGCCCTTCCCTTCGGCCTAAGTTCAGCCCCTTGGTGCCTTACAAAGCTCCTGAAGCCGGTTATGGCTCTCTTCAGGTCCAGGGGTATCAGGTGTATAGTCTATCTAGGCATTCTGCTCTTCTCTAGCTGCCGGGAGACCCTGCTCGTCCAGACCGCTTTCGTGGTGCAGATCCTTCACCAACTAGGGTTTCTAGTCAATTCTCTCAAATCCGACCTGGTCCCAAGCCGCTTTCTCTTCTTAGGCTTCTTAGACAACATGTCGGCGGTTCGGTATATCAACCGCTTAGGGGGTTCTCGGTCCAAGTACCTCAGAGGTAACAAAGGACGTTTTTCGACTTTTGCCTTGCTTGCAGCATACTCTGCAGGCAGGATACCTCCCGGGTGCCGCGGTTCTCTTGGCGGACGGGTTCTCCAGACACTGGCGGGATGCGAGCGACTGGAGACTTCTCAGTCAGGTCTTGCACCTGGACCTATTTGCATCCAGGACGAATCGCCTGACGGTCATTTCGAGGGTCATCCATCACCTGTGTTGGGACGGGGGGTCTTTGGTTCTGGTGACCCCCCCCCGTGGCATGCTCAGCCGTGGTTTCCAGCCCTGCTGCGGGTATCTGCCCAGGATCCTCTGGAGATCCCATCTCTGTACTATCCCCTGACGGGCCCGGAGGTCCAGGTTCATCTGCACATCCTGGAAAGACATCTCCTCCTGGTGTTATGGACGATTTCAGGGGACCCCGAACAGTCTTGGGCCTATTGGAGGCGGCTCAGTCCTTGCTCCGCAAATCTTAGGCTCCAGGTACCAGTATGTCATACCGGACAGCTTGGCGAGGCTGGGCTCCTTGGAGTTTGGGACGGCACATGGATCCCCTTGGCTCCCTTAGTCTGCCACCTTTTGCGTGGTATTCGTTTATCCCGTCCTCCGGCGCCACGCTACGGTTCTCTGTGGGAAGTAGCTGTCGTGTTAGATTTCCTTCGGGATGGCCAGACAACGATTCGCTCTCCCTCCGACAGTTGTCGGCGAAACTTACCCTTCTGTTGTCTCATCATTTTGCAGGGTTTTGGATGTTAGCGCTTTGGATGCTCATGCTGTCTCTATTTCTTCCCTGAGTTGTTCTCATCTGTATCCTAGCCGTTTTTTCTAGGCGACCCAAATATGTGTCGCCAGGTGTGTCAGGACTTATCTGTCACGCACAACGTCGATCTGTCCGGTCTTGACATCTCAACTCCTCTCCTTTGTGAAACCTTTCAAGGCTGTTTTCTTCTCCTACAAGAGCATCGGTGCTCTTTCCATCAGGGGAGCTGCGGCCTCCTGTGCCCTTCGGGCTGGTGGAGCTTTAGTGGATATTCTGCGAGCGGCAGATTGGTCCCGTGCCTCCACCGTTTTATTTCGCCTGGTTTCTTCAGGGGCAATGGCGTTTGGTTTCCGGCGTTAAAAATGCAAAATAGGAAGCCTCCTGTCTTGCCTTAAAATTTGAAATTATTCTAGCCTTGGTGCACGAATAATTATAATTTTAATAAAGACAGGAGGCGAGTATTTTCCCTCCCTGCCCTCCCGATGGTTAGGTGTACACTCTGGGTAAGTAGGCCAGGTTTGAATTCGTTTTTTGGGGGGTTTTGTCTGCTCCGTTGCGTTTGCTAATTTGTGATGACTCGTTCTACTGTGTGTTACCATGTTTGTGAAGAATTTGGTTCTGTTATGTCTCTCTCTTTGTTTCAGCTTGATACCATCTCCGTGTCAGCGGTTCAGTTTCCCAGTTGGAGTGCATTGTCGCCTTGCTCTTGACTTTGGTTCCAGTTCGGGTGTTGGGTTCGGTTTTACATTGCTAGACGGTTTGCTGCGTTCTTCAGTTCCGGTTCACAGCGGACGAAAGAGGAAGAGGAAGATAGTTAAGGGGTTTATATACCACCTGTGTACTGTTTCTATTGGTTGTTTTCACTTGTGTTATTAACTCTTTCTTTGCTGCTGTTGGTGAGAGTAAAGGAAGATATGCAAAATACTCGCCTCCTGTCTTTATTAAAATTATAATTATTCGGGCACCAAGGCTAGAATAATTTCAAATTAGTAATCATTTAATTATACAGGGAGAGCAGCTCTAGCTGTTCGAGATAAAACACAGCTATGGTCCACACCAGCAGGAAGCTGTCTCATCGGCAAATAGAATGTTAATGCAAGACGACATCATTACTTTTTAAATAGTCTACAAGGCAAGGAAAACTGGAATAGATTTAAGAAAAAAATCAGTAAACAGTAAGTCAGCCCAGAATAGATGCCCTTCCTCATTATCTGTTCTATTTGTAGTATTTCTTGCCACATCGGCCAATCCGGACATGAAATGTGTCGTTATAACGCCGTATCTAAGAGCCTCAACCTAAACACCCAAATATATATAACGTTTGTTCACTACACATCTACAATGTCGTACAAGCAATAACGTTAATCATCATAGTTTAAAGTTCCAAATAAAACAGTTAATTGGCATCACTCAACCAGCACACAGGGAACAACTCACCTGTGTTCAAGTAGATAAAGGTTCGTGTGTCTCTTTTTGACACCTTCCCCTAATGAATATGGCACATGTCACTAAAGCTGTCTTTTTACATTGAAGCCTTTAACACAGCTTACTCCAACTAGCCTAGGCTGGGGGCACTCGAGGGAAACTCATGAAAAGTTTTTCCTGGCCACAAGCCAGCATAACCGGAAAATACTTAGTTTGGGGATATCGGCCAGCTGGAAATAGGTCAGACAGGAAAAGGTTCCTGCTAACTGTTTGATAAGAAGATCCCTCTGCTCAAATAAAATACAGACAAAAAGAAATTAACAAGGCAGGAAACAATACCAGAATCAGAGTTTTTCTGCAGTTTAGCCCAGTTGTGGCTGCTCCAGTGCGGCAGAAGTCCGAGAGGTATAGACCTCTACACAGCTCAATGAAGGTCTATGCATCCAATGGCGCAGACATCTTCACTAATTCTCTTTCATGGTCTGCGCACACTGTGTGCCCCAGGATAAGATGTCACCAGTTAGGAGGTCTGTGCTGGCAGCTGCAACTAGCTCTATCGCACCCTGCAGGTATCCACCTCAAGACCCTGGTGGCTGTTGAGACTTAAAGATGGCCCCAACGAGAGGTCAGGAAAGAGTGGAGCAAGGAAACCTGTACTACTGGCATACCTTTTTCTGTATCCTATAAGTAAGCATGAACCCAGTGCTTGGTTACAAAAAGGACCTCTGTAGCGTCCCCACCTGCAGACAGTCCCGTCGTTGGATTTAAATATGGGTAGGGAATGAAGACCTTTTGGATGCAGTTAAAAACAACCTGATTGATGCATTATCAACCCTGACTTCCATGGGTTTCCGTTTAAACTTGTGAGATGTTAGTTCACAACTCTTCAGAGTGGTTTATCCAGATGACATGCTTATGTACTACATGTTAAGCACACATGTGCAAGCTGGTCCATATAGCTCAACTGGAGCAGCGATAAGAGATCTCTTTTCATTACAAACGTGTGCACTTAAAGACAGTATATTTCCACCTGGCACATTACATTTTACATTTTTAAAAAATAGATTAAATGCAAATACTTCATTTTGCTAAATAACACATGGTATATAACCATCAGGGTAACTGCCCACCTTTACAGCATCAGCCCCCAGTCTGTCATATTATATATATATAATGGCTATAATTTATTATCGGATGCATTACACCTGTGTGGGATCCTGTAATAGGTGAAGAGAACTATTTGGGATTTATTACTGAAGACTGTTATTAGCTTTATGTGTTAACCTGTTTTGGACGGACCCTTACACTTTCATCATTTTAGTAAACTGCTTGTTGCAGTGTAGACTCACACACGGTATATTGCTTCCAGACCAAGCACTGGTTGTTATATATTTATATATAAAAAATACCACTCACAAGCCATTCAGCGATCTATCTGGGTATTTGTATACAGTTACATCACTCGTACTTTGCATACTCTGGGGCAGGGTTTATAAATCTAATATACATGTTTACAGACAGCACAATTTTCTCACTGTATCCGACATGCCCCAGCCTTTAGAAAACACCGTCACCTCTGACAGCTTTCTAGTCTATAAGCCTTAACTCCTATGATTCAAAGTCCTCCTTTAGCATCATAGGACTGGTTGTTCAGAAACACCTGGGGAGCTTGGACTACTAGCGTAACCTTCAAATTGTGTATAACAAAAATTACAACCCACCCCAGCAAATCCCGTGACATTTCCGATATAATGCACTCTAACGTACGATGCGCACCTTCATTAGGATTTATTTTGTACCTGTTTACACAAGGCTGCTCTAAGAACCTTAAAGATCCGTAAATAAAATGTAATGTTTGGAAAAACTGTATTATGTGCAAGATTATGCTGTAATTACCAGGGTTTGGTTTCATGGCGTGGCCTCCCTGTAATAGCAAAAGAAGATAAACCGTGGAGTAATGATGCTAAGAATAGACCTCCTGAACACAAAGTCCAAGGGCTGTAAATACAGTTACGTACGTCTAGAAACGGCTGGCCTACTCTCACTTTTTTCTCCTTTTAACCGTCTCGCTCCTAAACCACCGTATCCTCCCATTGGAAAAACTCCCATAACACTTCTTACCTGTGATGCAATGTCTCTTTTCACCAAAGTGATTGTAAGCTCTTCAGGACAGCTTGTGCATCTCTCAGCAGTTTCATTCAGGTTCAGTATTCCCATTTTGTATTCTTCAGCGTTCCTTAAGGGTCTTTCGCTCTCTGTAAATAGACTGATAACCAAAGTTTAAATAGACTAAAAGAAATCTCACGCTTTAAGTGACCATTCAGACTGTACATGAACCCACAGATCACATGACCTGATCCTTTCTGATAAGGAGTACGTTGTTATTCCCTCTACTAAGATAAAGCTTAGGAGTCACACTGAACAGACATCCAGCCGCACGGTGTCTGCTCCCCCCCTCCTACACTGATACAGACTGCACCGGCCCTTCTATCAGCACCAGCTGCCTGTCCTTCCCTGCGCAGACCTCTCTATTGTCCGGACACTCACTTGTCTTTCTTTCCACATTTCCACTATCCTCTCCGCCACCCTGCACAGGAAATGGCTCGTCCTCCTCACCCCGCCCCTCACAGCTGGTAACCCTCCCCCGGGCTGGTGTGTGTTACGGCGTGTCTGACTTCATTTAGTCCACGGAAACGTCACCCGGGCAGTGGGATTGTGGGAAGCGACCCCCCCCTCGGAGACGCTCTACCCTGACACCCCGGAAATTGGTCCCCCCCCCCTGAGGTTGTTGTGGCCGCGGCTGCTTGGAATCGCCCCGGAGGTTGGAATCCTGGAGGATCCGCGGTCTAATTCTAAATATTTCCTTGGGCTATCCTTACTACACATTAACCGTTTGATTGCTGCAGGGGATGAGCTGCACATTGGCACCAAAACGGGTTATTAGCATTATACTTTTTTTTAGGGTATTACGTAGTAGGCTACACATACATGTTTAACATATTGCCCATCAGCCCATGTAATGTATATCCCTGCACTATGTGTAATGTATAACTTACTCATTCCCTTCTCACATACCGCAGGGCAGCACCTTAAATGTCCCCAATGTGTGTCATTATTATCTTTTATTTATATGGCGCCAACAATTTCCGCAGTGCGGAATTTTAGAGGGTAACGCACGTCCTCCTGATGTCACCCCTATTACGCAGTTTACTGTATACATGTCGCATTCAGCATATATTAAAGAGGAACCTTACAGCTTTTTGCATAACTTACTGCGTTTAATAAATTATGACATCGGGGAAGCTGTGATGTATGAAAAAACTGGCATATCGGTGTCCTGTTCTGAAACATTCACCACTACATACCTCCCAACAGTACCGGTTTCCAGGGGACAGTCCTCATTTTCAGGTGCTGTCCCACTGTCTTGCTTTTCTGTGCAATGGGTTGGGGTGAGATCACTGACCAGCCCATGGAAGTGAATACACAATGCATTACGGGGATGTAGCTTGCACAAAGCTTGCTTCAAGCAGCTAGTCACTGGCAAGAATTAAAGGACCACTGATTATGAGGGCAGCTTATACCTTAGGTAGCATGTTAAAGTGTTCACCAGAGGAGGGCTGGCAGCCTAAGGCTTGGCGGGCAAGTCTTGTCAAATGGCCCGTTACACCACCGCATGAGCCCACCATCCATGCCCATCTTTTCCTGATTTTCTAACATATGTTGATGTAATATGATGGGATTGGGAGTTCATAAGTACACTAAAAAAAGTAATCATACACAGGACGAAATAAGCCACAATTTAGTGCCACTAATTCTTTTTAATAAAATATGCAGATTGAAACAGAGTAAATAACAGAAAACCTTTACTTTTCCTCTCACTGATTTGTGGGACTAGAAAGTTTTGTCCTCTGAAGAGAGTGCAGTTCAATTTATCCCTTCAGAAAGTAAACTACCAGGAAACAGATGGCCAAACATACACACCAGGACAGGCTCTGCCACACAGACACCCAAACACACACACCAGAACGGGCTGTGCCACACCAACATCCAAAAACAAACCAAGACAAGTTCTGCCACACCGACACACAAACACACACACCGACACACAAAGCCACACACACCAGAACAGGCTTTGCCATACCGACACCCTAACACGCACACCAGGACAGGCTCTGCCACACCAAAACACACACATACCAGGACAGGCTCTGCCACACCGACACCCAAACACACACACCAGGACAGGCTCTGCCACACCGACACCCAAACACACACACCAGGACAGGCTCTGCCACACAAACCCACACACACCAGGACAGGCTCTGCCACAACGACACACACACACCAGGACAGGCTCTGACACCCTAACACACACCAGAACAGGCTCTGCCATACCGACACCCTAACGCGCACACCAGGACAGGCTCTGCCACACAAACCCACACACACCAGGACAGGCTCTGCCACACGGACACCCGCATCAGTACGGGGTTTATCTACACAAAGCATGAAAAATGCTTTCCACACTGCTTTGTGTGTTTCCCCCCTTGTATATTAATGCCCCAGCCAGGCCCCCACTTTAGTTTTAATGTATTCCCCCACATCCGTGTGTATTGGCCCATGTGTATTTGTGCCCCCAGTCGGCCCCATTTGACTGCTCTCCTCAGACGTGTTCTTCCAGCTGTGACGTGGAGGTGTTCTGTGTGACTCCGCCCCCTTAAGCGGCACGTCGCGTCTTCAAAGGGGCGGGACGAAGAGCCTCACTGAGGCACAGGGTGGCATGGTGCAAGCACGCCGGCCGCTTTAAAATCATTAAGCGGCCGGCCGAGGCACTCTTACGGCCACTTTAAAACTCGCAGCCGCATTGGCTGCAATGGGACCTAAGTGTGCCGGCCCACGGACTGGCCGGTCCACCGCTGGTGCTGCAGGCTTTTGCCCCACATTAAAGACGGCCCCAATGGTCATGTGGTCGTTTAGTTTAGATTCAGGGCGGCAATTGCCCCCCCGGCCCAGCCCACCCCTGGTATTCAGAGTACTTTGATGCGCTTTCTTTCTTTTGCTGTCTTGGACATTTAACTGTCCCTTTCAAAGCACAAGGAGAGTAAATCTGACTGATCACTACCAGAAGCCATATGCTGTCCGTCATAAAAAAATAATTTCGTATAAGAAAGTTGCCCAAATGGTCATTTTCAGAGCAGACAGACGCGGGTCCCCAATATATCTGATATTTTATCAGCAGCCCCTAACTCTCTGAATCGGCTGGTACAAACACCACTAACCCATTTAGAATTCCTCCTACAGCCTAAATGTAAAACTAATGCGCTTGAGTGATGACATTGAGCTTGAATTGCCTTTTTTCAGACAGTTATCCATATTCTGGCCAAGAAATCCACATTACAATATCTGAATGAAAGGCACACAGTTTTGGAAGAGGTTGGTGGTAAAATGGCTACCAGGGTCACGGATTGTAAGCTCACGTTGAGCAGGGCCCTCCTCACCTGTTTCTGTAAGTCAAATTGTTATGTTATATACTACTTGTTATGTCCTGTTTACCCATTGTCATGCCCTCCAACTGTCCCGATTTGGATGGGACAGTCCCGCCTATCCCTATCTCTGTCCCGCTTTGTGGAGGAAGGGTGAGGCAAGAGCGGTATTCACCTCGGCACAGCTGCGGGGGGGGCGCACAGCCGTCTGATCTGCAGCCTGCAGGACTAGTTGGGAGATCACAATCTCCCTCTAGTCGGCTCAATTTTAGGGAAAAAATGGTAGGCATGTTGGGGGTAATTTAAGGGAATGGCTAGGACTGACGGAGGCAATACAAAGCCATGGGGACATTACTTATGATGGGAGGTTGTTCCATGTATCTAACACCCTAAAGTACCCTGACCCTCTAGTTTTAGGTTATGGCTTCTTGTTCTAATTTTATTTTCCTCTTTTGGAAACTCCCCTCTTATATAGACTTTTATGTAATTGGATTGTGTGGGCTGCTGAACTGCCCAGTAAAGCCATTTCCAGGGCCGGCCCGACAATGGAGCCAAGTGGGGCAACCGCTCCAGGCGGCACTTTTGAAGGGGCGGCACTTTGCCGCCCCAAGCCCTTTTTTTTTTTTTAAAAGCGAAAGAGAGAAAGGGGCACCGAGTGGTTTTCGCTTACCAAGCTGTCAGTACCCGCTCGGCGCCCCTCTCTCTCTCCTCTGCGGCGAGTCTCCCTGTTCGGTCTCGGTGCCGGCTTGTAATGCTGAGTGCCGGAAGATTTCCGGCGCTCAGCATTACAAGCCTGCACCGAGACCGAACAGGAAGACTCGCCGCAGGACTGCTGAAAGGTAAGTTCAAGGGGGGGGGGGGGAGAGGAAGGGTAGATAATGGGGGGGGGGGGGAAGATAAGGGGGGGGCGGCATTTTAAAATTCGCCCCAGGCGGCATTTTGCCTTGGGCCGGCCCTGGCCATTTCTTAAAAGGAAAGTACCTTGTAAGAATTTTCATATGCATTTATTTAACAAAAAATTACTTTTAAGGCATGTTGCATTTTTGGTCCTTACCTTCCAAAAACATAAGAAAGCCATGTGTGTGGGGCATCATGATTCTCAAGATGTTGTGAAACGCAAACTTTCTTTTGTACATATCGTGTGTAAGAAATATAGCGGCACAAGTGTGTGCGGGAAAAAAAGGGTAAAGTAATATCCTCAAAAAAGCTGGAATCTGTGTCTCATAGCAGCTGGGTCAGTGTTATCTGATCAATTTCCCCAATACAATTTAATCTGTGAATTACATGGGCTCTTACAGTTTATAGAACTACGAAATGTAAGATTTAGGAAAAGTGCAAAGAAAGAACTTTTCATTATTTTATCATCCCCTACCACTAATCTAATTCAAAACATAAACTGAATGAAATACATATACACTCACTGGCCACTTTATTAGGTACACCTGTTCAATTGCTTGTTAACACAAATAGCTAATCAGCCAATCACATGGCAACAACTCAATACATTTAGGCATGTAGACGTGGTCAAGACAACTTGCTGAAGTTCAAAATGATTATCAAAATGGGGAAGAAAGGGGATTCAGGTGCCTTTAATGGTTGTTGGTGCCAGATGGGATGGTCTGAGTATTTCAGAAACTGCTGATCTACTGGGATTTTCACGCACAACCATCTCTAGGGTTTACAAAGAATGGTCCGAAAAAAAGAAAATGTCAAGTGAGAGGCGGTTGTGTGGACGAAAATGCCTTGTTGATGTCAGAGGTCAGAGGAGAATGGGCAGACTGATTCGAAGTGACAGAAAGGTAACAGTAACTCAAATAACCACTCATTACAACCGAGGTATGCAGAAAACCATCTCTGAGCGCACAACACGTCGAGCCTTGAAGCAGGTGGGCTGCAGCAGCAGAAGACCACACCAGGTGCCACTCCTGTCAGCTAAGAACTGGAAACTGAGGCTACAATCCGCACTGGCTCACCAAAATTGGACAATGGAAGACTGGAAGAACGTTGCCTGGTCTGATGAGTCTCGATTCCAGCTGCGACATTCAGATGGCAGGGTAAGTTTTTGGCATAAACAACAAAAGGGGGTCCATCCCGATACTAGCAAGTTGTACCTAATAAAGTGGCCAGTGAGTGTATATATTGTTTTTCCTCCCTGATTTTTTTCTTCTTCAGGCTATACTGTGGACAGAGAAGGACACCAGTGTGCAGACCCGGACTGGCCATCTGGCATACTGGGCACATAGCAAGTGAGCTGCTGCCCGACATTGCTCCATACACACTCAATCTAACACTCCAGCAGCAGATCGGATGCTCTAGTGTTTGACCGCTGGCTGGATGTGCCGGCCTCGCTCTTCATAAACATAATAACATAATGTGCGGCTTATATCCAGCCTTTGGCCACACGTCATTAGGTAGAGGCTGGCCCTTCAAGTGCCAGGGTTGCCTATTATCCCTAGCTTGGCCCTGCCATTGTGCTTTGGATAAAGCTTATTTGTAAATAAATATTACTATTAAAAACGCTTCCATTGGTTTCCCATGTCTAGTGTTATCTGTGTCTGAGAGTACTTGTCCATCATGTATTGGTCAAAAGAAGACATTGAGGAAAAGAGGGCAGTGTATCTTTAAGAATCTGAAGGGTGTGCAGGTAGTAATATGATAAACATTTAAGTAATATGATAAAATATCACTGATATATTAACTCATGTTAAATATTAGAAAAGTATTTTATGCTGTGTGTGCATCATTAATGTGTAGGTCACCTTTATGACCACTAGGTGGTATTCACAGTACACATATTGTGTTTCATGCTTTGTATTATAATATATTACATTTTTTATAGAATACATTTATAGAATACCAGCACAATCTGTAACACTATTACAATAGGGAGTATGAAGATTAACAATAACATTAAGATTGACAATATACAAACATTGACAGTAACTAACATGTTACGATATATAGTGGTACAGAAGGAGAGGACAGCCCTTTACATGCAAAGGAATGAGACAGAACGTGAGGGATTGCTTAGGGGAGATTTTTGATTGTATGCTTTGTGCATTTACTAGTGATGTGCCTATGTGCAATTATGGCAGGATAGCGAGGTGAAATTGAGAGGTATGCTAGAATGACATTATTTAGGCCCGAGGTGGGAACCCATCTACACTCTGTCACCAGGAGATTTGTGTCTCTTCCATTCGGATTTCTGTGGACTGCTCCCTCACAAGGTATAGTATAACAGAGAGCAAGTCAAAAAAAGTACTGTATAGGCGCAGATCTCCCACCACAATTGCAGTAGAGATACCTGTGGACACACCAAGTCCCTCGTCATTATGTTTACATATAACTGCATGGATCCCTTGACTTTTCAGTTACCAAGAAGTCACAACTAGAAGGTCTGATCATTTGCTGAATCCATAATGACACAACCACCAGCTGAGTAACCATGCAGTGTTTGACACTAAAACTTGATGACGAAGTGTAAGGTCAGTAAAGCTAACATTATTTACACATTGGCATAAAAGAGGGCACTCCAGCCTCTGCATTGTGGAGGGGCCATGTTCATTGGAGACCCCTAACACCACCTAATCCAACCTGTGGGCGTACCAGGCGTAGTGCTGCAAAAATGTTCAATCTGAGTCGCTCAGACATAACCAGCATGTGAGGACTGCAAGGTAGCTGAAGAGCTAGCACAGGCCTACCCCCTCCTGAGCCAACAAAGGTAGATGTTGAGTAAGTAGGATGGTAGTTTGTGTATGCGTGTTACTGTATGTATGTGTGTGTTAGTACTGTGGCAAGAAAGTCGGTGAACCTTTTGGAATTACTTGCTTTTCTATTAAATGTGATCTGATCTACATCTGAGTCAGAAGTAGAGACAAACACAATGTGCTTAAGCTAATAACACACAAACAGTGATAATCGTTCATGTCTTTGTTGAAGACACCATTTAGTAACTGGTGGAACCTTCTTTTGGCAGCAATAACCTCAAACAAGCGCTTCCAGTAGCTGCGGATCAGACCTGCACAGCATTCAAGAGGAATTTTAGGCCATTCTTCCTTACAGAACTGCTTAAGCTCAGCTATATTCTTACAATGTCTGGTGTGAACAGCTCGTTTGTGGGGGCCAAACTTGTTCAGTTTGCTTCACTACACAGAAGCGTGACAACTTCCATAACCTTAAAAAACTATTATGCTATTGAGATGGATTTTCTTTTTACATTTTATCCATGTTTAGGAAACACATAGCAAAAAAAAGTTGTAACTATTAAGGGTTAACATGTCACTGTGTACAGAAATATGGAATTGTTTAGACAAGAAAATCCCAGAGGATTCATAACATGCAGAACTGAAGCTGGAAGACTTTCCGTGGGCGCATTAATGCAGGATGAGATATGATATGCTCCATCATACATCCAGGCTTATCTTCTTCTGTCAGGACTCATTGTTATGTGTGGTTGGTGTTTTAAGCAGGATGTTAGTACGCGGTGGGCTATTGAGACAGTCCAAAGCAACTCTCTCACTTTGATGGGGATTCTACATTTGGACGCTCAGCGGAGTTAATAAAGGAAATCCGTATCCAAAAATATATTGTCTTCATAAAGCAAACAAGTGTAGCATGATGCTGCGTCTGTTATTATTGTTTTTTTAAAGGTCCATTTAGAGAGGAATATGAGGGAGTAGAAATATTATTTTACCACATTACTCACAACTACAATCACTGCCACTGATAGAGGATCACCATGTTCTCCAACCCAGTCACCAAGGATGACTTACAAAATGTTTTCACGTCCCACTTACCCTTACTGCCGTTCCAGTGGCTGATCAGGTTCTTGGGTAGCCACTGGCTGGATATGGCTGCACGCTACCAGTATATGGACCGCATGTCACTGAGCGGCCAGTGGCCTTAAAGCGCAGGGTCTGGTCCAGTCCAGTCCTATTGTTGACCTTCAAGATGTAAAGGCTGGGAGAATCTGCAGAAAGTGTTTCAAAACGTTTCGAGACTGAGAAACCGCTTATACCATCCATCGGACACGTTATCGAAACGATGTGTAAAGCTGTGGCTTCTTGCTAACGCCCAATTATGGGGCATCGAGAGTACCTGCCAATCAATGTTGAAGGCATTTACAAAACTCAGACTCACAGGCAAACAATTCAATGGAAACCCTTGCAGTTCTTGAATCTGGTCACTTCAATATTCGGTGGTTTATCCTACATTACATGCCCCACCTGAAGAGCCTTAATGTCATTCTCGACTACTAAAAAGCATGCAATTTCAGAATCAGCCTCCCAGGACACCTTGTATGGCACATCATTTCTACTATAGCAAACATGCTTTCTCTGAAAAACCTCTTAACTGTTCGAATTATGTTTTACCGGAAAAGAAAAGTGTCCCGCGCTATATAAGTGAAATAATGATTGAATAAATAATTTATAGATTAATGACTCTGATATGCATTCAAATGAATATAAGTAACATATAAGTGATACAAATATCTAAATCAATACATATATAGATAAGTGAATGAATATGTAAATAGACAAATAATAAATCAATACTTTTTATTGCTTTATTTATTTACATAGTTATTAACTTATCTATATATATATATATATATATAGTTGTTGATTTAGTTATTTTTATCACTTATATGTTGCTTAATATTAATTTTAATCATTATTTATTCAATCTTTATTTCCCTTATGTTTAGCGCAGGACACATCTTTTATTCTTGGCACAGACAAAGAGTGGTTTAAAGCATGTTTATAGGATGCATTGTATGTTTTGTGTGTTAGGGGGTTATATAGTTTGTTTTCTATAAAGCTGTATTCCTCATTGAACATGCTGGTGTTACACCGAGCCCCGAGTCAGTGCTTGCACAAACATCTACACCTTTTTGTAACAAAAAAGGGCAGGTTAAAGAGAAAGGGGCAGCACACAGGAATGCTGGATAAACAATAGCACTCCGAGAGAATGACGGGAACAAAGGCAAGACGGGTTGTATTTCATGTGGTTTAGGGAAAGAGATACTATAAAAATGGAAAAAAGGGAAATATTATAATAGCACATTTAGTGCTGCTTATACCAACCTGTTCTTAGTGCCAGGTGGCTGTCTGGGGTGCCTGGATCAGGGGGCTCTGGCAGCAGGCCTGCACTGGCCACTTGGCAAATCCCTAGTGGCCTCCTGGCCAAAAGCCAGAGCCCGATCTGCCACTCTGTGAGCATAAAAACGTAACGCGCGGCCTGCCATATCCAGGCATGCTTGTATCACAAGGCGCCACCGGCCTTAAAGTGCCAGGGGCTGCCTTGTTATCCCCAATAAGCCGTTGACTGGTACAAAATGCACCCAATGTGTACAAGTTGGTTTGGTACCTGATGCAACAGAAGCCTCACAATCTGGGGGGGGGGGGGGCTGCATCGACATTCCAAATTAATAAAGTGGGGTGTTTATGTGGGGCAATAAAGGTGCTTCTTGCCTGGTGCGCTATTCAGTTGAGGATCAGCCCTGTGCTGTTGGAAAGTTACAGAGACAGGCAGACAGATGACAGATCCATCTTCATCTTGAGTTTTGCAGCTGCATTACCCCAAACTATAAACCCCCACCCCTAAAATTACACATTCGATGAACTGCAGACACATTGAGAGGTTAATGGAATTGAAATAACTCAAAGCCTAAACTTTATTAACCCCTTTTTAAGTAGAGCCTCGCCGGCCCCCGTAGCAGGAATTAAAGGGAGCGAGTCGGGGGGCTCGCGGGGACAGGATGTGCGAATCCTAGAGAGAGCCGCCAGCCCTAGGGGTGTGCGGGGGGAGGATATTAATGGCTGCGCTCCTCCCTTCGCTGGGCAGAGGGGCATGAAGCTCACTTTCGGTTTTGGAGCCTCTATGCAACTTGGTGTGAATTCTTCCATTAAAATCTTTAACAGTCCCACGCGCGAGTGCTGGGATTTAAGCCACGCATCAGCCGTTTCACCCGCTTCTCGGTACAGATCTTTTCGGTGCAGATCTTTTGTGAGGGGTGCAATCGCTTGGATTATGTCCTGCAACGGGAGATCTACCGGATCTGATACTTGTAGAATGCGATCCATCTCAGCGTACGGTGATCTCTGAGGATACACTGAGCTGGAAGTCCCACTGCCTTTCTGAATGAATGCAGACCCGCCTTTGTGACTATGTACCGGAGATCCAAGAGCGCCGTTGCTGGGTAGATCCGGTGGGTTTCTAAATTCAACAACTGTCCCCACATTCTCTCCGCTGTCACTCGTGGCCGTGCACATCTAGCTGTCACGCTGTCTTCTCGGATCCACGCACAGAGGACACTGCAGGACAGATAGTGGATCCCACCTCCTCGCTTTACATAACATCTGACCATGGGAAGCGCATGCCGTGGACCCACCAGCGAGGATCTAACACGGAGAACCCGTTGATCCCCCCCCCCGGGATCTCCCCACTGGCACCCGATTACCGAGCCCGGGCTTCCATTCAGCTGTCAGATTCGTCTATATTCACAGAAGCTGTTCTATTTTTTAGTTCTCTCCTGGCGGAAATGATGAGAGTTTAAGAGTATTTATTCAGGGGGATCGGCTTCCTCCCTTGAAGACCTATGCAAAGTTATGGCTTGAGACACCATGGGGACACGGAAGACAAGAGACTTCTCCTGCAGGTAAATGCCGCTTATTTAACCCTTTCCGTGCCTTGCAAACTTACTATTTTTTTCTTTTTTTTTAATCAAACTCGCATGATCCGTCCCTGTTACCCTTTCTAGTAATTTAAGGTCCAGTCTGCATTGCAACCCCCATAGTCACCCCAGCATTTAGATCGTGGGGCCCTAGCTGTTTGTTAACTCCATGTGTCACCTCAACAACCCCTATGCGGCGTGCAGTGACCACCTCCCCCTCCCTGCAGCCCTCGCCTGCCCCACTATCTGATACTAGCAGGTGATAATGGAGCTGTCAGGCTGGTCCGCGACACGAGGGACCGGGAAAGCTCTCTAGTAACACAGCCCGCGGCTTCACCACGTTCCCTCTGTTTACTCTCTCACCGGAGATCTAGACCCGGAGCGGCCCAAATTTAACACACAGGCAGCAGTGAGAATTATTTAGTAGATCCCACTGGAATTGACGCGTGACGCGTGCGAAAACACGCAGAGATCGTGTTTTTCACCTGTCAGAAGGGGTTATATACCCGCAATGCACGGAGTCACTTGTTGATCCTGCGATCCGTTTTTAAGGATCGTATAGGTTTCTAGCTGCAAACACGCGGATCGTGTCCAGGTCTCCCCACCGAGAAATAATGTATTATTGCACAAACACGTGTCACTATTATTAGTGGGTGCACGTTGCGGTGCCATGTTGTTTTATTGCTGCAAGCAAATGGAATCTATGTTCCTGTCTTTTATTATTAAGCCTGTTCCAAGACCTATATAATAAGTACATATTTCAGTGGGGTTTATTCACTAAAGAGAGAGTTGTGGTTTCTCACTCCACTAATCATTATGAAGAGCCAGCATTCGAAAGTTTCTCCAGAGCTGGACAGGTATCGAGTATAATTCAATGTGTAAGGAGAACCTTCGCTGGTTTAGCTATACATTTTACAGGGCCAGCCAAGATTTTTCTGCAGCAGAAGCTCACTGGGGTTTGGACCTTCATAATGTAGAATGAAGTCAAGGAGCGAAAACGCAGCTCTCCTGCCTACTCTCCCTTCAGTGAATAGACCTCCTTTTCTCCTATTTGTTTCTCAATGGGAGTGAATGGGTTGACGCTGGTTGCAAAGTATTTTAATTCAGGACCCGAACAATCTGTATTATTTGTAGTAACTACATATTAATATATCCAGGTTACAGCATCCTATAATCATTTTGTTCCTAGTGCCAAAAAAAAGGCCTTATAACAAAAGCAGATTAAAAATGTACGAAATAAAGTGAATTATTATAATTATTCTCCACCCTAAGTGATAAATTACCAAATCTCAATTTTATACACGTGGACCACGTTCAAATAAGTATAGTTACTTATTTATTAAGAATCACAAAAATGTCCATAAATGCCAAATTAAGAGCTTATATGCAGAAAGTAAACATATGGGTCAGTCTCAATATGAAGTCTGGCTTCGGCCTCTCGGTCTGCCCCGCCATTGTTAACAAAAATCCCCATATATTATATAAAGTATTATAACTGGGCCTGTGTATCGCTACCTCAGAAATGCTTGTTAACTGTAAGAAAAAAGTGAGGAAAAGGCTAAACCGCTAAAATTGTTTCTGCAGAAAAGTTAATTCTTATCTTATGATATAAACTAAATATTTGTTTGGCATAGTTGACTAAGCATACATTACCTGTGCCTGTTACAATGTATGTATTAAGTAGGCCAGTAATTAATAAGTGAGAAGCAACACCGCCAAGAACTCCCTGAAACGCTATGCAGACAAGTATAAGAAGCCGATTGTGTCTTTCTGAGGAAGTCCGTTGCACCAGTATATTGCTTAAAACCAACGGAACCGAGCATGAGGTGTTCTTTCTATTATCGAAGCCCCCAGGGCAGTCACCTAGGCCGTGGAAAAACACTATACTGCTCCACAGAGTATGTTGGTGGTATTTAAAAATAAATAAATACATATGCTGTTCTTATTTGGAGTATGTTTCCCTGGAGTGGGAAATGTAATAATGATGAGAGGACTTCCTGTGTGCCCACCGAGTGTTGGTGTGTGGCCAGGTTCCGGTGTTTTCCTGTGATATGAGGCGGGTGAAGTGCTTGGGTCGCTGTTTCGGTGGGTAAATGACCACTGAGAGGAGGTGAGGGCTGGGCTGTGACACCGCTCTGTTTGTCATGATATGCCTGAGCCTAGGACATTGTGTCCTTTTAACCTTGTTGCTTCTAGAATGTTTGGCACAGTTGGCTCTGAAAGTTTACCTTAGGTTATACGAAAACCAGTGCTGGGCAGGTTAACAAGGCCGGTGTTAGTGTGGTAATGTATGTGTGTGTGTTGTTGGAAACACAGTGTCTTATAAGTTAAAGCGCAGGCTGTCAGGGGATGGAACCAGTAAACCTACTGTAGGAGGTTATTATGTTTGGAACTGGTTAATGCTGGTCCTGGCTGCAGGTACCCTGTAATTAATGGCTATAGGCACCTCTCCTTTTCTCATTTTGGAGGAGTATGGATTTCAGGAGTATGGAGTATGCTGCCTTTGCTATGCCTGGAATGTAAATAGCTTGTTAGAGAGTAAAGGCAGCATTATAATTACCCCGCATATCACCCGAGCAGCTCTGTTAGGCCACGGCAGGGCATGACAACCAAACAAATATCGAATTTCATTGTTCTGCTGTCCATACGTGAAGATGCTCCTTCTGCGCTGTATCACATTTAAGTGTTAAAAACTTTAGCTCTCTTAACCCATTCACGTGCCCAAGAGGGTGAGCAAAGCAATGCATTGCATTTAAACAGAAACCATTAACCCCCCTTCACTGTGAGAAAGCCCTTAAACATTTTCCATTATTCTGTTCACTTAGAAACAAAGAGCAACAATAATAAAACAAAAGTTTATTAAATAATGTCAGGCGACCAAATACATTGTCATGACGCTCGGTAGCTTAGCCCCCCTCGTGCTCAAGAGGTGAGCAAAGCAACGCATTGAAACAGAAACCATTAACCCCTTAATGTGAGAAAGCACTTAAACGCACTGCAAAGCAATGCATAGTTTGTCCTTTAAGAACAGGAAGAGTTAACCCTTTCAGTGACTGAAGGGAGCGGCACGTATACACACAGTGCTGAAAGGGTTACATTTTAAGTAGATACATTTCTATTTCACTTGTGCTCCTAGTGTGTTAAATAAAGTGTTTTTGAAATGGAGGTGGTTTTTATTAAGTACTGGAAATCGTCATCGATAACAGTTTCAGGTCCTTGGCGGTGAGTAAAAACAGTAACTACTGCGTCGATATATTTATATTAAGTTTCTCAATTTCCTGGATGTAATTATACTTTTGTTGTTAGATTCAGATTCAGTCGATGAAAGTACAGGATGTCTGGGGGGTAATCCCATCTTTTCCCCGCTGCACTATAAATGCACAGTTCTAAGCGCTCTACAGTATGGTAGTTCTTTCCGAGAATGTTAATGTATTTGAATAGTGACAGTGATGTATAGGTGACATATGCCTGTCTGTGTTTAACTACTGTTGCTAAACAGTGTTATTGTGCATTGAATTCAAATAGCAGTGTTTCTAAGCTGTAACTTTATGTATGTAATATATTTACATATAAAAATAGTATTCTGTTTGGTCAGTTTTTAGCAAAAATATGCAAAATAAAATCTCTCCATAATTTCAATGGTTAGTAAATACCCTTCTTTATATGAGAGATATGAAGATAACTCCAAACTCCCAGCAGAAGTGGTAGGGGTTAATACAAGTGAGAGAATGTAAACATGCATGGGATTAGCGTATATCTATACTGAAAGTAAGACAAGAGCAATGAACGATTTAAAGCAGGAATGACGGTTCAATGTTTTTTATCCTTTGTTCAATTGTCCTACATTGCAGAAAATAATAGAATATCTCTAGCGCCAGCAGATACCGTAGCGCTTTATGGTCAGAGTCGGTAGGATAAATTTAAAAACTGGTAGAAAAGGAGAAGAGTGGAGTAGGAAACTTCTAGTCCTCAAGTGAATATAATCTACGTCTAGTGTCCCATACAGCAATTAACGCATATTAAAAGGTTTTGTAAGTACTTTCATATCCTTTATGTATCTGTAGGGGGGGGTCAGTTATCTTCATCAGTGGCTGCGTCAGTCGGTGGCAGGAAAGCACCCCATTTAAATAAATGGGAAATCTTTCTGGTCATGCGCTCAAGGGGTCATGTTAGGCCTCCTGGAACTCTTGTGTGAGCCCATGCTTGAGCTGGTTGCTAGTAAGTATAGCGCGCATGTTCCTTGACAAGCAGAGGATGCGTTTGATTGAACACATCTCCTGCAAGCGTAGGAGCCAAGGGTGAGGGAAAGAGGCAAAAGGCATAGAAGAAGTGGAGAAATGATAGAACTAGAGGTCATGGTCTAAAACTGGAGGGTCAGAGGCTTAGCTGTAATTTAAGGAAGTTCAACTTTACTGAGAGGGTAGTAGGTGAATGGACTAGGCACCCAGCAGAAGTGGTAGATGCTAATACAGTGAGCAAATTTAAACAGGCATGGGATAGACATAAAGCCATCCTCGCTATAGGACCTGACCACGGACTGATACATTGCTTGCTATATTGGATCTTTAATCCCTTTCATGGTGAGCAACCCTATAGCACTAAGTGGTTTGCTGGTTTCTAATGGGCAGCATGGTGTACTCGCTATGGCCGGATCGTGTGTTCATCATGTTTCTCACAAGGTTTCCAAGCCAATAGTGTTCTTGGTTCTGATACAGAGTCTCTGTGTACTCTCTGTGTACCTGATACACATGCACCTAAACTACGTTTTTGAACAGTTTGAAATAGAAGTGTGTTGGTGGTAATGTTTTAGTATTGAAAAAAATGCATTTTTGTGTATTATTTTGGCAAGTTAACATTCAGGTAATTTGTAAAAATAAAAGAGTGATTTTTAAAAAAAAATTATTTTGGGCAATAGATCTGTCCCTGTAAAATGCCCCTAAATTTAGCAATTTCACTTTCACTGAAACCATGATTGATTTCGGGTTTCGAGTGTTGCAGATAGAAACATGTTTTGAATCGGTGTAGTCTGCTTATCTAAAAGTTTCAATTGCTTTTCACAGCTTCTTAAATGTTTTGTTTAACTTCTAATATTCTGGTGTCTTTGATACATTGATGCACCCGTTTTTATTCTCCCAGTAAAATAATTTGGCTTTTATGTTTCCTCATAGTATGTGTACGTTAGTCTAGCCTTCAGAAGCTAAATGTTTATTCACATTGAGGTTGTTCTATCTGTCATTAAGTCGTTTCTATTCACATTGTGGTGCTCAAAGGATGTATTGATATACTAGAGAGAAGCAATCTGAAGCCCTCCAGATATTATCAGAATATACTCATTGTGTCTGAGCGAAGTAGGTTGTTATTTCCTGAAGAACAAAATTTTGAACACCTGCCATAGTTTTTAGTGTCTATCTTGCCTCTAGAATCACGTTTATATATAACTTTTTGAGGTTGCTCCTTTGATGCAAATTTTGGTGAATTGCATGACAAAAGAGCCTGATTATGGTCAGTACAGATGTATTCTTTAGAACTGGCCAGAAACCAAGAGGTTTAACCGATTTCAAGTCAGAGTTTTTGTCCTTTTCACCTCTACTTGGTAGTCCTTGGACCCCAGAATATCTTCCCCTAGTTATGTTTTCACATTGGTCAATCCCCTGGTAAATTAATCCAATTCCTCGCTCATACACAGTTAAACATAACTATAATTTTCTTAATTATAAGATTTCCTAACTACTGACCACAGCCTCAGCCACGTGAATGGTAAGTATGTGGTAGGTGGGAGTAGCGTTGTGGAAAAAGGCAAACAGTGATAAATAGTGCCTACAGATTAGTGCAATAACTACATCGTGCCTTCACTGTGGAAATGGTATAGAGGGTTCTACTTCACATCATTGTGTTAACGTTATGGTCTTTATGGGCTAGATCGTACATTGACTGAAATGGGACGTGTCAGGAGGTTGGGAGGAGATGGTTTTGAGGCTTTTGAGCCCTTATATAAGCCCTTATATAATTATTAGTGAATTGAAGGGTAAGATTGGCCCAGGCAGTTGTAAATAGTATAATCATATGGAGGATAATGAAACATAAAAGCATTAAATAAGGAATAACTCGGATGAACTGTGGTGCAACTTTAGAAATTAGAGCTTTGTTTAGTATATGGTTTTCATCACAGTTCACAAGTGTTTTTTTCCCATGCTGTATCTGTTTTCTGGCGTTCCCTATCATGTTCTGTCTGACTCTTTCCGACCTGCTCTAACTTTAAACACTCACTAGAAGCCCCACCTTGTCAGAGAAGCATTCAGCTCCTCCAATATCCCAATCCTACATCTTGAACAAGCCACCCATTCTCCCCACAGGGATAGGCAAAGTGTCCTTACAAGGACACCAGTCTCCATGGCAAGGTTTGTGAAGGTCCATTGAGCATCATTAAATTGTCCACCACAGACCCAGTAAATGTCCAAATCCTACTCACCCAAGCAGTCCCTCTCCCACTTTCTCATTCAACCTCGAAATACATTGTACGCTTCTCCCATACCAGTATGTCTAAATGTATGTTACTATCAAATTGTGTATGGTCACTTTTAATATTATTGCCGATTGTCCCATTATTGTGATAGCAGTACAGAATCCGCTGGTATTCTACAGAGAAGTATAATATGCCCGTTACCTGACTATTGATTCGGTGTTGTTTTTCTGTGGCACTAATGCTAAATGCATTCATCAATTTGTACTGGGTACGATGTCCCCCTCCAAGCCATAATATGTTGCCGGTTCATAAATAAATGATGATAGTGACACGTCACATTCCAGAGAAACTATTTTCTTCACAGTTCCATTCAAGAATGAATTGTTTATCAAATCTTAGTGATTTGCTGCAAGCAGTAGAATGTCGGAGCCTTTTCTGAAATATCTCTTTACTGCATATTGACCCCTATGAGAAAGCTATACCGGATTCTGATATCACGCTGCTAAACTCATAGTTGCTTCACGTAGACCCTTCCGTGTCCAGATAAGCTCCCAAAACTGATAAAGTGTCTCCCGGTGACGTCAGAACTACTCGAGCATATCAGATCCCATGTAATGTCAGTGTCCCCTTGGCAAGCATCCCATACCACGATGGCTGTGAAATGTTTGGTCGTTTAGAGGTCGGGTGGACCTAAGAAGCTTAATTTTGCCCACTTCTGTATCTAGTGTGTGTTCCATAACTGAATGGATGCATGGAAGCGTGAGTAGACCCCAGATTCTGTAGCACTGAGTACATGTCTTGCACGTTCGGCTTGGTGTGTTGTGTGACGTCGGTGAGAGTGTTAAACAGGCGCGTTAAGTTCTCGTTCAGCTTGCGTCTGTGTCGTGTGCAGGAAGAAGCTTGACAAGTGGCTAGAAGGATGCTGAGTCATTTACTGCCTGGCAGTGACAGAGCTGATAGACCAGACAGGGGGGCCCGTGAAGGGACATTCATGGAGATCATCTCCACAGCAGGTCCTCTATTTGTGCTGTCCCTAATGCATTATAAGAGTATTTTATTTAGCAAAATATCGCTTTCATGTGAACGCAAACATTCACAACTTCAGCTTCAATGTAAACGTGATCGATTTTGTGCTTTGAAGATAGCACAGTAGGTTCCTAAAAGAGCCCAAGAGCGCGTGTGGTGGAAGATAATAGAATGAGGGAGTGCTAAGCATTCTGAGTGAAACCCTCCGTATAGTTGCTTGGCTCTGCCCTTTTTCGAGCTAAGGGCATGTTAGTGTGTCTAGCAGGCCAGCACGTCAGTGACGCAGACGTTTAGCGGCATGGAACAGTCATGAATATTGCATTCTGTATTGGTAGTTGCATATACATGTGCATTACAATTGGGGTGCTGTATGCCTACTTCACTGAACCCTATAAAAAATAGGCATGAGCGCTGCCTTAAACTTCTGCTTTTATGTTTTTCTACATTTCATCTGTGATATCTGAATGTGGATGTTCTTTATTAATATATGTTCGTTCTTTACTTTTGTTTATCCCCTGCCTACAAGACATACTAACGAGATCTCGAAATGATTCAGTGCCAGATCCCATAAAGTTCAGTATCCTGGTGACTGCCAGCTACAAAATTAGATTTCTTATAATGCTGTCAACCATTTCATGCATGTGCGCTCTCAGGGAAATCAAGCAGACCACGGGGGAAAACAGGTCAGTGTCAGCCGAACTGCCCAGCTCCCTTCCTCTGACCTGTAATGATGTCTAATTAAAAAACCCACGGCCACCAAATACTTTTTTATTTATCTTGTGGTACTTGTCTGTCCTGGCCACTGTGATCACACAAATTTCCAAACATCCAGCAGGAGAAACCTCTTTCCATGCAATTAGGAACATAGAATTTGACGGCAGACCATTAGTCTGACTATTCTTCCTGATGTTAAGACTCTAATCTTGTCTTAGATTCAGTATTGCTTTTACGTGTCCCTTGTATGCTTAATTTCCCTCACAGTTTAGTAAATTTGTGCAACGCAGTGGAAGCTCTTGGGCCCAGTGTCACTGTACTTTTGTTAGTAACAATGACTGATGAGCCTATTTTCTTCTAGTTATTTATTTATTACTGAATTGCTGTTTTGATGGTTTTCCAGCAGATTAGATTGAAGGTGAACTTTCTTAAGGATAACATACTTTTTATCTGCATGGCAGATAATGGTGTAAAATATCAGAAAGCTCCCTAAGCACCCTTTTTGACACACTTAGGCTGGTGGATGCAACATTGATGCAATTTGATGAGGTGCCAGTATTTGCATAAACTAGATAAGTACATATATAAAAGGGCATATTTCATTCATATTTTTTAATGGCAGTTTTATTTTATGGTTGTTTTATCTTTAATTTAATTACCATTAAATGTGATTATTATTGATTTTTTGAACATATTTAATGTGCATAGTTCTGTATACAGTAAATTTAAATTGCATACAAGGGCACCACACCTGGGCGCTCTGAATAGCAGGGACACATCGGGCTGGGACCTCAGAGCAAGGGTAGAAGTCTGTGCAAGTTGAGTTTCCCAACGTTCTCCGCCTTCCAATTCCGCGTTTCTGTTTGCTTTCTAGCAGCACTTGCCTCTTCTTGTTTTTCTGCCTTCGTCCACTTCTCCCAGTGTCTTCTTTCTTCATCTGCTTCTTCATGAATCAGGCCTCCTGGAGCAGTTCCGCAAAAGGAGGAACGAGGGGAGGCTGTCCCCGTGGCTCTGCCGTTTTGCAGAAGTACTCAGAGAGGTCAGAATAAGAAACTTTCTCTGCAAGAGTGAGTGAGAAAGATAGTGTGAGTAGGGCTGCAACTAACGATTATTTTAATAATCGATTAGTTGGCCGATTATTTTTTCGATTAATCGATTAATCGGATAAAAAAAACAATATGCAAATTGTTTGTTTATTTAAAATTTAGTGAACTGGATGTTAAAAAACAACTTCAAATTTACATTAACATTCTTATTTTGTTATGATGTAATAAAAAAACAATATGTTCAAAGTACAAAAACCCAAACACAATATTTATGAAACAAAATAACCCCAAACATTCTGAAAAGAGGTGGACTATTACTGTTCAAGAAACTTTGCCCCAGCCCTGGCACTTTGCACCCAGCACTTTGCACCCAGCACTTTGCACCCAGCCCTGGCACTTTGCACCCAGCACTTTGCCCCACCCCTGGCACTTTGCACCCAGCACTTTGCACCCAGCACTTTGCACCCAGCCCTGGCACTTTGCACCCAGCCCTGGCACTTTGCACCCAGCACTTTGCCCCAGCCCTGGCACTTTGCACCCAGCACTTTGCACCCAGCCCTGGCACTTTGCACCCAGCCCTGGCACTTTGCACCCAGCCCTGGCACTTTGCACCCAGCACTTTGCCCCAGCCCTGGCACTTTGCACCCAGAACTTTGCACCCAGCCCTGGCACTTTGCACCCAGCCCTGGCACTTTGCACCCAGCCCTGGCACTTTGCACCCAGCACTTTGCACTGTGCCCCTGCACCCAGTCTCCAACTCTGCCCTGCACCCAGCCCTGCCCCCACATTCTGCCCTGCCCCCACACTCACACCCTGCACCCAATCTGCCCTGCACCCACACTCACACCCTGCACCCACACTCACACCCTGCACCCAGTCTCCAACTCTGCCCTGCACCCAGTCTCCAACTCTGCCCTGCACCCAGTCTCCTGCCCTGCCCCCACACTCACACCCTGCCCTGCATCCCCATCCCCACTCTGCCCTGCACTCAGTCTCCTACCCTGGCCTGCCCCCCCACCCCCACTCTGCCCTGCATCCCCTGAAACCCCACCCCCACCCCCGCGAATCGCTCTGTGCGAATGGAGCCACTCGCACAGAGCGAACCGCTCTGTGCGAACGGAGCCACTCGCACAGAGCGAACCGCTCTGTGCGAACGGAGCCACACGCAACTAAAAGAAGGCGGAGAGTGCAGCGGAAGCGGGGAACGCTCGCGGAGGTAAGTAAAAGGAGCCGAGTGCTCCAACAACGAATCGTTATCGATTATTATCGATTTTATCGATTCGTTGTTTCAGCCCTAAGTGTGAGTAAGAGCATTCAAATGAAAGTGATGATAGGAGATGGGATTTATGCTGTGCCACCAGCGGTATCAGACTCAGCATATAGTGATGTGAGTTATGCTGTACCACTATCTGTGTCTGGCTTACTATATAATGATAGGAATCAATATGTACCATGGTTTGTGTCTGGCTCACTATATAATGATAGGAATCATGCTGTACCACTGTCTGTGTTAGGTTTGCTATATAATTATAGGAGTCATGCTGTACCACCTTCTGTGTCTGGCTTGCTATATAATGATAGGAGCCATGCTGTACCACTGTGGTATTTTCTCTAAATAAAAAACAATTATGGCCTATGCACGCATGCATTTTTTCGTCTTAGGCTATATGGTATATATCAGGGGCGTCCAACATGCGGCCCGCGGGCCAAATGCGGCCCGCGAGACCTCGAGGTGCGGCCCGCATAAGATCGGCAGCCAGGGCAACCGATCTTACACGAGCCCCACCTCAAGCCCTGCTACTTACTTGTGGGAGGGTCTTCTGGACAGCACAGAGGAAGCGGAGTTCACGTGACATCCTACTTCCTTTGTGCTTTAGCAGAGAAGGCAGAGGGAGGCCGCGCCCCCTGCTGAAGTCTGTGAGCGGCATCGAAGGGAGATGCAGTGTAGGTAAGGGGGTGGGGAGGGTGTTTGAATGAGTGTGTGTGATAGCATGGATGTGTAAGTGCTGGAACCTAGGCATGATGGGACTGTGATTGCTGTTAGCAATCACACTCCTATCATGCCAAGTCAGCCAGTACATGCTGAAACCTGGCCAGCTGCCCCCCTTGTGTAGTGATGCTGCCAGCAGTATGGGGTCTGCACTTACAGCCACCCTGTACCAGCATGTACTGGCTGACTTGGCATGATAGGAGTGTGATTGCTAACAGCAATCACAGTCCCATAATGCCTAGGTTCCAGCATTTACTGGATGGATGTGTAAGTGCTGGAACCTAGGCATGATGGGACTGTGATTGCTGTTAGCAATCACACTCCTATCATGCCAAGTCAGCCAGTACATGCTGAAACCTGGCTAGCTGCCCCCCTTGTGTATTGATGCTGCCAGCAGTATGGGGTCTGCACATCACTTACAGCCATCCTGTACCAGCGTGTATTGGCTGACTTGGCATGATAGGAGTGTGATTGCTAATAGCAATCAGAGTCCCATCATGCCTAGGTTCCAGCATTTACTGGATGGATGTGTAAGTGCTGGAACCTAGGCATGATGGGACTGTGACTACTGTTAGCAATCACACTCCTATCATGCCAAGTCAGCCAGTACATGCTGAAACCTAGCTAGCTGCCCCCCTTGTGTAGTGATACTGCCAGCAGTATAGGGTCTGCACATCACTTACAGCCACCCTGTACCAGCATGTACTGGCTGACTTGGCATGATAGGAGTGTGATTGCTAACAGCAATCACAGCGAGCACAGTCCCATCATGCCTAGGTACCAGCATTTACTGGTTGCCTGGGTATGATAGGAGTGTGATTGCTAACATATGCCAAGTCATATTGCTAATTTTGTCCAATTGTGTGTTACCTACTTTTATTAAACATGTGAGTTTTTATTATTATTTTTAAAGGTGGGGGTCATTTTCAGTTTTGGCTAAGTGAACCCTGAATGTTTTGGTCCAGAATTTTCATTTTAGTTCATCCCTAGAATAAATCTAGGGAATCCTGAATTTGTAGTCGCAAAACTTTCAAGGCCCAGAAATCAGTGAGAGGAAGAGTAAAGGTTTTGTGTCATTTTACTTTATTTTAATCTGCATATTTTATTAAAGGCCATATTTTTTGTCACAGTGAAAAATGAGTGTGGCCCGCGCACGTATACAATTCTGATGAAGTGGCCCACTGCAGAAAAAACTCGGACAC